>CM040120.1:118314907-118901206 GCA_022559845.1 Amorphophallus konjac
ATTTATTGGCGTGCCAGTCACCGAAGTGACGATTTCATTGTGCGCTCGATCTGACTTGATCAGTCGATTGTGAAGTCCGAGTCGGGACCGGAAGTCCGCCATACCATAAAGGCTATGACGTTAATTACATCCCCCTAAGGAGGACAACCCTTGATTAAACGCTAAAGGTAGGAGGCCTCGAGAGGCAAACATATATTCATGTGCGCAAATGGAACTTCATACCGAAGCCAGGAAGGCGGGCAAGATAACAACATCAACCATAGAAACAGATGATATCGTTAGGTCAGCGATTCAAAGACCGGGCTTAGGGGGGAAGGAGGATCTCAGTCACAGGTAGACTGAGCCGTGACCATGATGGGGTTTAAAGCATCGATCGGTATTTCGACAGCATTTCTCCTTAATCTGGATTATGCCCAGGGAGAAATAGGCTATCACCCACGGAGTGCCGGGATGAAAGCCGGGAGAAAGAGAGAGGCCAGACCTCCCTACCCATATGTATATATATATGCCATGGGGCAATGTTTGATATTCCCTATAGAAGCCGGCGGAACTCATGCAATGGCAGAGTCCTCCCGAGCTAAAGGGGTTACTCATCAATGCAGTTCAAGTGTACATAGGTTCCCGGCGCGAAGGCAAAATGGCCGGGGTTCCCGACGTGCCAACTGGAGAGCTTCTCGGCGCGAAGGGGAGATGGCCAGGAGTATTCTCGGCCTGGTTGAAGGGAGGAGGAAGAGGATCTCGGCATAGCTGAAGAGGAGGAGGAGCTCTCGGCGCGCTGACAAGAGGGCCAGGGGGGGGTTTTCTCGGCGTGAGGGTTCCCGGCGCGCCCAGGGCCGCGCCGGGAGCCATGACGCCGAGAGAGTGTTGGTGTTCTGGCGCCGTGAGGACCCGAAAGGGGTTCCGGAGGCTCTGCTTTGGGTTTCTTGGCGATGCAGGACAAGCCAGATAGGTTCTGTGAAGTCAAAGTGGATCAGTTCATCAAATCTGAGCTGGATTAGATTTGGGCTTTACAGGAGCATCAGGATAGAAGAGGGATTTAGGAAGACTAGGGTCGAGGGAAACCCTGTCACCATTATCATGCAGAGCCCGGGGGACAACCTGATGTCGACTTTCATCTTCATGAGAGAATTTTGGCAGCACCTCCCCCGGACCGAGCATTTGCCAGAGAATGGTATAGGCTGATATCCACGGAGTGCCGGGATGAAAGCCGGAAAATGAGTGAGCACTAAGGCTCGAAGAGACTATCCATGTCTCTGGCATTGGTCACTATTCCCCTTCTCGGAGACTGACGAAACCCATGTAGAGACAGGGTTCGTCAGACCCACGGGGTGGCATGTGAATCCTGTTAGGGACCTCAGAATGTAGGGGAGGTCAATCCCCAGTTAATTTATCCCCTAGGGTGCATATGACGACTCACGAACGCCCGAGAATAAATGGACGAAGAGGCCAAAGGAGTGGACGAAGGAGAGGCTCTCAGCATGGTTTTCATTGGCAAGAAGATGGCTCTCGGCGTGGGATTATAGGTTGGCCAAGGGGGGTTCTCGGCACGGGTTTAAACTGGCCAGAGGGGGTGCTCTCGGCATGGGTTTAAATTGGCCAGAGAAGAAGGAGCGAGGCTCCCGACGTGGCTCCAAATGCAAAAGAAGGCAGGAGGGAGGCTCCCGGCGTGGCTCCAAATGCAAAAGAAGGCAGGAGGGAGGCTCCCGGCGTGGAGGCTTCTCGGCGCGCTCCTCATCGCGCCGGGAGGCTGGCGCCGAGAGGCCAAAGGCAAGGGGAAGGTCTCGGCCAGGGGCTTCCCGGCGCGCCCATCACCACGCCGGGAAGGTGGTGCCGGGAAGCGGAGAGCTGGGGGTTCACGTGGAAGTGGCCTGGAGAGACTTTTGTCAGTTTGCTGAAGAAGGAGGTCTCTCGGCAGCGTAGTTCTCGGCGGGGAATTTTGCACGCCGAGAGGATGGAATTGCTACAGGGTTTCATGATTCACAGAGCTGAAACGATGCTCTGTTTGGGGATTTTATGAGATTTCTGGCTCGGATTGAGGCTGGATTTAGAGTGTAAGCGAGAGATTACACAGATATGGGTTTGATTTGCCAAAGATGGGCTGGGTTCAAAGGGGAATCGAAGGAATCACTGCAGGATGGGGTTCTGAATCGTCATATTATTATTGACCCTCAGGGGCTCATTTGCTGGCATCTTTGGTCGCCTGGGAGCCAAGAGATGGCCATCTCTGACCCCAGGGGCGACCCTGATGTAATTGTTCGGACTGGAGCCGGATTAGAAACCATCGGTATTAATTTATTGAAGCAGCTTACTTACTCCTGTGAGAAGAGGATCTCGAGCAAACCCTCGGAGTTACTGCCAATATCAGTAGCAGACTGTCCCAGAAGCCAAGAGATGGTCTGTCTCTGGCCCTAGGGCAAGCCTGGGAAACTTTATGCAAACGATGATGAATCGGAGAGGGACATCGGCTCATTTAGAACGACATTTATTCTACTGCAGACAATTGAGCCCGAAGACCCACCGGGGAATCGGACGCACTTCAGTTGGACTTAAAATGAAAACGTATAAAGGAAAAGCATAGCAGCAGACGGAGAGATAGCGGGCAAATACTTCAATCGCCTAGCGCCCAAACGGGCCACTGGAGCATTTCATACAATCACATCATTCCGGGACTCACCCCAGCCACATAGAGGGAATGGAGGAAAGGGAGATGAATGGCGGCCGGGATATCCCAGTTATCACCGATGAATCGAGATAAGACTCGCATGGTTACATAAAGAAGAAAACAAAAACAAAGAAGATGAAAGGGGGGGGGGGAGGGCGGAGCATTGACTCCTCTCCCTCCCCGGCTGCCCACCTTGAGCTTCTGCTCCTTCGTCTCTTCTCAGATATTCCTTCGCTTCTTCGAGTCTCTCCTCCTGGAGCTCTCCTTTTCTTTTTCTCTTCTCTCTTTTTGTTCTTCTATTCTGTGTTTTTTTGTGTGTCTCTCCTCTGCCTCCCTTTTCTTGTTCGAAGGGAGGGGTTTTTATAAGCGTTTTCCCCCTCTCGGCAGGCTTCATCACGGCGTGAAGAAGGCAGCTTCCCGGCGCGCCTCTTTCAATCGGGGAGGCCTCCCGGTGCCAAAGGGCATGGCTTCCCGGCGCGCCTGCCTTCAACTTCTCGGCACCACCCTTTGGGCTTCAGCAAGTGCCTCTCGGCGCCATTCTCTAGAGCTCATTCGGCAGGCCCATTCAGGGCTTTTAAACTTCATATGCACTTCGACCTCTCTTAGTTCTTCCAGTATATCTTCCAGAACCGAGGAAGGCCATCTAGTGGTGACATAGCTTCTATTTCATAGATTTTCATCAGTCTGCAGACAGGGGTTTCATCAGTCCGTAGACAGGGGTTTCATCAGTATTGCCATCTGAATGGTGACAAAACCGGGTGTTATCTTATCGATATCGTCACTTGAATGGTGACAAGCTCGGACATCAGCTTTAGTCTGGAAAGACTTCAGCCGGGTGTATAGTCTGTGGAGACGATTCTTCTTGTGTTTTGACTTTGCAAAAGCCTTTACAATCTTCATCTGCCGGCACCGGCTTCATCCTTATCTTTTATCACATCTATCAATAAGCCGACATCTGGCCTGTGCTGACATGTCATCTGTGGGCTCTTGGATGTAACAGTAACATAGCTCTCAGTAAAAGTGTGCTGGGAGGTCCCATCAGTCGAGTGACTGCTGCTTTATCAGTGTTGTCGTCTGAATAATATCGGCACCGGGTATCGGTTTGGCCGACAAAGGCTTCAGCCGGGTAAAAGGTTGGCGGACTTCATCATTGGCCTTTCACTGTTGGTCTGATCCTCTTTTCAACTGTGCTTTCACCCTTGTTCATTTTTAAGGCGTCAACACTGAGCAAGTCTATACATCCATTCGCCGTCAACTGTGCAAGTCTATACATCTGTTAGCTCAGCTCGTGGCTTAGTCTGCACACTCCTTGCTATTATGTTCGTGCTGTAGTTCAGCAAGTCTGTACATTGCGTGAACATTGCATCTGTCAAGTCGGAACATCGCTGCTTGATATCAAGTATGTACAGCATGTGCTCTAATGCATGCACATAGTCAGTACATTCGGGTGTTTCATGCAGAGTCTGCACATTCTTTACTGTCTTGCCCATGCGTCATTCTAGCAAGTCTGTACATCACATTGTCTTAGCGCGCGCACACCAATAGTCTGTACACCTTTCGAGACACAGTGTGTACATACACCACCATGCATTCAAGTCTATATGTTCTGCTGCATACATAGGGCAGTGTCATGCATACGCATAGTTTGTGCATTGTGCTCTCATGCTTTAACACTAGGCATAGCAAAGTCCGTACATGGCTCTGCGCATTATATACAAAGTCTATACACTCCTTACCATGCATTCAAACTCTATACATCCCTTTGCTGGTACGAGTGGTTAAGTTCATGCATCATCAACTTCAGCAAGTCTGCACATTGGTGTCGCATGCACACCAAGTCCATACACTCCCTGATGGCATGCTTGTGCATTCATTATCAATGTGCATACTTTACTTTATGCATACTGCATTACATGCATTCAAAGTCTGTACACTCGTAAAAGGCATGTCTGTGTACTCAATCTCAATGTTCATACCTTCCTATCTGCTGCATCATGTCTGTACACGTTTGGTTAAAAACTCAAACTTACTCGATGCATTATCTTCTACTCTTTCAGACTACTCATTGACTGCTACTCGAGGAGCTTAAGGAGGGCACGTGATCCGAGGATAAGGGGAGTACCAGGATCGTGACACGTGTAATGCAGCAGGCTGAAATGCTACCACGTGGTAGAATCAATTGGGCGGGAATCATGGAGGACACACGCCCAACACTCTGTTGCTGCTATAAAAAGAAGACTTCTCCATCTGGAGAAGGTGATCGTGAAAAGAATATTCGTGAAGTGTGAGGAGCCTGCACGATCTAGAGAGAAGAGAGAGAGGAGAAAGAGAGAAGAGAAAACAGAGAATTGAGTGAGAGGAGTCTGAGAAACTTTCTCTGAATGATTGTTCATCAGTTTCTTGGTTCAGCTACCAGAACTGAGATTGCTCATTGTGAGCTACATTTCATTCGAGTTTTCTTGCTTTTCGTCTATTTCTATTTTGTTTTTTGAAACCTTGTTTTCAAGCTGTTAGTCAGCAGAGCCAAGCTGTATTGCTCAGCGGTGCAGAGGAGGATTCCTCTGGTCAGCAAGCTGTAGTGCTCAGCGGGCGAGGTGGATACCTCGGACAGCAAGCTGTGTTGCTCAGCAGTTGTAGGCAAGCTGTAAGGCCCAGCGGTTGAAGCTGTGAATCAGCGGTTGAAGCCACATTCCTGTTAGGAGTGTGGGGTGGACATAGATCTCGGGTTTGAGATCAAACCACCTTAAAAATATCTTACCCACTGTGTGTGTTTGTCTGAAGATTAACTGTGCATCTTGATCATCTCATTTATCCGCTGTAGATGCATGCTTAGGATCGCTTAAGCTTAGATCTGTTACTGTTGGCTCTCTCGGTGATCACTCTCGTGTGACTTTCTGCTGTCCAACAACAGCTTGAATTATTTCCGCACTTGATATCGCTGCACAAATTTTTAGTGGGTGACTGATCTATTCACCCCCCTCTAGATCCTTCATCGATTACCCATCACATATTAAGCCAGGTGCATACTTCTCTCGTCTACATGAAAGGTCTATGCATATCTCATTCTGGGCACACTAAGGTTTATGCAAGTTTCACACCATTTAGGTTGAAGCTAGTCTTGCTGCCATAGGAGCCATGATCGGTGCAACCTCTTTCGCTATCAAGGGTCAAGGTCGGTGCACATTCTATCGTCTAGCATATAGGTCGGTGCGGGATTGCATTATGTGTAGAATAAGGTCGGTGCACATTTGGTTTGTGCAAGACCGAGATCAGTGCAAGTAGCATCTCATGCATTCACATGGTCAGTGCAAGTCTTGCCTTGTGCTAACCAAGTCGGTGCACATCCTGTGTTACCACATATAACGTCGGTGCACATTCTGCTGATCAGCGTCTAAGGTCTGTGCAACATTGCTTGGTTTGCACATAAGGTTGGTGCAACTCTTGTTGCTGCCCGCATATAAGGTCTGTGCATGTGTCTATGTCATTAGCTATAAGGTCTGTGTATGTCATTTAGAGTCTGTGCATGTTTTACACTCAGCATGACCAAGTCGATGCATTTTTTGGTTTAACACATAAGAAGTCCGTGCACTTCATGTGTTTTTCACAAAGGAATAACACTTATGACTGTGTTTCTGCCAGGTGAGTTACATGGTCGAACACTTACTGAGCAAACTGCATGTGTTACTTAAAGCACCAAGTCAATGGCTAGTGATCCAAGGCAAGGTCCAGAACAAATGATCCTGCCACGTAGACTACGACAACACCTTGATTCTGACACGTGGAACCAAAGTGGATCAGATCTGCTTAAAAGTTGGGCGGGAAACGTGATACCCATGCGCCCATCGTCTGCCTATAAAAGGGATCGAAGACTGGGAGGAAGGTGTGGCTAAATATAGAAGAAGAGAGAAGAAGACAGAAAAAGGAGAGTGGAGAGGAGATAGCTAGAGATAAGAAGAGTGAAAAAGCTGGAGAGAAGAAAAGAGAAAGAGAGCCATTAAGGAAGAAGGGTTTTGAGAGGAAGATCGTGAAGGGAGTTGCAGTAAGTTGAAAGAAAAACAAAGTGCCATAGAAGAGAAGAGTAGAAGAGCAGAGCTAGAGAGAAAAAGAGAGAGAGATCAGAGAAAGTCTAAAAGAAGAGCTCGAGAGTAGTGAAAAGAAGGAAGAGGAAGAGATTAAGAGTTTTAGAAAGAGGAAGAGGAATAAAATGTGAGAGAGTTCGTGGAGAGGAGGTTAAAGCTCCTTGAAGATAGGTTCCACTGGACTTTGAATCAAATCCAAACTAGTCAGCTCCTGCGAGAGCCCCATTTGTTTTAAGATCGTTTCCAGCTTTCCGGTGCTGTGATTTTCCATCTCTTATTTTCTTTTAAACCTTTGTTTCAAGCTGTGAGTCAGCGGAGCAAGCTGTGTTGCTCAGCGTTGCAGAGGATTGGTTCCTCTGGACAGTAAGCTGTGATTGCTCAGCGGAAGCAAGCTGTGTTGCTCAGCGGTTGTAGGCAAGCAGTAAGGCCCAGCAGTTTAAGCTGTGTATCAGCGGGAAGCCTCACTCTGGTTTGAGTGGGGGATGGACGTAGGTCTGCGGGCAACAGACTGAACCATCTAAAAACCCTTTATGTGCTATGGTTTGTTTGTTCTCTTTGAGTTCGCTAGATGCATGCCTAGGATCGTGATCTCAGTGAATATCTGTTAACTTCTCGATTAGCTTGTTATCAATCCGTGTGTGCACTAGTTGCACAATAGACACATAGCTATTTGTTAGACCATTGATCTGCTGTTCTGTGAATCTTTCAGCTAACTAAGTGAATCTGTTTAATTCTGCAAAAGTTCACTAGTTACAGTTTTTAATTGGGTGAATTATTAAAGGGGAGATTCATTCACCCCCCTCTGAATCCGGTTTGCACCATCTTATAGACTCAACAATTGGTATCGAAGCGGGTCTCTGAATATTCAGATCCAACTATCTGCAGATGATCTTGCTATTTTTGGTGCTATATTGATTTTGGGTGCATCTTTGATTTTGCTGAGTTTACTGTGTGGTCTTTGCTTGAACTGTACTAGAACCCGTCTCTGACTTCCAGATCCAACGATCTGCAGAAAGTACTGATTAGTCCGTTTCGGTGCTTTGCTATTCTAAATCCGGTGCATTTGCCATCTTGTTTTCAAATTTTTTTTTGATATGAACTTATTCAGTTATTTTTCAATGGCATTTTCTGCTGTCTTTGATGGTTCTAACTTCAATAAATGGTTAGGAGGCCTATGTGTTCACTTGAACTCCATTGATCCAAATCTATGGAGTCTTGTATCAAAAGGCCCACATAAAATACCTCAGAATAAGACCATATGGTCTAGAGAGGATTGGATAAAAGACAGTGAGAATGCTACTGTCTTTAATATTCTGAGAAATTCAATTAACATTGAAAAGTTTCCATGTGTTGAAGGATGCAGGTCTGGAAAGGAGATAATGGACAAAATAAACAACATCTACAAAGAAAAAGATGGAGTTTGCATGATGGTTGATCACAGGGATCAGACTGAAGAAACAACATCCCAGGTAAGCACTTAATTAGAAGATTTTTCTTATGATGAACTAGTAGAGATGTATGATGAACTGCTAGAGAAATCTAAAAAAATTCAATCTGAGAATAAAAAGCTGAAGAAAAAGATTGATCAAAATTGCTCTACTTTACTTTGTGAAACTTGTCCAAAACTGAGACAATCATATGATACATGTTTGGCAGACATTCACAAGCAAAAGGAACATATGATTACAATGAAAAATGAGAATGATGAATTATATTCAAAGATTTCTGAATTGGAGGATAAATTGATCTCATCTGATAATCATCATACTTTGAATTATGTGGATAATGAGAAATTGATAAAAGAGCTCGATCATGTTAATTTGAAACTGAGTGAACTGAAATCTAATAATAATGAACTTGTTGTTAAGAATTCTGAACTAGAAAATAAGCTGAAATCATTAGGAGGTGATCATGTCCTAATTAATTAACTAGTTCAGAATGAGCAATTAATAAGACAGAATGAAGAACTCAAGCAATTGAACATTGCTATATCTGAAAGACTTCTTGCATTAGAAAAGGGAAAAATGCTTGCAAAGAAGAATATGAAAAACTGAGTAATCTGGAACAAGAAATTGAGAAATATAAAACTGTAAATAAAGTGCTAAGTGAATGTGTTAATTGCAGTGAACATGAGATTGCCAGTTATGAATTACACATTACTTCTCTAGAAAAGGAAATTTATGATTTGAAAAATTCTATGTCAAAAACTCTCAAAGGTAAAGAAAAGTCAAAAGCTTCCTTGAAAGATGAAGTGTGTAATCAAAGTGAGGAGACAGACAATCTTTCTGAAACAAAAAAGGTCATGAGGAACCAGCTTTACACCACATTTGTTCGAAGCACTGATGAAGTCGGAACCTCTAGGATATCTCCAAAGAAATTTGCTGTAGTTAAAACTCAAAAATAGAATAAAAATTTGAAAAAGAAGAAAAATAAGTTGCATGCTGAAAAATCTCAGACCAAGATGTTTTCTGATAAAAGAAAGAATGTTAAGTGCTTTTATTGCGATAAATTTGGTCATGAGATGGATGATTGTTTTATCATGAAGAAGGATGAATTAAAATCTGATAGAATTCATGTTAGGAATTCAAATATGAAGAAATCTTCTCATGTTCAAAACAAGAGAATTAAATGCTTTTACTGTCATAGGGTAGGTCATCTCATGCATGAATGTAGGCTAATGGAAATAGATGACCTGTTTGTTATTGGAGTGCATGATAAATTGTTCCATGCTAAAAATCATGCAACTCATAAAAAGAAACTCAATATTTTAATTGTGAAAAATTAGGCCACATTGCTGCTCAATGTTGGCATGCTCAGGGAAAGAAAGTTCATTCTAGATTTGTTAATTTCCATGTTAACAAAAATATTTTTGATAGAAATGATTTTGATTCTAGAAGAAAGCACATTGTGTGCTTTGAATATGAAAAGCATGGCCACACATTCAAGGACTAGCTCAGGGAAATAGATTGATTTCTGAACTTGATAAATTCCCTTTAAATAAACATGTTTTTGATAGGAATAAATATGATTTTACAGAAAAATCCATTACATGTTTTGAATGTGGAAAGTCAGGTCACAGTGCTGCAACCTGTTAGCTGGCAGGTTATAATGAACATGCTGGCTTTGGTAAATAGAATCTTAATTCTGTTAACAGAAATTTTCATGCAAAGACACATAGATTTCATGACAATAATAATTTACATAAAAAGAATTTGAGATCTACTGTATCATAGCATTACTGTGGTCAGATAGGTCATTCAATGAATAATTGCTACTCGATGAGATTTGATGACCTTCATGCACAAAAAATTGTTTAGAACACATGCTAAAGGTGTCACTGTTAATTCTGGACCCAAGACATATTGGGTACCTGCTTGTGCGAAATAAAGGCTATTTTGCAGGTGTGTCTTGGTGGAAAGAATAATTTGGGGATAATAAACCAAGGCATTCAAGACTGAAAACCCCAGTTCTACATTTACCAGGTCTGTCATGTTAACTCTGCTCAATTCCTGTCATTAAAAGTTTTTCTATCTTTGATTACTACATAGCATGTTAAATTTTTTTTTGCACATTCATTCATCATCTGCATTGTCAAATTTGAACTCTCTAAAAATATCTGAATTTCACATGATTTGTGTTTTGATGTTTGTCCGAATTTGCATTGTATTCTTTGAAAATCTGATGCATATAGGACTGCAGTGGCATTGCATTGTCATGCATGATCACTATGGTATATCAAATGGTAAGCTACTAAAGGGCAGATGAAATATGTCTGAAAATTCTTACTATGTGTGAGGTGGTCTTTTAGACCAAGTCCTCTGCCTAGTACCATGGGTCATGCTGCATATAGGGAAGTCTGAATGATCCTGAGCATGAATTATAAAATCATATATCTAGTCTTCATTGCATAGATTGCATATAGTCAGGGGAAGTGTGTTTCTCCCTGCATCATGTTTATGACACTCGTGTCCATGCATTGTTCTTAAAAGAAGTCACTGCATATGCATGCATATAGTTAATTGCATTGCACTTATTTTGGAAAATTCTAAAGAAGGTGATTTTATGCATATAGACAGGGGGAGCATTGAAATTATTCAGTTCTATCACTGGTTGAATTCTCACTGTCTATTCATTCATCTTGCCATATCTACATGTCAGTAACTCACATCATCAAATAATTCGTGTTGGTTGATTGATTCTCATCTGAACTTATACTTCTCTTGAATCTGAGATTTCTGATTGTTACTCCTCAATCTACTGAAGGAGAGCTTCATTTGGTCTGATTGAATTCCAAACTTTGTTATTAGCTTCTGAACTTCTGTTCAAGCTCAATCTCAACTTCATATCTTCTTATGCATAACTTGAAATGTCTGTCAGTTTACTGCTCTCCAACTAAGCTTCCTGAAAATCTGCCTGATTCACTTTGATTAACTCTGTAACAAGTATGAGATTTGAAATCATCATTTTCTATGCATGCTTGTTTACACTTCTGATGTTTGCTGCTGCTTATTCAATAATTGAACTGAGATTTGAAGTAAACCTTCAATTTAAATACTGCTTCATAAATGTTAAAACATCTTTAATGTGGAATCTTCCATTATACAGGTTTAAGAATATTTGTTGATTTGGAATTGATTTAAGTCTAATGTACTCTTAAGTTTGAGCCCAAAGAACTTGAATATATCTGATTCAAATTTTTAATAAACCTTAACTGTTTGGCTTATATAAGTTCATGTAAGACTTCCTAAAATTTGAAAAGTTGAAATCCTGATTTACTTTGGTTGAGATGCATGGTGTAAGTATTGTTCTTATACATTAAATTTGTCTGAAGCTGTCCGAAAAGAAATATTGTCGACAGAGCAATGACTGTGGTTACTGAGAAACCTGTCCAAGGGACTGTGTCATGAAGTACCAGAGGTAACTCTTCTTAAAAATTATTGAAAATAATGTGAAAATATGGCAGAGCAATGGCATGGCTGTATCAAGTAACTGGAGATTCTGGCCTCTAATCAAGGTGTCACCTCATGCCACAGATACTTCTAATGCTACCTCTGTTCTCCAAATAGAGAAGTAATACGGTTATCACACTGAGTAACTGGGTCACTCCACCCGAGACGTGTTGTGCCTCATGTAAAAAGGTGCTGATTAAATCAAAATTGCTCATTGAAAAACAAATTAATGCTCAATAAGAAAAATTAGAAAAATATGTGCATCAGAAAATTTTTTGAAAGAAAAGTTAAATTTCAGATGTTTTCACGAGTGTTTATTCTCAATACTACCTTATGTAACTCTTAAAGAAGTCAGGGAAAGTAAACTGAGTAAGATGGAAGTAGGTTGAACTAGAAGTGTTATATGAGCATTTGGTTCATGTTTATTAAAAATTTGTTTTAGATATGAGTATAGTCTCTTCTTGAAAAAACTTACTTTACATCATTCTTAAACCATATCTATCAATCAAATGATTCATAAGCTTTTATAGTGGAAGACTCTAAAACCTAAATTTTGGTTTATGAAGTTGGTAACTCACTAAAAAATTTTGTATCTCAGGGTCTTTGAAAATTCAATAATGCATTTGCTCAATTGTTGATATATGTTACTATCATTGGTCCTTTCAACTGATATCAAAAATTGTTCCTGAAATATATGTGCTTTGATTGATCTCTGCACATCAGCCTGATTCTTCTTCACTAGATACCACTACCATATTTCTTTTGGCCAGTAAATCCTGATGGTTCTGTAGTCCTTTCATATGTAGACCATACAAATGTGAGGATCCACAGTCATTATTACCTTGTTCACTTGCAGCATTCTGAACTTCAAAATCCTTATGGTTGAATATTCCAGATTGAATCATTGGATAACCAGAGTTGATCCCTGTAGGTTCACTCTGTGCATTTACATCATAGGCTCTACGATGTCTTCAAACATTTTCTTGTCATTGTTTATCATAGAGGAAGAATTGTCTGGTTTGTCTAAGGGGGAGGATATGCAAAGGGGGAGAGTGTACATCTTTGATGTTAGGTCATACCCTATCCTTTCTTCCATTCACCTCACATTTTCAAGGGTGAGATTTGGTCATGACTCAACCATATCATGCATGTTTTGTATTCATCTCTACTCACTTTATCAAACTATTATTTCTTTTTGATGAAGTCAAAGGGGGAGAATAGTTTGATATGAGTCAATGTGTTATTTTATGACTCATAGTGTTGCCATCATTAAAAAGGGGGAGATTGTTGTACCTCCTGTGATTTTGATGATGCCAAACACTATGACTCATCATAAGCATGATGTCATATGTGTTGTTGCAGCATTAATGAGATTTTGATGATGTTAACTTGATTTGATGATGCCATGATCCCAACACTATGATTTGATAATGTTTACAGTGTAACATAATGCATAAAGGTTTGTGCATAGTCAGATTGTTGACTTTATCAACTGTGAGTTGACTTTACTTTGACATTTGCAGCATTATCGTGTTATATGTCAGAATAAATTTTTGTTACATAATGGTCTTAGCATAGTCAGTCTGTTGCACTAGGTCGGTGCACATTGTACTATCAGGTCTGTGCACATTTGCCCTATGTTATACAAGGTCAGTGCAAGTCATTGTTAGATGCATATGTTCTAGTTTTGCTTCCACATACAAGTCTATGCTAGTTTGCACAAAGTCTGTGTCAGCATGGCTTGTCCTGAATGTCAGGTCTAAGCCAGGGTGAATAGAGTCTATTTCAGTATGCACTATGCACATAGTCAATGTTAGTTTGCACAGAGTCTGTGTTAGCATGTAACACATTACATTAGTCTGTGCATGAAAGAGTCGGTGCATATTAAGCTAGGTGCATACTTCTCTCCTCTGCATGAAAGGTCTATGCATATCTCATTCTGGGCACACTAAGGTCTGTGCAAGTTTCACACCATTTAGGTTGAAGCTAGTCTTACTGCCATAGGAGCCAAGATCGGTGCAACCTCTGTCGCTATCAAGGGTCGAGGTCAGTGCACATTCTATCGTCTAGCATATAGGTCGGTGCAGGATTGTGTTAGGGTGCTAGGCCCAGATACAGAGGGGGGGTGAATGTATCCCTCTAAAAAATATAGCCCAAATTAAAACTCTAAAGCTCAGATATGTGGAATAAAGACTAATGAGCTTTTCAAGATGAAATGATTAGGCCACAAATGAACAAACAGTTGGACTGCACCAATGCAGCCACCTGAACAACCAAAAACGAAGGCAGAGCTAAACAACCCAAACACACTTAGCAGAATACAATGCTCAAAAATAACTCTCTAGATAATGCAGCTAGCTAAGCATGCACAACCTGTGAATGGGAGGTAGAAGATATGGAACTAACGCAAGGCAAACCACTGCACAAATAATTTTAAGGTGGTTCGGTCCTCCAGACCTACATCCACCCCTCACTCCCAACCGGAGTGAGGCTTCACTAGCCAATGCTAGAACCAAGCAGACTCAGTCTGCGAACAGTTGCTGCCACACAGCTTGATCAGGGGAACAGCCTCCACTCTTCCTCCCAACCGGAGGGACACCCCAAGTGACTCCCAGCCACTTGAAAACCAGAGACTGAAGTCTCTCTTCCTCCAGACCAGGAGGGAACCCGCTAGTGACTCCCAGTCACCAGCAACCAGAGGTCGCAGACCTCTCTTCCTCCAACCGGAGGGACCCCTGGACTTGCAAGCCACAAGCCCAGAACCGGAGACAAGTCTCCCTTCTCCTGAATCCACAGGAGGAACCCGATTCCCAGCAGGGCAGTCGGAAGAACAAGAATAACCAAATGAAAAAGAAAAAATAAGAAACGGAAAATACATAGCAATCGGAAGGCTGTAAATGAAGAACAAGAATGTAGCTCTCAAAGGAGCAGATCTGGCTTGGATTTAATCCAGACGCCAGAGGACAGATCTTCAATAGCTTCTTCCTTCTTCTCCACGAACTCTCTCTCTCTCTATCTCTCTTTCTTTCTACTCTGCTCTCCTTTTCTCTCACGCTATTCTCTCCTTCTTCTCTGCAACCCTTTTTCTTCTGCTGGCTCACTCTTCTTCTATTTCTTCTTCTTCTCTTTTTCTTCCTCTTTTCTTTTTCTGGATCGAAGGGCTTTCTGCTCTCCAGGCTTCTTCCTCGATCTGTCTTCATCTGTTGGATGAAGTCTTGTATATATAGCAGCAGCAGGCACATTGGGCGCGTGTGGCTTCCACATTTCCTACCCTAGAAATTCGGACCACGTGGCAGCATCCTGGTATCTCGTCCATCCTTGGATCACGAGCCAGGCACCTCGGATCACGTGCCCTTCATTAGCCTCTTCAGTCCGATGTATAGAGTTCTCAGTTCACGTGCTCAATGATAGCAATCTAACTTGTTGCGTCGACGCTATCAATCAATGGCGTTAACGCAGTGAGGCATTCCAGTAAGCCATTAGCTTCGTCTCTTTAGCTGCTGCGTCGACGCTTCCAACCCATGGCGTTGACGCATTGATACGTTCCAGTGAGCAACCAGCCTAGCCTTTCTTAACTGTTGCGTCGACGCTGCTCCACTGCTGCGTTGACACATTGGAATATTTCTGACAAGGCCTCTGCTTCTTGAGTGGCTGAGTTGACGCAGCCTTTGCGTAGAGTTGACGCTGTGAAGAGTATCCGTGGATGCATCTTCACTGGTGCGTGGACGCCTTAAGCTCTAGCGTCGACCCTGTTCCCTTCAGCAACAAGAATGAAGTCATAAGGTCTAAGTATGTACATTGTATTGTATATACTTCGAAAGAAACAGTCCAATGTATATACTTCAAGAACTCTAGACAACGGACGCTGTACAGACTTCAGATGCTTTGAACGCTTGAGCGATGTATAGACTCTGAATCGATAAGGCAGGCTGTACAGACTATAAGAAGGTTGAAGCACTGTGTAGACTTGATGAAGATTTAGGCCGTTGTACAGACATGGGGTTCAGCTGAGGATGTATGGACTTTGACGAAGTGAAGCAGTGTACAGACTTGATAAGTCTGAGCCAATGTACAGACATCAAGTGAAGACCAGTGTATAGACTTTGAGGCGTTTGACAGATGTATATACTTAGCCTTTGAGGAACGATGTATACAGTCTGAACTTGAAGGAAGGCTGTATAGACTTGAATCGCTTGAAGCGATGTACAGACTTGGTGAGGCTCAAGCAGTGTACAGACTTGTGAAACAAAGTCCAGTGTATAGACTTGGTGAACTGACTCCAATGTACAGACTTGCAGATGCGAAGCCGATGTACAGACTTGGTTCCTGTAGCAGTGTATAGACTTGAAGGTCTGAAGGCGATGTATAGACTTGGTGAACACTGTAACATCAATCGGTTGTATAGAGTTGGGGCTGCACATACTTTGGCAATGTGTAGACTTAGAAGACATATGAATGTGTAGACTTCGAAGGATTGAGGCTAACTGTTCACGCTGTACAGACTTGGTGAAAGCTGAAGGAGCGAGCGATGTACAGACTTCACCAACAAGCTTGAACACGAACAGGCTGCACAGTGCACTGTATAGACTTGGACCAAGGCATGAACAGTGGACGCTATAGTCCAATGTATGGACTTTGAAGGATTTGAGCGTGAGACTGTATAGACTTGGCCCCTTTCCGGATGTATAGACCTTGAGTTAAGAAGACCAATGTGTGGGCTTACTATAAAGAACAATGTTCTGATGGGTCGACGCATCAGCAAGGGTGGGTCGACGCACTGCTGTGTAGACAGAGACAAGTATGACTGAAGGGTCGACGCATTAGCACAATGAGTTGACGCACTGCTGTGTAGACTGTGCAGATAGAGTGTAGACAGAATTGAGTAGAGCATGTTATCTGACAGCCATATGAACTCCATTCACTTACATGATAAAACATGAATTAATCGAGCAGAAAAAGGAAAGCATTATGATCAGAGAATGACTGAATAATAGCATGATGACACACACAGCAAGATGACTCACAGTGAATAACTCACTTCAAAAGCCAATCATCAAAACCACCATTAAAACCATCATCAAAACCACAGGGGCACAACAATCTCCCCCTTTTTGATGATGGCAACACTACACAGTGAGTCAATCTGATGACTCAAACTATTCTCCCCCTTTGACTTCATCAAAAAGAAAATAGTTTGAGAAATTAAAACATGTATAAGAAATCAGTCAATTTCTCCCCCTTGCAAGAACATGATTCTCCCCCTTTAAGAGTTTCAGCAAAAGCATGAGTTAGAGATGATCAAAAGGAGCTTGCATGCAAAGATTGAATGAAATTTTCCCTTTTGGCAAACAATCAACATGAACAGGTACCAGAATGCAAGATCTCCCCCTAGAAATATGAATGCAAGAACACAATTTTTCTCCTTCTATGCAGCATGATGCATATGACAAGGAGGCTCCCCCTCAATAAATGGAACCTTATGAAATGAATGAGAAGGAGACCACAGGGGCAAACAAGGAGAAGTTCAGGTCAATGAGCCAAGGACAATGAGCAGAAGAGTTTCAAATAATCAGATTTTTCAAAAAGGCTTCAACTACAAGAATTTCAGTCAGATTTTCAAGGAAATGTCATTCTCATAAATCCAAATCAGAATATCTCAAAGTCTTCCATTATAAGGGTTTATGAATGAGCTTTATTGAACAGCATGGTTTAAACATGATGTATGTAGAGTTTATCAATAAAATTCTGTATTGATATCTAAAATCATGGTTTAATAAAAATGAACCAAGCCCTCATATTTATCTTGATAAAACTCCCTTTCTCTTACACAATCAAATTTATTGACTTCTTTCGGAATTACATGCATCAGTATTGAAATCAAGCAATTATGAAGTCATATGATTTTGTCTAGGGTTGTAGCAATTTGATTTTAGCATCAATATTCAGATATTTCAATTCGTTCAACAATTTTCATGCTACAAATTTTACGAGCACTCTAGTTCAGTGCACACCTTATAACTAGATGATATACCTTGATTAGAGGCCAATATCCCTAAGCACTTAGTGTGACTAACTGTCATACTATATATGAACAGAGATAGCATTTACACATCATGACACACTGTAAATCATTTCTTGATGAGTGACTTGTATTTCTCAGTGTGCATGCCATTTCTCTGCCTGAATTTCAATTAATCTTAATCAGAGTTAACTATGGTACCTCATGACACAGTCCTTTGGACATGTGTTTCTCAGTGACCAAGGTCATTGCTCTGACAGAAAATACCCTTTAGACATTTTCAGAAAAAATTCATTTGCTTCAAATCAATAACAATTTCATGTACTTAACCAAATAAAGTCATGTATTCAATAATGTAGATTTCAGAAGATTTTACAAGACACAGCATGAAACAGATGGTTAAGGTTTATTAACATGCTTCAGATATTTTTAAGAGATTTTAAAGCCAAACTCATTGCATACATTAAACTTAAACCACATGAGTTATTTCAGTCATTCATAAAAACGTATAATAGAAGATTTCTAGTTCAAGAATTTTCAGATTTATGATCGAGATAGTCCCATTGAAATCTTCATGAAAGACTGATGGAATTCTGAAGCCAAATGATACCAATTGATAAGAGAGATTTCGAGGCTCAATGATTTCTGATATTATCAAGGTTTGTCAACTAAGATCAATGATGAAGGGTATGCAATGAATTCTCACAAGAGTATGCATTTGACAACCTATATGCAATGCATTGACTCCCCCTCACAACATGCATTCAGACAATCTTTTTGGCATTTTCAGTTTAAGGAAATGCAATGCACTATATGTATGAAAAAACTCAACATTGAATGCTATTTAAGGATATGCAATTAACTCCCCCTGAAAACATACAATGTTTGCCATGAGACACTGAACATATGATTTTGATTCATGCACATTCAGACTGTCCTAACCAGCAAAGTGACCCCTGGTACTAGGCGGAGCATTTGGTCTAAAAGACCACCTCACACATAGTAAGAACCTCCAGACAGACTTCCCTACCTTTTGGTACCTTACCATTTATATACCATTGAGGTTATGCATGATAATTCAACATGCAGTCCTATGTGTAAATCAAATTTTCAGTGAACAATGCAATAGACTCTTTTCAAACAGCATTCATATGCAGTTCAGATTTTTCAGAATGCAATTTGTTTTCAGAGTTTATGCATTTCAACAATTATCAAACAACTACAAATGGCAGATATGCAAGAATACATCAAATCAGATATGCAATGAATTTCAAAACAAGAAATGCAGAGAAATTACCTGAAAATTTCAGAAGGGGTTTTTCTTTGAGTGCCTTGGTTTATTTACCCCTGTTTATTCTTCAGCTTCCAAGGCACACCTACAGGTTAGCAACCTATCTTGCACAAATAGGCACCCAAGAAGTCTTGGGTCCTGAATTAACAGTGACACTCCTAGCAGGTTTTCTCAACAATTTTCGTGCATGAAGGTCTTCAGATTTCATCAAATAGCAATTATACATTGAATGACCAATTTGTCCATAGCAATGGCATGAATTAGCAGATTTCAAATTCCTCTTATGCACATTACTGTTGTCATGAAGTTCATTGGCAGAGAGAGAGTTCTGTTTACTATGATGATACCATGCACCAGATTCTAGATTTGATTTATGCACATTTTTATTTGCATGAACTCTATGTGCATATGTATGAAACTTTCTGTTAACAGAATAGAAATTCTGTTTACCAAGACCGGCTAGCCAACATTCAGCAGCTCTATGGCCTGTCTTCCCACAGTGATAGCATGCATGAGACTTTCTGTTAATGGCAGGGAATTTAACAGTTTTAGAATTGAATTTTCTACCCTGAGCATGCCAACAGAAGGCAGCAATGTGATCAAACTTCCCACAGCAATAGCATTGAATTTTCTTTTCCTGATCAGTAGAATGTTTCCTAAGATGATTTCTAGGATACTTTCTAACAGCATTTCTTTCATCATTTATCAATGCTACACAGTTATGCATAATATGACCAACTTTCCCACAATAGTGACATGTTATAGCCTTTTTATTCACATTCACTTGTTTGACAAGATTGATATTCTCATGAGAGTGTGAATGTGTGTGTGAGCAGTGAGCAGCATGCACATGTAAATCAGAGATATATTTGGACTTATCCAAATCAGCATTTTTCTTTTATTTTTGAATCTTTTTCTGTTTCTTATCTGAATTTTCAGCCTTCTTAGCAGTGAATTGAAAAATAGAAGAACTAGATTGATTAGTTTGTTCAGAGCTTTTCACGAATACAGTTGACTTCTTCTTTTCATTTACTTTCTTATTAACATGCACATACCCAAGTCCTTCTTTCTGAAAATTCACATTAGAACCAAGCAGCTTATTCAAATTGTCTTTTCCTTTAACGAATTTTGACAAGGAATTTTTCAGATCTTCAATCTCAGAATTCAATGAAGCAATACTTACTTCATACTTGGATAGCTCAGATTCACAAACAATCAGCTGTTGTTGCAAAGCATCATTCAGGTTCTTCAGAGTTTCATTCTCTTGTTGAACCATTATTTCAATGTTGTTCTCATTTTCCTTCACAACAGTTTTTCCTTTTTCAATTGATAACCATCTTTCAGAGAAGACAGTATTAAGAACCATTAGCTTTTTATTTTGATCTTTCAAGTAGACATTTTCTTCTTTCAGACTTCTGACTTCAGAATTTTTCTCTTTTCTTAATTTTCTCTTTTCTGATTTAACTCTTTCATATTTTTCCAGTAGATGCTCATGCATGGCAACTAAATCATCATGACTAATATCCTCGGTCTCAGAGTTTACCTGGGATGAGGACTCATCTGATTGATCACTCCTTCTTGCCATGAGACATTCTTCTTCCTGTTCCATATGTGTTGTAGTCACTCTATCAAACATTTCTTTTGCAGTGCTACAATCTGAGATAAAAGGAAAATCGTCAGAATCAATTGCAGCCTTCATTAGGTTAAGAGCTCTCACATTATCATCATTTTTCAACTTGTGAACATGAGTCCACTTGGACTTATCCTTAGGAAGTTCATGTGGACTGTGAGAGATAACCTTCCACAATTGTGGATAAATAGAGTTAACATGCTTGTGCATACGATATAGCCAGAATTTAATATTTGAACTACCGAATAGTGGAGGATGAGCCATTAGGAACAAATGGCAAGCAGATTCAAAGCAACAGGAATATTGATGCACTAAAAGTAAATAATCACCCAAGACTACAAGATCGAATCTGCAGGTCGCTGGACCTTGTATGCAGACACCGCTCTGATACCAATTGTTAGGGTGCTAGGCCCGGATACAGAGGGGGGGTGAATGTATCCCTCTAAAAAATATAGCCCAAATTAAAACTCTAAAGCTCAGATATGCGGAATAAAGACTAATGAGCTTTCCAAGATGAAATGATAAGGCCACAAATGAACAAACAGTTGGACTGCACCAATGCAGCCACCTGAACAACCAGAAACGAAGGCAGAGCTAAACAGCCCAAACACACTTAGCAGAATACAATGCTCAAAAATAACTCTCTAGATAATGCAGCTAGCCAAGCATGCACAACCTGTGAATGAGAGGTAGAAGATATGTAACTAACGCAATGCAAACCACTGCACAAATAATTTTAAGGTGGTTCGGTCCTCCAGACCTACATCCACCCCTCACTCCCAACCGGAGTGAGGCTTCACTAGCCAATACTAGAACCAAGCAGACTCAGTCTGCGAACAGTTGCTGCCACACAGCTTGATCAGGGGAACAGTCTCCCCTCTTCCTCCCAACCGGAGGGACACCCCAAGTGACTCCCAGCCACTTGGAAACCAGAGACCGAAGTCTCTCTTCCTCCAGACCAGGAGGGAACCCGCTAGTGACTCCCAGTCACCAGCAACCAGAGGTCGCAGACCTCTCTTCCTCCAACCGGAGGGACCCCTGGACTTGCAAGCCACAAGCCCAGAACCGGAGACAAGTCTCCCTTCTCCTGAATCCACAGGAGGAACCCGATTCCCAGCAGGGCAGTCGGAAGAACAAGAATAACCAAATGAAAAAGAAAAAAATAAGAAACGGAAAATACACAGCAATCGGAAGAATGTAAATGAAGAACAAGAATGTAGCTTTCAAAGGAGCAGATCTGGCTTGGATTTAATCCAGACGCCAGAGGACAGATCTTCAATAGCTTCTTCCTTCTTCTCCACGAACTCTCTCTCTCTCTATCTCTCTTTCTTTCTCCTCTGCTCTCCTTTTCTCTCACGCTAGTCTCTCCTTCTTCTCTGCAACCCTTTTTCTTCTGCTGGCTCACTCTTCTTCTATTTCTTCTTCTTCTCTTTTTCTTCCTCTTTTCTTTTTCTGGATCGAAGGGCTTTCTGCTCTCCAGGCTTCTTCCTCGATCTGTCTTCATCTGTTGGATGAAGTCTTGTATATATAGCAGCAGCAGGCACACTGGGCGCGTGTGGCTTCCACATTTCCTGCCCTAGAAATTCGGACCACGTGGCAGCATCCTGGTATCTCGTCCATCCTTGGATCACGAGCCAGGCACCTTGGATCACGTGCCCTTCATTAGCCTCTTCAGTCCGATGTATAGAGTTCTCAGTTCACGTGCTCAATGATAGCAATCTGACTTGCTGCGTCGACGCTGTCAATCAATGGCGTTAACGTAGTGAGGCATTCCAGTAAGCCATTAGCTTCATCTCTTTAGTTGCTGTGTCGACACTTCCAACCCGTGGCGTTGACGCATTGATGCGTTCCAGTGAGCAACCAGCCTAGCCTTTCTTAACTGTTGCGTCGACGCTGCTCCACTGCTGCGTTGACGCATTGGAATATTTCTGACAAGGCCTCTGCTTCTTGAGTGGCTGAGTTGACGCAGCCTTTGCGTAGAGTTGACGCTGTGAAGAGTATCTGTGGATGCATCTTCACTGGTGCGTGGACACCTTAAGCTCTAGCATCGACCCTGTTCCCTTCAGCAACAAGAATGAAGTCATAAGGTCTAAGTATGTACATTGTATTGTATATACTTCGAAAGAAACAGTCCAATGTATATACTTCAAGAACTCTAGACAACGGACGCTGTACAGACTTCAGATGCTTTGAACGCTTGAGCGATGTATAGACTCTAAATCGATAAGGCAGGCTGTACAGACTATAAGAAGGTTGAAGCACTGTGTAGACTTGATGAAGATTTAGGCCGTTGTACAGACATGGGGTTCAGCTGAGGATGTATGGACTTTGACGAAGTGAAGCAGTGTACAGACTTGATAAGTCTGAGCCAATGTACAGACATCAAGTGAAGACCAATGTATAGACTTTGAGGCGTTTGACGGATGTATATACTTAGCCTTTGAGGAACGATGTATAGAGTCTGAACTTGAAGGCAGGCTGTATAGACTTGAATCGCTTGAAGCGATGTACAGACTTGGTGAGGCTCAAGCAATGTACAGACTTGTGAAACAAAGTCCAGTGTATAGACTTGGTGAACTGACTCCAATGTACAGACTTGCAGATGCGAAGCCGATGTACAGACTTGGTTCCTGTAGCAGTGTATAGACTTGAAGGTCTGAAGGCGATGTATAGACTTGGTGAACACTGCAACATCAATCGGTTGTATAGAGTTGGGGCTTCACATACTTTGGCCATGTGTAGACTTAGAAGACATATGAATGTGTAGACTTCGAAGGATTGAGACGAACTGTTCATGCTGTACAGACTTGGTGAAAGCTGAAGGAGCGAGCGATGTACAGACTTCACCAACAAGCTTGAACACGAACAGGCTGCACAGTGCACTGTATAGATTTGGACCAAGGCATGAACAATGGACGCTATAGTCCAATGTATGGACTTTGAAGGATTTGAGCGTGAGACTGTATAGAATTGGCCCCTTTCCGGATGTATAGACCTTGAGTCAAGAAGACCAATGTGTGGGCTTACTATAAAGAACAATGTTCTGATGGGTCGACGCATCAGCAAGGGTGGGTCGACGCACTGCTGTGTAGACAGAGACAAGTATGACTGAAGGGTCGACGCATCAGCACAATGAGTTGACGCACTGCTGTGTAGACTGTGCAGACAGAGTGTAGACAGAATTGAGTAGAGCATGTTATCTGACAGCCATATGAACTCCATTCACTTACATGATAAAACATGAATTAATCGAGCAGAAAAAGGAAAGCATTATGATCAGAGAATGACTGAATAATAGCATGATGACACACACAGCAAGATGACTCACAGTGAATAACTCACTTCAAAAGCCAATCATCAAAACCACCATTAAAACCATCATCAAAACCACAGGGGCACAACAGATTGCATTATGTGTAGAATAAGGTCGGTGCACATTTGATTTGTGCAAGACCGAGATTAGTGCAAGTAGCATCTCATGCATTCACATGGTCGGTGCAAGTCTTGCCTTGTGCTAACCAAGTCGGTGCACATCCTGTGTTACCATATATAACGTCGGTGCACATTCTGCTGATCAGCGTCTAAGGTCTGTGCAACATTGCTTGGTTTGCACATAAGGTCGGTGCAACTCTTGTTGCTGCACGCATATAAGGTCTGTGCATGTGTCTATGTCATTAGCTATAAGGTCTGTGTATGTCATTTAGTGTCTGTGCATGTTTTACACTCAGCATGACCAAGTCGATGCATTTTTTGGTTTAACACATAAGAAGTCCATGCACTTCATGTTTAGGTCTGTGCACATTGTCAGTGCTTGTTTTTCACAAAGGAATAACACTTATGACTGTGTTTCTGCCAGGTGAGTTACATGGTCGAACACTTACTGAGCAAACTGCATGTGTTACTTAAAGCACCAAGTCAATGGCTAGTGATCCAAGGCAAGGTCCAGAACAAATGATCCTGCCACGTAGACTACGACAACACCTTGATTCTGACACGTGGAACCAAAGTGGATCAGATCTGCTTAAAAGTTGGGCGGGAAACGTGATACCCATGCACCCATCGTCTGCCTATAAAAGGGGATCGAAGACTGGGAGGAAGGTGTGGCTAAATATAGAAGAAGAGAGAAGAAGACAGAAAAAGGAGAGTGGAGAGGAGATAGCCAGAGATAAGAAGAGTGAAAAAGCTAGAGAGAAGAAAAGAGAAAGAGAGCCATTAAGGAAGAAGGGTTTTGAGAGGAAGATCGTGAAGGGAGTTGCAGTAAGTTGAAAGAAAAACAAAGTGCCGTAGAAGAGAAGAGTAGAAGAGCAGAGCTAGAGAGAAAAAGAGAGAGAGATCAGAGATAGTCTAAAGGAAGAGCTCGAGAGCAGTGAGAAGAAGGAAGAGGAAGAGATTAAGAGTTTGAGAAAGAGGAAGAGGAATAAAAAGTTAGAGAGTTCGTGTAGAGGAGGTTGAAGCTGGTTGAAGATATGTTCCACTGGACTTTGAATCAATTCCAAACCAGTCAGCTCCTGCGAGAGCCACATTTGTTTTAAGATTGTTTCCAGCTTTCTGGTGCTGTGATTTTCCATCTCTTATTTTCTTTTAAACCTTTGTTTCAAGCTTTGAGTCAGCGGAGCAAGCTGTGTTGCTCAGCGTTGTAGACGATTGGTTCCTCTGGACAGCAAGCTGTGATTGCTCAGCGGAAGCAAGCTGTGTTACTCAGCGGTTGTAGGCAAGCTGTAAGGCCCAGCAGTTTAAGCTGTGTATCAGCCAGAAGTCTCACTCTGGTTTGAGTGGTGGATGGACGTAGGTCTGCAGGCAAAAGACTGAACCATCTAAAAACCCTTTGTGTGCTGTGGTTTGTTTGTTCTCTTTGAGTTCGCTAGATGCATACCTAGGATCGTGATCTCAGTGAATATCTGTTAACTCCTCGATTAGCTTGTTATCAATCCGTGTGTGCACTAGTTTCACAATAGACACATAGCTATTTGTTAGACCATTGATCTGCTGTTCTGTGAATCTTTTAGCTAACTAAGTGAATCTGTTTAATTCTGTAAAAGTTCACTAGTTACAGTTTTTAATTGGGTGAATTATTAAAGGGGAGATTCATTCACCTCCCTCTGAATCCGGTTTGCACCATCTTATAGACTCAACAATTGGTATCAGAGCGGGTCTCTGAATATTTAGATCCAACGATCTGCAGAGGATCCTACTGTTTTTGGTGCTATACTGATTTTGGGTGCATCTTTGATTTTGCTGAGTTTACTGTCTGGTCTTTGCTTGAACTGTAGTAGAACCCGTCTCTGACTTCCAGATCCAACGATCTGTAGAAAGTACTGATTAGTCCGTTTCGGTGCTTTGCTATTCTAAATCCGGTGCATTTGTCATCTTGTTTCAAGTTTTTTTTTGATCTGAACTTATTCAGTTATTTTTCAATTGCATTTTCTGCTGTCTTTGATGGTTCTAACTTCAATAAATGGTTAGGAGGCCTATGTGTTCACCTGAACTGTACTAGATGTCTACTCTGGGTACCACCAAATCAACATGCATGAGCCTGACCAAGACAAGACAATGTTTGTGACCGACGACGGCTTGTATTGCTACACCCGCATGCCGTTCGGATTGAAGAACGCAGGAGCAACTTATCAGCGCCTCGTCAACCATATGTTCAACTCGCAGATTGGCTGCAACATGGAGGTCTACATCGATGACATGCTCGTAAAGAGCCTCCAAGCGGCCAAGCACTTGGGAGACCTGGCGGAGACCTTCGCGACACTCAGGAGGTACAATATGAAACTCAACACAAATAAATGTGCGTTCGGGGTCAAATCAGGGAAGTTCCTCGGGTTCCTCGTCACCCACCGAGGGATAGAGGCCAACCCTGACCAGATTCGAGCGGTGCTAGAAATGAAGCGGTGGGGATGAGTGAGGGACGTACAGTGTCTCACCGGCGCGTCGCCGCCTTGACTCGATTCCTGTCCCGAGCAGCTGAAAGGTGTCTCCCTTTCTTTCGACTCATCAAGTAAGCCAACAAGACTCCCGAAAGGAGAGGGCAGATCGACTGGGACCAGGAATGCGAGCAAGCGTTCGACTGAAAGGAGAGGACCCCTCCCATACTCTCCAAGCGGCGAAAGGGAGAACAGCTGCTCCTATACCTGTCAGTGACGTCGAGCACAGTGAGCGTCGTGCTCGCTCGAGAGGAAGCCAATGTCATGAAGCCCGTCTGCTACGTCAGTCAGGCACTACAAGGGTCAGAATTCTGATACTCGCGGACTGAGAAGTTCGCCATAGCCCTCATCACGGCCGCCCACAAGCTGTGACCATATTTCCTGGCTCACCAGGTCGTCATCCTCACCGACCAACCCCTACAACAGGTACTCCAGAACCATAACGCCTCAGGGAGGTTGGTCAAGTTGGCGATCGAACTGGGAGAGTTCGATATCAAGTTCCATCCGAGAACTGCGATCAAGGCTCAGGCCCTCGCCGACTTTGTCACCGAATGCACGATACCTGCAGAAGATCTGCCCGAGCTGTCCTCGGGACCAACATGGGAGCTGTATGTCGATGGATCATCCTACGCAGTTGGTAGCGGAGCGGGACTGGTCCTACTATCGCCAAAAGAGATAGAGCTCCAGTACGCCCTTCGCTTCAACTTTCCAACCACGAACAACGTGGCCGAGTATGAGGCGCTACTATCAGGGTTACGAATGGCCAAGCACCTGGGAGCAACCAGTGTGAGGGCGTATAGCGACTCCATGCTCGTCGCTAGTCTAGTTCAGGGAGAATTTGAGGCACACGAAGCGTCTATGATCAAGTATCTGGAGAAGGCCAAGTCCGCAGCAAAGGAATTCTCCCACTTTGAAGTGGTCCGCATCCCTAGGGAAGAAAACATCCGAGCAGACGCCCTGTCTCGCTTGGCGTCCGCCACCATGATTTCTAACTCAAGATCAATCTTGGTGGAGGAGCTAGCAGCGCCGAGCATAGAAGAACCAACACCCCAGGTAAATGCCATCGAATATGAGCCTTCCTGGACGGATCCCCTCTTGGATTTTCTCTTGGGACAACAACTCCTAGACGACCGTGCCAAAGCCCACCGCACGCGAGCACGAGCGGCCCACTTCACAGTGGTCAATGGTCAGCTATATCGCCGATCCCTATCAGCTCCACTACTAAAATGCTTATTCCCCACGGAAGCCAAGTAGGCCATCCAGGAGGTCCACGAAGGACTCTACGGAAGCCACGTGGGGGGGCGAGCACTCGCACGGACACTAGTCCAGCAAGGGTACTGGTGGCCTACTTTATAGCAGGACTACCATGGGTACGTCCGAAGGTGTCCTCAATGTCAAAAGTACTCCCATCTGCACCACCAACCGGCTACGCAGTAGCATACCCTGATGGAGCATCGCCCATTTGCTCGGTGGGGGATAGATATACTGGGCCCCTTCCCCGAAGCCCAAGGGAAGAAGAAAATTCTCATAGTCGCCATTGACTACTTCACCAAATGGGTCGAGGCAGAACCATTAAGAATAATTACGAGCGAAGCAACCTGGAAGTTTGTACTAAGAAGCATCATCTACCGGTTCGGGATCCTGAGGGTTCTCACGACCGATAATGGCAGATAATTCACAAGCACTACCTTCCAGGAGAAGTGCTCGGAGCTGGGGATCTGGAACCACTATACTTCAGTAGGACATCCCCAAGCTAATGGGTTGGTGAAAAATGGTAACAGAACACTCCTCCATGGCATCAAAACCCGGTTGGACTAGGCGGGCGACTCATGGATAGACTCGATTCCGAGCATTCTGTGGGCCCACCAGACCACTGCTAGAGCCGCCACGGGTGAAACACCCTTCCACCTGGCATACGGAGCAGAGGCAGTGGTTCCAGTGGAGACATCCAACCCCTCACTGAGAGTGGGACACTTCGACGAGGCCAGAAACAACCAAGCAATGCGAGAAAGCTTGGATCTACTTGAAGAGAGTAGAGCACGCGCTCAAGTGAAGCTCGTAGCGTATCAACAAAAGTTGGCCCAATACTACAACGCTAGAGTCAAGGAGTGACACTTCTTCCCCTGAGATTTGGTACTACGGCGAGCAAGCGTAGCAGACCCCAGGGGAGCCCCTGGAAAACTCGCGCCAAATTGGGAAGGCCCATAGAGGGTAGCTGAAGCTCTCGGCAAAGGAGCATACAGGCTGGCAACGCTGGGGGGGCAAGAGGTACCCAGAACATGGAATTCTGTAAATCTTAGAAATTTTTTCAGTAAAGCGTCACTAGCCATTTTCAACTAAGGTAACCTACGAGTTCCCTAGAGGGGAGCACCGCTCCCCTCGAAAATGAGAAGGTAACCTACGGGTTCCCTAGAGGCGAGCACCGCTCCCCTCGAAAATGAGAAGGTAACCTACGGGTTCCCTAGAGGCGAGCACCGCTCCCCTTGAAAATGAGAAGGTAACTTACGGGTTCCCTAGAGGTGAGCACCGTAACCCTTGAAAACGATAAGGTAACCTACGAGTTCCCTAGAGGCGAGCACCGCTCCCCTTGAAAACAATTATTGTGTCTCCTCTGGATTTGATGCTTAGTGTGGAACATGCTATGTTTTGATGTTGGCAATAGTTCAATTGACTTTATTGGTGATTTTATTTTGACTTTGGTAACACTGTTACTTTGATATCCTTACTTCAGTCAAGATTTTTTTTTTCAGTCAAGTAAAGGTCGGTGCATACCCACACTATTGCATGTAAAGGTCGGTGCATTTGTCCATTTCCATTCTGAAAGTCTATGCATGTGCAGAACTCTGTCTAGAAAGGTCGATGCACATGTATACGTTTTGCTTAGAAAGGTCGATGCACTGGTAGATGTACTGTGGTGAAAGGTCGGTGCACATCCTTCTGTCTGTCTAAAAGGTCGATGCATATTCTAAGATTGCCTTAGAAGGTCGATGCATGTATCACAATCTTGCATCATTAGGTCGATGCATATGTGAAGTCCATGCATGTGTAGAGTTTTGCAGACAGATCGATGCATACTTTAAGACCTCTTCAGAAGGTCGATGTACTTGTCAATGCATTGCATCATTAGGTCGATGCACATAAGAAGACTTTCATCTAAAGGTCGATGCACATGTGTAGTCTTGCAGCAAAGGTCGATGCATGCTTCAATTAGGTCAATGCTAGTTAGCTAGCCACTACAGTATAAGTCTATGCTTGCTAACACTAGGTCGATGCTTGTTTTTCACCTTTCTCAAGGTCAATGTACCTTGTGCATTCACCATGAGGTAATGTCGATGCATCTTCTTTCTGAGTCAGTGTGTCTGACAATGAAAGTCTACATGTATCAATAAGGTCGATGCTAGTGAGCTAGCGACTGAAGGACACGTCTATGCATATCTTAGTAAGGTTAATGCTAGTAAGCTAGTTACAACAACATAGGTCTATGCACATTAAAGTTGGGTCGATGCTAGTCTGATTAGCCTCTGCAGCATTAAGTCAGTGCATTTGAAGTCATCTCTATCAAAGTTGATGCATTTTGTGTATTTACTAAAGTCAGGTCGATGTACCTTCATTAAGGACTACCTGTGCTATATTAGAGGTCGATGCTTTTATTCACACATGTTGAATGGATCAGTTAATCAGACTGATGTGTCTCATTTATGCATCAATACTTATGCAGAAATGAGCATTTTCTTCTGACCTGTTTAAATCTATGGAAATGTTTAAGATTGAACTTGGACTTATGTTTATCATTTGTTTAATGACTAACACCGTTTATATCTTGTTTTGCCAGCTCAGCTATATGATCAAACACTTGGAAAGCATAAAGGCAGTCTGCGATCAAATGTCACGTGGAACTTAAAGTACCAGGTTGAAGGCACGTGATCCAAGGCAGGGAGCAGAAATGATATTATGCCACGTGGATCATCACTACCTCCACTTTTGACACGTGGCATCTCAAGACACTTTATGGAGTAAAGTTTTTGGCGAGAATGTGTCTTCCACGCGCCCAGGACTGAAAGTCTGGCGGCCCCATAGATACATGCCCTCTATTATATAAAGGGGAACGAGCACACTCAAAGATACATCTAGAAGATTGAGAAGATCAAGAAGAAGATAAGTACGAGGAGCAGAGAAAGATAGAAGAGCAGAAGATTTTAGAGAGCTGAGAAGACTCAGAGAAGTCAGAGAGAAGAAAATAAAGAGAGAGAGCCTACTACGAGGTTCAGAGAGAAAAACAGAGCGTCATAAGAAGGTGTGAGAGAGAGTGAGAGTTGTGAGATTGAGAGATATTGTCTCTGTCCTGACTCGTGGATCAAATCCAGAGTCAGATTGCTCTACTTGAGCTACATTCATTTTGATTCGCTCATCGTTTATTTTTCTTCCTTGATTTTCATGTTTAACTCGTTGTAAGCTGTGTATCAGCAGAGCAAGCTGTGGTGCTCAGCAGGCGAGGTGTGATCCTCGGTCAGCAAGCTGTGAATCTCAGCGGATTGTAGGGATTTTATCCCCAAAGCTGTGGATCAATAGTTTCAAGCTGTGTGCAGCAGAATCCTTACTCGGTTGAGTAAGGGGTGGACGTAGATCTTGAGCTTGAGAGCAAACCACCTAAAAACTGAACTGTCTTCTTTGTGATTGCATAATTCTTTTGCTCTGCGAATAGATGAATGCTTAGGATCGTTAACTGCTATATCTATCCAAATTCTACCTATTCATCTATTGTGTTGAATTAATTCTGAATCTTATACTCCGAATCTTACTGCATTGATTTTCTATTGCTTAGAATCTCATCATTCACGTCTAGTTGTTATATTCAACTCAGTGGTATATTAAATAGATTCAGTTAAAAGGATAGATTACATCTATCTGGAAAACTGATCTATGCGTGCGGAGATTCTTTAATCAACCCTCCGCCCAGTACTATACTGAGTTGAATGACTGTCTGCTTGAAGATTACTTTGATTATTGTAGCTTCATAGCAAATTTTCTTACTGATAATTCACTACTACTAGTATTTGTGTTTACAGTAGTCATCTTCAATTCCACATTGTTTTATTAACTGCTGTAGACTATAAAAATTGGGGTAGATCGATTCACCCCCCTCTAGATCTGTAGTTCATCCCATTCCATACACATCACTTGGTATCAGAGCCTAACTCTCCCTTAGGGCTTTACATCCTAGAGAGATTAGTTATGGATGCTAGAGGTCTAACAGCTGAGGGTCACTCTACCGATAAGCCTCCATTCTTTGACGGATCAAATTATGCTTACTGGAAGAACCGAATGCAAGTCTTCCTTCGGGCAAAGGATTATGAAATCTGGAAAGTGGTCAACAATGATCCGTTTAAATTACCTGAGGATGAGGAAGTCTGGACCAGAGAGTAAATCCGTAGGTCCACCTTAAACTGGAGCACTGTAAATGCCATGCAGTGTGCTCTTCATCCCACCGAATTCTCTAGAGTCTCCTCCTGTTCCACAGCTAAGGAGATATGGGACAAGTTGGAAGTGATTTATGAAGGGACGTCACAGGTTAAGGAGACTAAGGCAAACATGTTAGTCTCGGAATATGAAGCTTTTAAGATGAAGCCTGATGAGTCCATTTCTGAAATGTATGCTCGTTTGATGGTACTCACTAATAGTTTGAGAAGTCTGGGAAAAATTTACAGTGAGTACGAGCTTGTCAGAAAAATTCTTAGGTCCCTGACACCTATTTGGCACACTAAGGCCACGGTTATGGAAGAATCCAGGAACCTAGCAACAACATCTGTATATGAACTCATCAGTTCCCTCATGACTTATGAGCTGAACCTTAAGAGGGTTGATGAGACTGAGAAGAAGAAGAAGGCCTTAGCTCTTAAAGCTAATTCTAATAGCAAAGGGTCATCTAGTGAGCATAGCTATTCTAGTTCTGATGATGATCAGGATGAGTTTGCCGTGATCACTAGGAAGTTTAAAAAATTTCTTAGGAAGGAAGGAAAGGGGCTTAGAAGAAAATATTTTTCAAGAAAGAGGTAGTCGAAATATAAGCCTGAACCTGTCAAGAAATTTGATGATGTTGTTTGTTACAATTGCAGGAAGGTAGGACATCTAAAAGTTGAGTGCCCTGAGCTGTTGAAAGAAAAACAACCCAGGTGGAAGAACAGGAAAGAAAACGCCATGGTGAGCACCTGGAGTGATGAAGAAGAAGACAGCAACAGCAGCACATCCGATAGCGAGGATGAAAAGAAGATTTATCTGATGGCAAGAGGAGAAGAAGAAAAGGAAGATAATGATGAGGTAACTTCCCCGTTTGAGAATTTTACACATAGTGATTAGGAAGAAGCCTATGCTAAAATTCTAGATAAATATGATGACATGTGTAGAGAAAACATGCATTTGAAAAGAAAAATAAATTCTTTAGTTAATGATACATCATTGAATGATAAGCTTGCATGCCTGGAGACAGAAAATCATAGTTTGAAAAATTCTCTTGCTGAAATTGAAAATGCTAAAACTATTTTGAATGAATTGAGATTAGAAAATGAAAATCTGAAAAACACCATTAATGAACTAAAAATTAGAATGCACAAATTTCAGGAAGAAACTAGAATTGCTACTGAGAAATATGATGTTGTCAATGGTGTAAATAAAGAATTAAAAAAGTCAATTGAAAATTTAGAAAAAGAGAATAAAGACAAACAACATTCCCTTGAGAGCATGACACATGGAACTGATAATCTGAATACTATCTTGGGAACACAGATAAATTTCAGAAATGAAGGTGGGTTTTAACCCAACAAATAAGAAAAGTTTTGATGTGAAAATAATTTCTTTTATGGCTGAAAAAGGAACATCAAAACCTTTAATAAAAATGAATTCTGGTGAAAGTCAAAATAAAAAACCTGTGAAAATTGCTGAGAAAACTAAGTTCAGTGCCAAGGATAAAGGCAAAGGGAAGGTAGAGGTGCCTGGAGAATCTAGTTCACACACTACTTCACCTAAGTCTAAGGGACAAGTTAGGGGTCTGTCAGCAAAACCTAAAGTCCAAGGAACCCTCAAATCAAAGACAACCCAGTCTCCACAGAAAGGTCAATGCAACACCCAACCTGCATCGACACACATTTCTTCTGGGTTCAAGTCCTTTAGAAACCCAAGTCAGAGATTAGGGACCTCAGGTCGATGGTACTATCCACCTGCACCGACCTTCTCTTTATTTCATCATTCCTATCGCTACAACTTTGGTAGGAAAGGTCGAGGCAGTTCATACATGAGGTCTATGCAACATAACAATCTTAATTCATACACCAGTCAGGTGCATCGACCTTATCACTGGAATGCATCTGTGCAACCTAGGCCCAAAACTTACATGAACCAGAATTATTATGGATCTGTCTACTCTGTGATAGGTCAGCCTAGGGTCTATAGTGCACACTCACTTCCCAATGCCCACTGGACGAAGGACTGGCACAAAAACTCAAAATGTTTCTAAGAATAAAAATGCCAATTCACAGAAAAGATCATCAAAAGTTGAGAGTGGACAGAAAAGACAGACTGAGCAAAAAGTGAAAACATCCACAACACAAATCAATAAACAAAAACAAATGTGGATACCAAAACACTTAATGTCTTGTTTACATGGGTTGACTGCTATTATGGGGCCCAAACAGTTTTGAGTTCCAAAATTCTCCACTTGATTTCCTTCGCAGGTATGCCTAGCAGCCAATCATAACAAATGATATCTTGACAGTGACTGCTCCAGGCACATGACCGGGGATAAGGATAAATTTTGCATGCTGGTGGAGAAGGATGCAGGTCATGTTACCTTGGGAGGTAATACCAAGGGCAAAATAATTGGAATAGGTAAGGTAGGTAAGTGCTCTTCTTGCTGTATTAAGGAAGTTCTACTAGTTGAAGGGCTTGCCTATAATCTGCTTAGCATTAGTCAATTATGTGATAAAGGCCATAAGGTGATTTTTGACTCTACTGCATGTACTATTTTTGAACCTAAGTCTGAACTTGTTAAATTCATTGGTAGAAGAGTCAAAACATCTACATGGTAGATCTAGATGATGCAGCACACACTAATTTGTGTCTTTCTGTCAATAAGGATGATCTAGCCTGCCCGTGGCACCGTAGGTTAGGCCATGCCAGCTACAATGTGTTGCATAAGCTAAATAAATATAGCATGATAAGAGGTCTTCCTGAAATTTCCTTTAAACAAAATAATAAAATTTGTGAGGCTTGTACCCAGTGCAAACAGACTAGAAAGTCATTTAAGTCTAGGACTGAAAACATGTCTTCCAAACCTCTTAAGCTGATTTATATGCACCTATTTGGTCCTACTAGATCAGCTAGTTTATCTGGTAGGAGATATGGGTATGTCTTAGTTGATGACTTCTCTAGATTTACATGGGTATTCATTTTAACTCACAAGAATAATACTTTTAAAATTTTTTAGGAATTTTACCTCAAAATAAAATAGACTGGTGAGCATTCTATTTCCTCTATTCTGTTTGACCATGGTGGTGAGTTTGAGAACTCACAGATTGATGAATTTTGCAGGGAAAATGAAATCAATCATAGGTTCTCTTCACCTAGGACTCCATAGCAAAATGGAATAGTTGAAAGGAGGAACAGAACCTTGGTGGAGATGGCTCGAACAATGCTAGTTGAAGGGAATGTACCTAGAAGGTTTTGGGCTGAAGCAGTGAACACTTCTTGTTATATCATTAACCGAGCCCTGGTAAGACCTTCCACTCAAAAGACTCCCTATGAGTTACTCAAGGGTAAGAAACCTTCACTAGCACACTTTAAGGTCTTTGGGTGTAAATGTTTCATTCATGTTAATTCTAAAAGAGACCTTGATAAATTTGAATCCAAAAGTGAACCTAGAATCTTTCTAGGGTATTCAAAAAAATCCAGAGCCTATAGAATCTATAACCTTAATTCTCAAACTGTAGAAGAATCACCACACATAGTTTTTGATGAACATGCTAATAATTCTGAAATTGGTTTATGCAGGGTCAAAGTTGATGGTGAGATTCTCGAGAATAAAGAGGAGCAGAATGCAGATCCTGCAGATGAAGGTGAGACTGATGGGTCTAGAGCTCAGGGGGAGGTAAATGCAGATACATGTAATCATGTTACCAATATCAAAATTCTTAGAGATCATCCCTTATAAAATATTATTGGTAATCTGAATGAACCCCCTAAAACTGGATCAGACTTTAGGATAGAAAATGAACTAAATTCTTTTGCTTTAGTCTCACAAATTGAACCCAAAAACATAGATAGTGCCTTAAAAGATGAACACTGGATTAATGCCATGCATGATGAATTGAACCAATTTGAAAGGAACAAGGTATGTCACCTAGTTCCTAAACCTTCACATGGCACTATTATAGGCACTAAATGGGTATTCAGAAATAAAACTGATGAGCAGGGAAGGATAGTCAGAAATAAAGCCAGGCTTGTGGCACAGGGATATAATCAGGAATTTGGGGTAGACTTTGAAGAATCTTTTGCCCCTATTGCCAGACTAGAAGCAATCAGGATTATCCTAGCCTTTGCCTGTAGCTTAGGAATAAAACTCTAGCAGATGGATGTAAAATCTGCCTTCTTGAATGGTTTAATAAAAGAGGATATTTTTGTTAAAAAACCTTTTGGATTTGAATGTACTAATTTCCCTGATTATGTGTATAAATTAGAAAAAGTATCATATGGACTGAAGCAGGCTCCCAGGGCCTGGTACGACAGGCTGAGCTCCTTCCTCACAGGTAAGGGATTTTCAAGAGGTGAGGTTGACCAGACCCTATTCACCAAGGTAGATAACAAAGATATTATTGTTGTCCAAATCTATATAGATGGTATAGTGTTTGGGTCAACCAAACCTGCAATGTGTGAGGAATTTTCTAGATTAATGACAAATGAATTTGAAATGAGTCTAATGGGAGAATTGAAGTTCTTCCTTGGTTTGCAAGTTAATCAGACTTCAGAAGGAAGCTTCATCACCCAGTCCAAGTACATTAGAGATATATTAAAGAAATTCAAGCTAGAAAACCTCAAGGAAATCACTGCACCTATGGGCACATCAACTAGTCTTGATGCTTACCCAAAAGGTAAATTGGTTGACACCAAATTATACAAAGGTATGATCGGATCTCTTTTATATCTTACTGCATCTCGGCCTGATATACAGTTTTCAGTATGTTTATGTGCTAGATTTCAGGCTAGTCCTAAGGAGTCTCACATGAGTCCAGTGAAAAGGATTTTTAGGTATCTGTCAGTCAAGTATCCTACTAGGTGCGAGCTTCATCTTATAGCTTACACTGATGTAGACTATGCAGGGTGTAGGATAGATAGAAAGAGCACTAGTGGGTATTGTCAATATTTAGGTGGCTATCTAGTGTCTTGGGCATCTAAAAAGTAACACACTGTTGCTCTCTCCACTACTGAGGCTGAGTATGTTGCAGCAAGGAACTGTGTAGCCCAAGTACTCTGGATAAAACATCAACTTATTGACTATCACATAAATTTGGGATGCATTCCTATTTTATGTGATAATACCAGTGATATCTCTCTAACTAAAAATCATGTTCATTACTCTAGGACTAAGCACATTGAAATAAAACATCACTTCTTGAGAGATGAAGTAAGCAAGAATGAAATTGAGCTGAATTTCATTGAATCAGAAAAATAAATTGCTGATATATTTACTAAACCTCTTGGGAATGACAGATTTAAATTCTTAAGGAGAGAATTAGATTTATGTAAATTTCAGCATGATGAATAATCTCTTGATTTCATTCTGGTCAGGAATCATTGTTCCTTCTTTGACATGCTATGTGCCTATAATTCAATGTATAACTGATTTCAGTGGTTAGTCATCACCTCAAACCATATCTTGCACAGTGTCCTTCTTGATCTCAAGGGTATATCAAATGGGTTGTTGGGAGAAGGGCAGATATCTTCTGTCTGGAAATCCACACCATGTGTAGAGGCCAGTCCTCCGCTAAGTATCCTGAGTCAAGAGTCTGTCTGAGTCCTGCATATCATATAGTAATGCTGTGTCCAATAACCATGCATATAGACAGGGAAGTAAGAATTCATAGTTGCGTCTTATGCATATTGTCAAGGGGAGTCCAAAATAAATTGGGCTGATTTTGTCCAGGTTGGTTCCTTCTGAATATGTAATTATTTCTCTATATTTTTGATAAACAGATTCACTCACTCTATGATTTCTGGCCTTTCTGGCACTTTCAGACACTTCCATTCTTTGTTTTTCATACACATCACTTGGTATTAGACATTTCCTTCTATCCTTTCTTTCAATCCTTTGAAAAGCTCCTGCAACTCTTATTCTCTGAAATAATGATAGTCAGATAATTAGTCCATCATTCTAAGCTACTAAAATCAAAAGTCTTCTTTTATAAGAACATTTTTGCTTCATGAATGAACTGATGGTTTAAACTTAATAAACTTTAGAGTCTAAAGACTGAATTCAATGAACTGAGATATAGATAACAATTAATAGCTCTTAACCATCTCTTTCAGAACATGTCTGATAAAGTCTTTCAGAATCTGAAAATTCTTGAATTGATGATTTCTTGGTTGAGAAGACTTGGAGTGTGTATTGTTTTTAAACAAGTCTTTCTACAAAAATAAAGGGCAGCAATATTAAAAGAATGAGTCAAAATGTATAGACAGAGCAATGATTGAATGCACTGCGAAACTGGGTACTCCATCAAAGTAATGGAGAAAAACTTATGTAATGAAGTGCTTCAAGTTATCTTTGTTCAAAAGTCAGAACAGTATGGTTAGCTTCACTGAGTAACTAGGGGTACTGGCATCTGATAAACGTGTACCCTTACGCAAAAAGGTGTAAACTCTTTCTACTATTTTGATACATGAAACAAAATGGTACATTCTGCTGAGTAACTAGGGGTACTGGCGTCTAATCAACGTGTACCCTTATGTCAAAAGGCATGGATGATACCTAACTGTTCTAAAAGTTTGAAAAATAAAAAGTGAAAAATGCTTTTACTGTAACCCTTAAATGAAATTTTAGAAATGTCAAATTGTTTAACCTCAATACATACCCTCGTCACTCCTAAAGAAATTCACTGATTTTTGCGTGAGTAGGATAAAGTAAGACTAACTTTTTCATGTCTTATGTGGTTATGGTTTGTTGCTATTAAAAGTTACTTCACATCTATTCAAAGAGTACAGTGGATAAACTCTCATTCTTATTACTCTTAAACCAGAATTCTATCAAGAATGCAATATATAGACTCTTATATCTGAAGCATTTTGGCTATGTATGCTTAGCTTAATGAACCATCACTCAGAGTGTCAATCAGATCTCTCCTGTTCTTTCCTATAATTTGATGCTATCCCTTCTGTCCTTATCTCTAACCTTTCCTTGTTTGCTGATGGTAAAGGGGGACAATATTTTGGCAAATGGAAAAGGGAGAAAGAGGGAGAGAGTTTTGTTTTGCATGTAAAAAGAGAGAAAGCAAAAGGGGAGAAAGGGGGAGACTATGCAAAGGGGGAGTAAGGGTGAGAAACTTTTGATGGGAGTGAGCTCTGTCTTGATTGTCTGATATGCTGTGTCTTAAGTCTAGTGTCTTTGTCCATGCACGTCTGTGGTATCTGCTGTGCTTAATTGTACTTGACTACAATTCATGCCTATTCTGACTTATATTGAAATGAGTGTTACCATCAAAGTAATGGTGGTATCAAAATATAGTTGTGTTGCCATCATCAAAAAGGGGGAGAATGTTGTGTCTCCTCTGGATTTGATGCTTAGTGTGGAACATGGTGTGTTTTGATGTTGGCAACAGTTCAGTTGACTTTATTGGTGATTTTATTTTGACTTTGGTAACACTGTTACTTTGATATCCTTACTTTAGTCAAGATGTTTTTTTTTCAGTCAAGTAAAGGTCGGTGCATACCCACACTATTGCATGTAAAGGTCGGTGCATTTGTCCATTTCCATTCTGAAAGTCTATGCATGTGCAAAACTCTGTCTAGAAAGGTTGATGCACATGTATATGTTTTGCTTAGAAAGGTCGATGCACTGGTAGATGTACTGTGGTGAAAGGTTGATGCACATCCTTCTGTCTGTCTAAAAGGTTGATGCATATTTTAAGATCACCTTAGAAGGTCGATGCATGTATCACAGTCTTGCATCATTAGGTCGATGCATATGTGAAGTCCATGCATGTGCAAAGTTTTGCTTAGACAGGTCGATGCATACTTTAAGACCTCTTTAGAAGGTCGATGTACTTGTCAATGCATTGCATCATTAGGTCGATGCACATGAGAAGACTTTCATCTGAAGGTTGATGCATATGTGTAGTCTTGCAGCAAAGGTCGATGCATGCTTCAATTAGGTCGATGCTAGTTAGCTAGCCATTGCAGTATAAGTCTATGCTTGCTAACACTGGGTCGATGCTTGTTTTTCACCTTTCTCAAGGTCGATGCACCTTGTGCATTCACCATGAGGTAAAGCCGATGCATCTTCTTTCCGAGTCAGTGTGTCTGACAATGAAAGTCTACATGTCTCAATAAGGTCGATGCTAGTGAGCTAGCGACTGAAGGACACATCTACGCATATCTTAGTAAGGTCAATGCTAGTAAGCTAGTTACAACAGGATAGGTCTATGCACATTAAAGTTGGGTCGATGCTAATCTGATTAGCCTCTGCAGCATTAAGTCAGTGCATTTGAAGTCATCTCTATCAAAGTCGATGCATTTTGTGTATTTACTAAAGTCAGGTCGATGTACCTTCATTAAGGACTACCTGTGCTATATTAGAGGTCGATGCTTTTATTCACACATGTTGAATGGATCAGTTAATCAGACTGATGTGTCTCATTTATGCATCAATACTTACGCAGAAATGAGCATTTTCTTCTGACCTGTTTAAATCTATGGAAATGTTAAAGATTGAACTTGCACTTATGTTTATCATTTGTTTAATGACTAACACCGTTTATATCTTGTTTTGCCAGCTCAGCTATATGATCAAACACTTGGAAAGCATAAAGGCAGTTTGCGATCAAATGTCACGTGGAACTTAAAGTACCAGGTTGAAGGCATGTGATCCAAGGCAGGGAGCAGAAATGATATTCTGCCACGTGGATCGTCACTACCTCTACTTTTGACACGTGGCATCTCAAGGCACTTTCTGGAGTAAAGTTTTTGGCGGGAATGTGTCTTCCACGCGCCCATGACTGAAAGTTTGGCGGCCCCATAGATACATGCCCTCTATTATATAAAGGGGAACGAGCACACTCAAAGATACATCTAGAAGATCGAGAAGATCAAGAAGAAGAGAAGTACGAGGAGCAGAGAAAGATAGAAGAGCAGAAGATTTCGGAGAGCTGAGAAGACCCAGAGAAGTCAGAGAGAAGAAAAGAAAGAGAGAGAGCATGCTGCGAGGTTCAGAGAGAAAAATAGAGCGTCGTAAGAAGGTGTGAGAGAGAGTGAGAGTTGTGAGATTGAGAGATATTGTCTCTGTCCTGACTCGTGGATCAATCCAGAGTCAGATTGCTCTACTTGAGCTACATTCATTTTGATTCCATCATCATTTCTTTTTCTTCCTTGATTATCATGTTTAACTCGTTGTAAGCTGTGTATCAGCAGAGTAAGCTGTGGTGCTTAGCATGCGAGGTGTGATCCTCGGTCAGCAAGCTGTGAAGTTCAGCGAATTGTAGGGATTTTATCCCCAAAGCTGTGGATCAACAGTTTCAAGCTGTGTGATAGCAGAATCCTTGCTCGGTTGAGTAAGGGGTGGACGTAGATCTCGAGCTTGAGATCGAACCACCTAAAAACTTAACTATCTTCTGTGTGATTGCATAATTCTTTTGCTCTGTGAATAGATGAATGCTTAGGATCGTTAACTGCTATATCTATCCAAATTCTACCTATTCATCTATTGTGTTGAATTAATTCTAAATCTTATACTCTGAATCTTACTGCATTGATTTTCTATTGCTTAGAATCTCATCATTCACGTCTAGTTGTTATATTCAACTCAGTGGTATATTAAATAGATTCAGTTAAAAGGATAGATTACATCTATCTGGAAAACTGATCTATGCGTGAGGAGATTCTTTAATCAACCCTCTGCCCAGTACTATACTGAGTTGAATAACTGTCTGCTTGAAGATTACTTTGATTGTTGCAGCTTCATAGCAAATTCTCTTACTAATAATTCACTGCTACTAGTATTTGTGTTTACAGTAGTCATCTTCAATTCCGCATTATTTTCTTAACTGCTGTAGACTATAAAAATTGGGGTAGATCTATTCACCCCCCCTCTAGATCTGTAGTTCATCCCATTCCATACACATCAACAATAAGGTAACTTACGGGTTCCCTAGAGTCGAGCACCGCTCCCCTTGAAAATGATGAGGTAACCTACGGGTGCCCTAGAGGTGAGCACCGCTCCCCTTGAAAATGGTTAGATAACCTACGGTTTCCCTAGAGGTGAGCACCGCTCCTTCGGAAACGATGGCAGCAAGCAAACAAACCTAAGGGAAGATGCAATCCTATTCCAAAATAACAAGCGCTGTGAAGTAAGGGTATGCACATGGAAGTGCCACCTAGAAACACGCCACGCAGGAATCTCCCATCAAGAGGTACACATTGATATGAACCCGCATTGTGAGAATTTTTATTCTTTAGTCAAAATACAAGATGCCAAAGTGCAAAAGCCACTCTCACACGGCCGACGTACGAGTATACAAAAGAATGAGACTACGAAAATGTGATGATCGATCCAGCCCCCAACACCTTGATGATTTGGTACCACCTTGGTCGGGGCACCTAGCAGCAGCCATGAGGGTGATTTTTGCAGGCGACAACCCCTCAGCCCGTCTGTTCTGAGGAAGCGGACCAACTAGAGAAGTCGCCCGCGAAGAGACCTGCACCAGGAAGGAGGGCTAAATCCTCCTCGCTCGAAGCCGTAAGGAGACCCGACGACGGGAGGCAGTGGAGCAACAAGGCCCACGCATTACGGATGCCAACACAGCGCACCAGTCATGCCTGTAAACTGGCAAGCGAAATCGACTGCCCCACGTGCCGTCGCCTACGGGCATAGAAACGCTTCCCCTAAGTAGGAGAGGTGCCTTGTCACACACCTGAAAATCAAGAGACACGAGGGGAGACCAGTCACATGCCATAAAGATGGGGGAAAGGTGGACAAGGAAAAAGTCTCATTCAAAAGTAGAGGGGAATAATACAAGGAAATCTCCCGTCCCCTTGTTGACACTCATTTTTAGCCCACAAGTTGCGTTATTTCTCTTATTCATCATTTTTGATGTCCCGAATTACCCATTATTTTGGAGCCTTCTTTGGACGGATTTCGAGCCCATTTTTATTGTTCCCTAATCTCTGGACTTCAAGGATCATGATTTTTTAGAGCCCTGGAGTTAATCTTATCAACTTCCGGTCTCCTAAGTCGCCTTGCGGCCCATTTTGGTCGACTTTCCATCGAGCATTCGGCTATTGTCGTTGCTGTTGTGACCCCTCTATGTTGATGATGTTGACACTTGCTTTATTTCATTGGCAACTGCTCTTGCTTTGATGAAATTGCTCTATCAGATTGACTATGTGTTCTTTGCATTTCATACACTGCTGTTTGCATTTCTCACTGTCATGGGTCGACGCATCCTCTGATGGGTCGACTCCTTTAGCAGACTTGTCTAGATTGAGTCTATACAGCGTCAGTTCATGCATGTCTTAGGCTAAGTCTGTACAGCGTCTCATTCATGCTTTGATTAATGAAGTCTGTACATCAGTCTTCACATTCTAAGTCTGTACAGCCGTTGGGTTTGGACTCAGAGTCTGTACACTCGATTTGCCTTTGAATTGGTCAAGTGTGTACATTCCTTCACTGTAGCTTTCACGTATCCAAAGTCTACACATCGTGAAAGTCTATTCATTCTTCACTGACTTTCGTTCAAGGCAAAGTCTATACATTGGAGTCTTTCCCTACGTTTCTTAAGTGAAGTCTGTACACTCATTTCTGAAGCCTGAAGTCTATACACTCCAGCCTATTCCTACGATCAAGGCTTTAGCTACACTCAAGTTTGTACATTGGCTTCGCTTCATCAAGTCTGTACATTGAATCGCCAACTTCTTTGAAGTCTACACATCGCTTGATTTCCTGAAGTCTATACATCCATAGTGATATTTGAAGTCTATAAATCCACAGTGATATTTGAAGTCTATACATCCATCGTGGAGCTTCAAGTCTACACATCGCTTGATTTCCTAAAGTCTGTACATCCACAGTGAAACTTGAAGTCTGCACATTGGTCTTCAAATCCAAAGTCTGCACATTGGTCTTCGAATCCAAAGTCTATACAATGGTCTTCACACTTGAAGTCTATACATTCGATGTGCAGAGTTGATGTCTATACTGTGCCTTATGCTGATCGAGTCTACACATTGGTCGGTGGCAAGTCTGTACACTGGCCTCAGCTATTCAAGTCTATTCACTGGACTGTTTGGTCAAGTCTATACACCCTTCAGTTGAAATTCCAAGTCTGTACATCGGACTGTGTTAAGTAAAGTCTATACATCCGATTGTACAGTGTCTTAGCCATCGTCTCACTTCTTCAAGTCTACACAATGGTCGGTGGTAAGTCTACACGTTGGTGTTTCATTCGAAGTCTGTACACTCACCAGTGAATGACAAGTCCACACATTGGACTGTAGTTGCTTGTTCTTCAAAGTCTGTACATTGGGCTTTCACATGAAGTATGTACATCCGTTCGTTCTGCATCGTTATCAAGTCTGTACAGCCACTCTTTGAGCATCAAGTATATACATTGGTATTGGGTGAGCATAGTCAAGTCTGTACACTGCACTCTAGTCCGTTGTCTTCAGTAAAGTCTATACATTGGCATCGGTCTTCACCTTGAGTATGTACAATGGCTGCTTCATATAGGAAGTATGTACAGCCGTTGCCTCTTCATATAAAGTCTATACTTTGGGCAAGTCTGTACACTGGTTTTCCTTCTTATGAAGCCTTTATATTTACTAAGTCTATACACTGCTTTCCTTCTCATGAAGCCTTTACGATCATTGAGTCTATACACTGCATTGTGCATACTTTGCATTGCACTCGTGGTTGCAAAGCCTGTACAGGGTTTACAGTTAAACTGAATATGTTCTTATCTGTCTGACAGGGAATGCAGAGACAAATGAAAGGCACGTGATCCGAGGTACCTGGCTCGTGATCCGAGAAGAACAAGGTATCCAGATGAGGACACGTGTTCTGACACTCCATTGGATGCTGCCACGTGGTCCAAATGCTTTGGTGGGAAACGTGGAGAGCACACGCCTGCTGCTGCTGCTGCTATATATACATGCCTTCTTCCACAGAAGAAGGGAGATCGAAGAGAAGGATAGAAAGTCTACACAGCCAAAGCAGCAAGGCTCCTTCAATCCACTGAGAGAAAAGATACAGAGAAGAAGAAGAAATAGAGAAGAAGAAGAAATAGAGAAGAAGAAGAAAATGAGAGAAGAAGAGATAGAGAGCTGATTGAGAGTGAGAGTGAGAGAGTTTGTATCTCAGTCTCGTGGTTCAAAACCAGAGCTGAGCTTTGCTCTTTAGAGCTACATTGCTTTTGGGTTTTCCTTTTTCGTTTTGATTATGTCTATCATTTCTGAATATTGTTTCCTCAAGCTGTGTGTCAGTGGTCTTGCAGTGGTAGTCTCCACTGGACGGGTTAAGCTGTATTTCCCCAGCGGTTGCAGAGGATCAGATCCTCTGGTCGGAAAGATGTAGTGCCCAGCGAAGCTGTGTATCAGCGGATTGTTTGGCCAAGCTGTAAAGCCCAGCGGACGCAAGCTGTGTTGCGCACCAGGAAGCCATACTCGGTTGAGTGTGGGGTGGACGTAGGTCGTTGACCGAACCACCTAAAAATTATGTGTGCAGTGTGTTTGTGTTTTTATTTGATCTGTGTGCGATGGGAATTCTTGCTTAGCTTAATTGGTTTCATCGCTCATGCTCATGTCTAGCTTTCGATATATAGATATGGTGAATGGCTTTCATGGGTCGACCATTTGCTTAGCATTCTTCCTTTAGCTTAACTGATGTTTGCCTAAATTCTGCTTTAGAACTTACAGTAGTTTTAAATTAGGCAAGTTGATCTATTCACCCCCCTCTAGATCCACACTCAGTTGAGATAGACTGCGTCCATCTAACCCAACACTTGGTATCAGAGCCTAACTCTTCTGCAGGGACTCATCGCCCGAAGAGAATAGGCAGAGATGGATGCTCGAGGGATGATTGCCGAAGGTCACTCAACAACGAAGCCCCCATTCTTTGATGGATCAAACTACGCATATTGGAAGAACCGTATGCAAGTGTTCCTCAGGGCTAAGGATTATGAGATTTGGAAGATTGTCAACAAGGGACCTTATGAGCTGTCCCCGAATGAAGATGTATGGATCAAGGAGGAGATCAGAAGGTCCACGCTGAATTGGAGTGCTATAAATGCTATCCAGTGCGCTCTGTATCCTACAGAATTCTCCCATGTGTCTGCTTGCAAATCAGCTAAGGAGATGTGGGATGCGCTGGAAGTAATTCATGAAGGTACATCTCAAGTAAGAGAGCAGAAGGCCAATCTTCTTGTATCTGAGTATGAAGCCTTCAAGATGAAGCAGAACGAGTCCATCAGCGAAATGTACGCTCGGCTGACTGTCATAACCAATGGCCTCAGAGGTTTTGGGAAACCTCAGACAGAGTATGATGTAGTGAGGAAAATTCTACGCTCCCTGACTCCCATTTGGCACACCAAAGCAACAGTGATGGAGGAGTCAAGGGACTTGCGTAATACTAAAGCTGATGAGCTGATTGGCTCACTAATGGCATATGAGATAAACATGCCAAGGACAGATGAAGTCGAGAGGAAGAAGAAGCCGATAGCGCTGAAGGCTAGTTCCAGCAAATCAACAAAATCCAGCTCCAGCAGCTCTTCATCATCAGAGGAGAGCCTAAATGAAGAAGAAGATGTGACTCGATCTGAGATAGCCATGATGACTAGAGAGTTCAGGCGATTTCTCAGAAAGGGAGCAGGATGGTTCGGCCAGAAGAAATACAATGGCGGCCGAAAGGATAAAAGGTATAAATCTAAATCTGTAAAGAAAAATGAAGCTAATGTCTGTTATCAATGCAGGAAACCAGGGCATCTGAAAGCTGACTGTCCAGACAATCAGAAACATAAGGACAGGTCAAAGAAGAAAACCAAGAAGGGAAGAGCTATGATCAGCACATGGAGTGATGAAGATGAAGGCTCTTTCAGCAGCAACTCAGATAGTGAAGCCGAATCTGAACAGCCCATTTGCCTTATGGCAACAAGCTCCGAAGATAGAGAGGAGGACACAGATGAGGTAATCACTAGATTTGAAAACTTCACAATTGCTGATTGGGTAGATGCTTATCATGACATAGCTGATAGAGCTGATGATATTAGAAAAGAGAATAGGCATCTTAGAAGAAAAATCAATTCCATGCAAAATGATAAAACTCTATCTGATAAAATTGCATGTTTGGAATCTGAAAATGATAAACTGAAACTCACATGCTCTGAAGTAGAGGACATCAAAATTGAGTTAAAGGTTTCTAGGGAAGAGAATCTAAGGCTTGAAAATGAAATTGATGAATGGAAGCTGAAGATTCAAAATTGTGAAAGTGAAGTAAAAATCATCTCTGAAAAATATGAAGCTGTCCTCAATGTCAATAATGAGCTGAAAAAGTCTATTGATGAACTTCAGAAAGATAATGAGAATAAAATGAAAACCATTGAGAAAATGACCCAAGGAACAGATAACTTAAATGCTTTGTTAGGGTCAAAGGTTAATTTCAGAAAAGAGGGCCTAGGATTTAGTTCTAGTGCAACAAAAACATTTGGGATGAGAACAATTTCATTTGTTGCTCAAAAGGAAAAGGGACCTCTAATTAGCATGAACTCAACAAATTTGATGAACAAAACTGCTAATCTGAAAAAGCCCAGTGCTGAGGAGAAGGGCAAACGAAAGGTTAATGAGCCTAGTAGAGCCAGCACATCCAAGCAGAATCCTAGGGCTCAGACTCAGGTTAGGGGTCAACCTACACAGTCCAGTAAACCCCAGGTCAAGGTAACCAAGTCTCCACCATCAACTCCACCTCTGAAGAAGACCCAATACAAACCTATGTATAGGTCAGCAGGGTCCAAAGTACAGGGGAGACAGAGTGCTGCTAGGAGTCAACCCAATTATTTTTATCAACCCAGAGCTCAGACCCACTACAATGCACAGCCAACCTACTTCAATAGGTCAGATTGGTCTAGAACTCAGGGTAGGTTTACAGGTCTTGCACACCAGGGTGCTCAATATCAAAGACCTTACAGTAGAAATTGGGTCAATGGGTATAGTTACTGGACATCTAGAAACCAATATTTCCATAGCCAGCCCAAGAACTACTATGGCCAAAATTTTGTGAACACACCCTGGCCAAGGCACTGGCACAGAAATAACAATACTGTCAATAATCATGCTGCAGCCAATAAGAAAAGAACAATAAAAAGAAAAGGAACAACAACAGAAGAAAATCTGTAGGATCCACTGAACAAAGTTCATTTAAACAAATGTGGATTCCAAAACATCTGCTTTCCTGCTTTGCTTCTAGTTCATTTACATTGGAGCCCAATCAGTCTTGGGTTCCAAACTTCTCTACCTAATTGTGTATGCATGTATGCCTGGCAGCCAAGAACAACTTGTGGTACATGGATAGCGGCTGCTCCAGGCATATGACAGGAGATAAGGCCAAATTTTGTATGCTGACTGAGAAAGTAGAAGGCCTTGTCACCTTTGGAAGCAACACAAAGGGTAGGATTATCGGATCAGGTAAGGTAGGTAAGTGTTCTACCTGCTGCATTGATGATGTTTTGCTGGTTGAAGGGTTAGCCTATAATCTACTTAGCATCAGCCAGTTATGTGATAAAGGTTACAATGTTTTATTTAATTCTCAATGCTGCAAGGTTTTTGAACCTGATTCTGATATTGTCAAATTTTCTGGAAAAAGAATAAATAATACTTACATGATAAATTTAGATGAAATTCAACACACTAACCTTTGCCTTACTGCCAGTAGAGAAGACATAGCATTTTTATGGCATCGTAGGTTAGGTCATGCTAGCTACACTGTTTTGCACAAATTAAATAAGCATGGCATGGTTAGAGGACTTCCTGAAGTCTAATTCAAGAAAGAAAATAAAATCTGTGATGCATGCACTCAATCAAAGATAACTAGAAAGTCATTTAAGTCTAGAACTGAAAATCTGTCTTCCAAACCCTATGAGCTGATACATATGGACCTTTTTGGGCCAACTAGATCTGTCAGCCTATCAGGGAAGAGGTATGGGTTTGTCATGGTAGATGACTTTTCTAGGTATACTTGGGTTTATTTCTTATCTAATAAGAGTGATGCTTTCTCTGAATTTCAAGAGTTTTATGATAAAACAAATCAGAAAATTGAAAATATTTTGTCTGATCATGGAGGTGAGTTTGAAAAGTCACAATTTGATGAATTCTGCAGGTCAAATGGAATCAACCACAGGTACTCCTCACCAAGGACACCTGAGCAGAATGGAGTTGTGGAGAGAAGGAACAGAATCCTAGTGGAAATGGGTCGTACACTCCTTGTCGAAGGTGGTCTACCAAGGAAATTTTGGGCTGAAGCAGTGAACACTGCCTGTTATGTAGTTAACAGAGCCATGGTAAGACCTTCTATCCAGCAAACACCATATGAGATCTTAAAAGGTAAGAAACCTTTTATTGCTCACTTCAAGGTCTTTGGTTGTAAATGTTTCATTCACATAAATGATAAGAAGGACCTTGATAAATTTGAACCTAAAGGAGAACCAGGAATTTTTCTTGGCTATTCTGAAAACACCCGAGCATACAGAGTGTACAATCTGAACTCTAAGACTGTTGAAGAATCTCCACACATAGTTTTTGATAAATCCTTGGTAAATTCTAATGTTGGTCAATGCAGGAATGAAAACAATGGTGAAATTTTGAAGGAAGGAGATCCTGCAGACAAATCCGAGGATGAAGAAGGACATAAAGAGCTTAATGAAGAGGAGCCTACAGTTCAGGGGGAGGTAAATCAAGTTCATGATATTCCAATTGCAAATATTAGATATCTCAAGGATCATCCTGTAGATAATGTTATTGGAAATCTGCATGACCCTCCTAGGACTAGAGGCCACTTAAGAATTCAACATGAACTGAATGCTTATGCTTTTGTATCAAACACAGAACCCAAGTCTATTGACTGTGCTCTCCAAGATGTGCATTGGATTAATGCCATGCATGAGGAGCTCAATCAATTTGACAGGAATAAGGTGTGGTTTTTGGTTCCACCTCCTGATCATGAAACAGTCATAGGGACTAAATGGGTATTTAGAAACAAAACTGATGAAGCAGGGAATGTTACTAAAAATAAAGCTAGACTTGTAGCTCAGGGGTACAATCAGGAATTTGGAATAGACTTTGAAGAGTCTTTTGCCCCTGTAGCTAGGTTAGAAGCAATAAGAATTTTATTGGCTTATGCATGTTCCCTAGGAATAAATCTTCAGCAGATGGATGTGAAATCTGCTTTTCTAAATGGGGAAATTAATGAGGATGTATATGTGAGACAACCTCCTGGGTTTAAATGTTTAGATTTCCCTAATCATGTTTACAAGCTCAATAAAGCTCTCTATGGTTTAAAGCAAGGTCCTAGAGCTTGGTATGACAGGTTGAGCAAATTTCTCACCGACAAGAACTTCACAAGAGGTATAGTTGATCAAACATTGTTTACCAAGGTAAGCCATCCAGATATTCTTATCATTCAGATTTATGTGGATGACATTGTGTTTGGGTCAACTAACCCCAAATTGTGTGAGGAATTCTCTCAAATAATGACTGATTAATTTGAAATGAGCTCAATGGGTGAGCTCAAACTATTTCTTGGACTGCAAGTTACACAAACAGAAGATGGCACCTTCATCTCTCAGTCCAAGTATGTAAAGAACTTATTGAAGAAGTACAAAATAGACAACCTCAAGGAAATAGCTACTCCAATGTGTACCTCAACCAGTTTGGATGAAGATTCTAATGGTAAACCTATGGACCAAAGGCTATACAGAGGTATGATCGGATCTCTTCTCTATCTTACAGCATCTAGGCCTGATATACAATTTGCTGTGTGTTTATGCTCTAGATTTCAGGCCAGTCCTAAAGAAACTCACTTTAAAGCTGTGAAAAGGATTTTTAGGTATTTACTAGGCACCCAAGAACTAGGTCTCTGGTATCCTGCTAAGTGTGAGTTAGAGCTTCTAGCCTACACTGATGCAGACTATGCTGGGTGTCGAGTAGATAAAAAAAGCACCAGTGGCTACTGTCAATTCCTTGGTGGCTGTCTAGTGTCTTGGGCATCTAAGAAGCAACACACTGTAGCATTATCCACAGCTGAAGCTGAGTATGTTGCAGCATGTAATTGTGCAGCCCAAGTACTTTGGATTAAGCACCAACTGGCTGATTATCAGATAAATCTGGGATGCATTCCACTTTTATGTGATAATACTAGTGCTATATGCCTTGCTAAAAATCCTGTTCACCATTCTAGGACTAAGCATATAGAGATAAAACATCATTTTCTTAGAGATGCTATAAATAAAAATGAGATTGAAATGAATTTCATAGAAACTGAAAAATAAATTGTTGATATTTTTACTAAGCCTCTTGAGAATGAAAATTTTAAGTTTCTTAGAAGAGAACTTGGCTTATGTAAATTTCAGCATGATGAATGATTGTTTAACTGCTGTGATTAAAATTTCTGATGTGGACTTGCATTTGATTGCTTGGATAATTCATGTGGATGTGAATATTGAAACAAACTCATAATCATTACTGAACATGCATGTAGAACTGTCCTGCATTGCATTTCTTTACATAACCATGGTATATTAAATAGTAGGCTACTAAAGGGCAGGGAAATCTGTCTGGAGGTTCTTACTATGTGTGAGATGGTCCTTGAGACCAAGTTCTCCGCCTAGTACCATGGGTTATATTGATTGACAGGGGAGTCTGAATGAGCATGAATTTCAAAATACTTTGTTCAGTGTTCAAAGAAAACATTGCATATATTCAGGGGGAGCTTGTCGAGTATTTGCATGTCTTTGCATATCATTCATTCATGACCTATGCATATGCTCTCTCTCAATTAATTCTTGCCTTTCATTAGCAAATTGCATGCATATAGACAGGGGGAGTATTGCTAGAAATTCAGAGTGGTTTCAACTTTCTTGAAGTCATTCAACCTTTAACTCTGAATACTTGTCTCTGACATTATGGCAATCTGTTGGTCAGTTCTGATTTCTAAGCAGTAGAAAATGGACTTCTTCATTTATAAGAATTTGAATTGTTCAAAGATTGATGTAATGGTTTAAATCTTATAATGGTTGGAGTTTAAAGATTGCAATCAGTATATAAGTAAGTTGAAAATTGATAAAACTCTCAACCTCTTTCTTATTTCATGTCAGACAAAGCTAATCATATCTGAAATTTGAAAACTCATCTGAAATCATGTTAGAGAGGTTAAGTATGTGTATTGTTCTTAAACAAGTCATTCTGAAATATAAAAAGGACAGCTAAGAAAGATATTGAAAAATATTGAAAATCATTAAAAATTAATATTGGCAGAGCAATGACTGGTAAATCACTGAGAAACTGAGTGATCCATCACAGAAGTGGACAACACTCATGTCATAAAGTGTATCAGCTATCTCTGTATAAAATGTTCAAAACAACAAGTTGGTTTCACTGAGTACCTGGGGGTAACTGGCGTCTGATAAACGTGTACCCTCACACAAAAAGGTGTAACTCAGTTCTGTTAAATTTGATCATAGGCAGAATGGTCCATCTTGTTGAGTATCTAGGGGTATTGGCGTCTGATAAACGTATACCCTTACGCAGAAAGACTTATGGTACCTGAATGCTCTAAATGGTCTAATATTGATAATGCTGCTCCTTCAAAAGAAAAGTTCATGAGTGTCAATTTATTCAGTTTCAATACATGACTTAGTTTCTCTCAATATTTTTTTATGAGACTATGAAAGTAAGATATTATGAAACTAAATCTTTCATGCAAATGTGATTCTGGTTTATTGTTTTATCATGCACAGTGAACTTATCTATTGCTTGTAGTGCATGAACTCCAAATTTTATCATCCTTAAACCAGAACTCTTTCTGACAGCAGTTTCTAACTTCATATGACTGAAGACTCTATGCTTTAAAATGCTTATTCATGAACTACCTGTTCAGAATGCCAGTCAGTTCTTCTCTTGATCCTTCCCTTCTATTTAATTTTTTCCTCCTCTTTGTTGATGGCAAATGGGGAGAATATTGTCTAGGGGGATGTCTAGGGGGAGAATACATATCTGTCTGAATTCTGAATTCATTCCAAGGGGGAGTGGGAGTGTATATGCATAATGATAAGGGAGAGTTTGAGGTAGTGATTTGCATGCATTCATAGCATCTGCATGTCAATCTGCATAACTCATCATGTCTTTCATCAAACATATACCTATATGTCAGGATGTTGTTATTCTACTTCATATGGGGTTGCCATCATCAAAAAGGGGGAGATTGTTGTGACCCCTCTATGTTGATGATGTTGACACTTGCTTTATTTCATTGGAAACACCATTGTTTTGATTGATTGGCAACTGCTCTTGCTTTGATGAAATTGCTCTATCAGATTGACTATGTGTTCTTTGCATTTCATACACTGCTGTTTGCATTTCTCACTGTCATAGGTCGACGCATCCTCTGATGGGTCGACTCCTTTAGCAGACTTGTCTAGATTGAGTCTATACAGCGTCAGTTCATGCATGTCTTAGGCTAAGTCTGTACAGCGTCTCATTCATGCTTTGATTAATGAAGTCTGTACATCAGTCTTCACATTCTAAGTCTGTACAGCCGTTGGGTTTGGACTCAGAGTCTGTACACTCGATTCGCCTTTGAATTGGTCAAGTGTGTACATTCCTTCACTGTAGCTTTCACGTATCCAAAGTCTACACATCGTGAAAGTCTATTCATTCTTCACTGACTTTTGTTCAAGGCAAAGTCTATACATTGGAGTCTTTCCCTACGTTTCTTAAGTGAAGTCTGTACACTCATTTCTGAAGCCTGAAGTCTATACACTCCAGCCTATTCCTACGATCAAGGCTTTAGCTACACTCAAGTCTGTACATTGGCTTCGCTTCATCAAGTCTGTACATTGAATCGCCAACTTCTTTGAAGTCTACACATCGCTTGATTTCCTGAAGTCTATACATCCATAGTGATATTTGAAGTCTATAAATCCACAGTGATATTTGAAGTCTATACATCCATCGTGGAGCTTCAAGTCTACACATCGCTTGATTTCCTAAAGTCTGTACATCCACAGTGAAACTTGAAGTCTGCACATTGGTCTTCAAATCTAAAGTCTGCACATTGGTCTTCGAATCTAAAGTCTATACAATGGTCTTCACACTTGAAGTCTATACATTCGATGTGCAGAGTTGATGTCTATACTGTGCCTTATGCTGATCGAGTCTACACATTGGTCGGTGGCAAGGCTGTACACTGGCCTCAGCTATTCAAGTCTATTCACTAGACTGCTTGGTCAAGTCTATACACCCTTCAGTTGAAATTCCAAGTATGTACATCGGACTGTGTTAAGTAAAGTCTATACATCCGATTGTACAGTGTCTTAGCCATCGTCTCACTTCTTCAAGTCTACACAATGGTCGGTGGTAAGTCTACACGTTGGTGTTTCATTCGAAGTCTGTACACTCACCAGTGAACGACAAGTCCACACATTGGACTGTAGCTACTTGTTCTTCAAAGTCTGTACATTGGGCTTTCACATGAAGTATGTACATCCGTTCGTTCTGCATCGTTATCAAGTCTGTACAGCCACTCTTTGAGCATCAAGTATATACATTGGTATTGGGTGAGCATAGTCAAGTCTGTACACTGCACTCTAGTCCGTTGTCTTCAGTAAAGTCTATACATTGGCATCGGTCTTCACCTTGAGTATGTACAATGGCTGCTTCATATAGGAAGTATGTACATCCATTGCCTCTTCATATAAAGTCTATACTTTGGGCAAGTCTGTACACTGGTTTTCCTTCTTATGAAGCCTTTATATTTACTAAGTCTATACACTGCTTTCCTTCTCATGAAGCCTTTACGATCATTGAGTCTATACACTGCGTTGTGCATACTTTGCATTGCACTCGTGGTTGCAAATCCTGTACAGGGTTTACAGTTAAACTGAATATGTTCTTGTCTGTCTGACAGGGAATGCAGAGACAAATGAAGGGCACGTGATCCGAGGTACCTGGCTCGTGATCCGAGAAGAACAAGGTATCCAGATGAGGACACGTGTTCTGACACTCCATTGGATGCTGCCACGTGGTCCAAATGCTTTGGTGGGAAACGTGGAGAGCACACGCCTGCTGCTGCTGCTGCTGCTGCTATATATACATGCCTTCTTCCACAGAAGAAGGGAGATCGAAGAGAAGGATAGAAAGTCTACACAGCCAAAGCAGCAAGGCTCCTTCAATCCACTGAGAGAAAAGATACAGAGAAGAAGAAGAAATAGAGAAGAAGAAGAAATAGAGAAGAAGAAGAGATAGAGAGCTGATTGAGAGTGAGAGTGAGAGAGTTTGTATCTCAGTCTCATGGTTCAAAACCAGAGCTGAGCTTTGCTCTTTAGAGCTACATTGCTTTTGGGTTTTCCTTTTTTGTTTTGATTCTGTCTATCATTTCCGAATATTGTTTCCTCAAGCTGTGTGTCAGCGGTCTTGCAGTGGTAGTCTCCACTGGACGGGTTAAGCTGTATTTCCCCAGCGGTTGCAGAGGATCAGATCCTCTGGTCGGAAAGATGTAGTGCCCAGCGAAGCTGTGTATCAGCGGATTGTTTGGCCAAGCTGTAAAGCCCAGCGGACGCAAGCTGTGTTGCGCACCAGGAAGCCATACTCGGTTGAGTGTGGGGTGGACGTAGGTCGTTGACTGAACCACCTAAAAATTATGTGTGCAGTGTGTTTGTGTTTTTGTTTGATCTGTGTGCGATGGGAATTCTTGCTTAGCTTAATTAGTTTCATCGCTCATGCTCATGTCTAGCTTTCGATATATAGATATGGTGAATGGCTTTCATGGGTCGACCCTTTGCTTAGCATTCTTCCTTTAGCTTATCTGATGTTTGCCTAAATTCTGCTTTAGAACTTACAGTAGTTTTAAATTAGGCAAGTTGATCTATTCACCCCCCTCTAGATCCACACTCAGTGGAGATAGACTGCGTCCATCTAACCCAATAGTTGCACAGTCTTGAAAATGGTCATTTTTCATCCCCTTTCATTCCTATATTCAAAATGTGTCCTTCACCATAGGTGTTCGTCTTTTAAATATCTACAATTTCTTCTTCTACGCCATTGGCTAGTTCTCCACCTATTTCAAGTTATTCACATTTTTCCGGCGTGCTGTGCTGATTCACCTACGTCCCAAAATTCGTTCTCTCTGTTCTTGCCCCATTTTCTCCCTCTTCCAATCATTTTCTCATCTTGCTCTCTTCATGAAAGTTGTTCACCTTTTAGTTATCTACAATTTCTTCTTCTACTACTTTCGCTAGTTCTACACCGTTTGAGAGATATACTCTGATTTTCAAAGTCGCGTGCAAACGAACTGCAAACGGTCATGCAAACGACCGTTTCTTCCTTAGCGGTCCTACGATAGACCGCTAAGAAAACCGTTAAGAGTCCAGCCTGTGCTGGATTCTGCCTCAGAACTGCTCGATGGACGTACCTTGCGGCGGCCATAACTTCTAGAATATAACTCCGAATTGATCCCCATTTTTTCCTATCTCTTGTCCTTTGGATTATCTTGAGTTTGATCTATTGAGCTTGAATTTTTATTGGCTATATCTCTTGGAATCTTGGTCAAAAGTTTGGGATTTAGGTATCCTGGTACAAGTCAAACTCTATTTTTTGAGCGACGTGGCTATCTTGCGGCGAGCATATCTTTTGGAATACTTATCCAAATCAGTCCTCGTTTGTTCCTATGACTTCTCCTTGATATTATCTTGAATTCCGTCCAAAGAACTCCAAATTTTATTGGCTATCTTGCTCAGAATCACGAACGAAAGTTGGGGATTTAGGTGTCCTGCTATAACACAAACTCTACTTTTTAGGCGACGGGGCCTCCTTCTAGAAGCTATATCTTCCAGATCCTTCATCCAATTTGAGTTCCACTTGTTCCTACATCTTATCCTTTGTATTATCTCGAGATTGATCCATAAATCTCGGGATTTGGTGGACTCTATCTCTTAAACTCGTGGAGGAAAGTTGGGGATTTATGCAGTTTTCTATATAAAGGGCCCTGTGTGAACCTCGCGACGGGGGGCTCTTCTTCAACTCGGGATGAAGCCATGCTGCACTGCCGACTCAATCCTTCGACCCTGGCTTGAAGAGGGAAGTATTGGCTTTCCATTTCATCTTTTTGGGCTTAATTTCATGGTCTATATTCTTAGTTCTCCTCCTCTTAAAATCACAAATCATCATAGTTTTCTGCACTTTCTACTACATATGCATTTTTGCACATTTTGCATCATCATTTTCTCTCTATTCTCTCCATCAAATTCTATGATTTCAAATCCTATGCATGCACAACACACACACCTATTATTTCCACCCTTCCACAGGGGTTAAAAACCTCCCCCCGATGAGTTTTTCCTTAATTTCTACCCCTACTTTATCACTTTGGGATTGATACTACACTTCATGTTTCTAATGGGTTTTTTCTCTTGTGGTTTGATCTTTATTTTGTAAGAGAGCATGATATGAACGTGAGGCCCTCTTCTTCTAGCCGACTGGAGGACGAGGAGGTTTGAATCCACATCATCTCCCACACCCCGTTTCAAGCGCGATCAAATCTTCATCTTTCCAAGGTACATGACTCCGTTTCCTTTACCTTTTCATCCTTTTGGCGTTGTTAATCATTGGTAGTGATCACGGTTAGTATTTCTCATCCCTTCATCCCCCTTATCTTTGATTCACATGTTCATGCATGTCTTAGTTTAAAGGGGGAGGGATAGGAACCATTAAACAAATCTACACCGGCGTCATGGCTTCTTCCGCCTAAGCCGGTGAATATTATATCTTGGCGTCATGGTTTTCCACCTAAGCCAAGCTACCCGGCGTCATGGCTTTCCGCCTAAACCAAGCTATTCGGCGTCATGGCTTTCCGCCTAAGTTGGTGAATATTCTGCCTTGGCAACATGACATACCGTCTGGGCCAAGTTGTCTGGCGTCATGGCTCTGTGCCTAAGCCAGTAAATATTTCTCCCTTGGCATCATGATCTTCCGTCTAGGCCAAGTGGTCCGGCGTCATGGCTCCTTGCCTAAGCCGGCGAATGCTCCCTCTTGGCATCATGGCCTTACGCCTAAGCCAAGTCATTCGGCGTCATGATCTCCTGTCTAAGCCGACAATCATTTTACCATTGGCCCAGGAACTATCATCCAACCCAATGAACAAAAAGACCCTTCTACCTTGGCATTACGGCCTTACATCCAAACCAAGCCTTTCGGCGTCACGACCTTCAGTCAAGGCCGACCATCACCAACTATTGGCCCAGAATTGTTGCCCGAACCAATGAACGAAAAGACTCTCCCTTGGTTTCACACCAACTCCTGACCCCTCTCGGGATTCACAACAACATATAACATCTTCTCTCCATTGTCACGACATCAGTCACTTACCTCTCAAACTATCGGCTTGCGGGTGTGCCTATTAAGCCCCATATAAAAAAAAGAAAAAAAAAGAAAAAAGAAAAAAAGGAAAAGAGAAAAGAAAAGAAAAGAAAAAGACAAAAAGAGGGAGCATAACATGGTTTGCTTGCTTGCATGTTTCGCGCGCATGTTTGCCTGTAGTATAGCATTAATACACTTCCTTCAAAATTTCTAAGACCGCATGCTCTCTTGCTAAATAACGCTGCCCAGATTCTGTGTCCGTGTGCGTCATGGCACACGCTAAGGAATGAAAAGCCAATCTTCGGTGAGTGCATACGGCCAGAGGAAGAGTCGTGGCTATGTTGCTAGCACAACTCGCATTATACACCATGGATGAAACTCCCACACTTCGCACACAATATGAGCAGTGGCCCTTAGCCGTAGGGACGTCATAAATTCTTCTTAACACTTCATGGATGCTCAAATCTCTACACTCGCGTAAAGGGAAATCGTGAGGAAAAAGCTGCCTACCCCCTTAAAAGAAAAGAAAGAAAAAATATGTGAATAAAATGATGAATCCTAGTAGCCGGGAATCCCCATTGAGACACATGAGGAGACTCGCGCCGAACGGTGAAGTCCATAACAACATTAAAAAGAGAGAGAGGATGAATCATAGTAGCTGGTAATCTCCATTGAGACACATGAGGAGACTCGCGCCGAGCGGTGAAGTCCATAATAGCACTATGAATAAAAGGATGAATCCTAGTAGCCGGGAATCTCCATTGGGACACATGAGGAGACTCGCGAGGAATGGTGAAATCCATAATATCATTACGAATAAAGGGATGGATCTCAGTAGCCGAAAATCCCTATTGAGACACACGAGGAGACTCGCATCGAACGGTGAAACCCCAAATTAAGAATAAACAAGGGGGGTGTGCGAAGCAACCAAAAGTCGAGAACTCCAAATGCATGTGTAGGCGATAAAGTAATCCTCTAGTGTTACTTAGAACGTCTGTACGTCCTTATGTTTAGGGCTCGCTGCCCATATAATCGCACTTTCACTCTATGGAGGAATAATCTTGGGTGCGGATCGTGGCTTATGCTATGCATATATCATACACAGTTTCCTCTTCACATATGCACGTCTCCCTTAGTTGTGCCTTGTGAGTTGCACTCCGTTCATGAATTTTGGGCATTATCCTTATCCTATCCCTGATATAAGGGAACTACACTATATATATGCTATGCCTGCTGGTGATGAGTGCTTGCGTGTTTGCGTAAGAATAAAAATGATGGTGATAGAAAAATAAATGAAAACAAAAAATAAAATAAATAGAATAAAAATGATGATAAATAAAAAAAATGAAATGAATGAAAATGATGATAATAATGAATAAAAAATAAGGATAATATCATAATAATAAATGAAAGACAAAAGATATTTTCAAATGGGCTATGGGCTACACCCGCAGGTCCCACTCTTTCCTCTCTCACTTGCGACACCCGCAGGTGGGGGGCATTTGTTGACATTGAAAATATTTCTAATTTTTCTTGACCTTTGCTTTTACAGGTCATAAACGCTGGCCGAGTGCCCCTACACCCCAAAATGGGGAGCCGAAGGCTCAATCAGCAGAAAACCCGAGTGATCTGATCAAGACACGCGGAATGCCGAAGTAGTCCGTAAGTGGCCAGAAGGACGTCCGACTAGGGAAGAAATACTTCGAGGGGTGTTCCTCCTAATGAAGACACTCCACGTGTCCACAGCTTGGAGTTGGCGGCACAGATTTCTAAGCCGAAGGCTAAATCAGAAGAAAACCTGAGAAATCTGCTCAACACACACGGAATGCCGGAACGGTCTGTAAGTGGCCAGAAAGTCATCTGATCAGGGTAGAAATGCTTCGAGGGATGGCCCTCCTAATGAAGACACCCCACGTGTCCACATCGTGGAGTTGGTGGCACGAATCAACGTGCCGAACACCAAATCAGGAGAAAACCTGGGTTACCCGATTCGGGTACACATCGCACCGGAAAGGTCCGTAAGTGGCCGAAAGGATGCCCAATCAGGACGAAAATACTTCCACGGGTAGTCCACTTGATGAGGATGCCCCACATATATTCGAAGTTGAGTTGGTCGCATGAATTATAGTGTCGAAGGCCGAATCAGGACAAAACCCAAGAAAATCGGTACGGGTTCGGCATGCCGGAATCACCGGAAACTACAAATTGGGGTCCGAAAACTATGAAATCTACACTCTGAGGTGACTGCATCAAACCCAAGGCGTTACCGGATGTCAGGCTTCCGTTTGGGCCGGTTCTGGGGCAAAATGACAAAAATTACGAAAATGCCATGAATGAGTCGGTGGCACCCTCTTTACCTTTAAAAGAAATTGAATTTACAAAAAGTTAAATCGGTGGCCTTTCTGGAGTTGATTTGGTGGCATGCCCTTTTGCTTTTATGAATAGTGAATCGGTGGAGCACCTTTTATATATGTATAAAGTAAACAAAGCCCCTTTGGTTATTGAACTGGTGGCACATTTGTTGTGCCATTGATTCGGCAACGTGCTTCCTACGTGAGTCGGCAGTGCTCAAGCGATTGGCAGGCCGGTGATTCGGCACAGATCAACCCGTCCCATCCCATGGGCGATGCTTTGTTCTATCTATAAAAGGGGCGTTTGCCCTCAACAAGAAGGGTGGAGAAAGAAGGACGACACACGAAGGGAGCCCCACAGAGAGAAGGCAGAAAGAGAGCATCAGAGCAGTGAGAGATAAAGAGAGTGGAGGGAGCAGAGCGGAAGACAGAGGTGGGTCTTGAATCCCTTGAGGAGGGGGGGGGGGCAATAGCACCATATGTTCTTCTTATCTTTTTTGTTCCAATTTTCTTTTCCTTTCGTGGATATCCTCTGTACTCTCTGCAACTTGGTGAATGAAATAATAAGATTGAGTCCCACTCATCTGCTATATTTTCTGTCTATGTGTTTGTGCTCCAAGTGTGTTGCTAATTACTACATTTCATTTCACATTTCCGATTCTTCTCAGTTTCATCCCGATCGTGAGGAGGCCCCTAGGGGCTACATCTACCTTGAAATCCTGGGATCAATCGGGCATATGAGTCTTTGAAAATGGTCAATGGCCACGCCCACCAGGGTGACAATAATATCCCCTCCCCGGGATCTGATTGCTTCATTGTCTGTATTGTCTATGTTTGAAACCGTATACGCACCTTGGGTGTTCGATGGTTTACCCCCAAGGTCCTTTATCCCCCTAAGTCTCCCCTTTACTGTGTTTTCAAATATAGACGCTAGCCCATTTGTTTGGCCAGGATCGTCTGCTTTGGCCTCCGGAGGGGACCCTCAGGCTGTCGTGTGGATAGTTGGATTGTTTATGCTTGTTCACGGTTTTATCCGATCGCAGTGATTGTTTCTCAGTTGTGTCTGTGGATCCATCACCGGGGAGGGGAATAACCTCGATTATTGATTTCTATTCAGTCACTCTCTACTCACCATGGGTTCCAAGGGATCTGTCGCTCTGTCACATGTTCCCCTGGAAGCCCCTTGCACAAGGTGAGACATGAAATGCCACTCACTTGGCTACATTCTGACCCTTCGCAGCTTCTCTGGATCATCACGAATCCTTAGTAGGCCATCCCTCAGGATTCAGTAAGTGTTGATCTCGTGTTCTGAGATAGGCCCATTGGGCTTCTTAGCTGATTTATGGACTTACACCGGCTTCCCCCGTGTGTCTGTCCCATTACTCCCAGAACACTCTGGGTCTAGGGGAGATGCTGCCCAATTTTTGTGGGGCCTCTGGATTGAACAACAAAATAAAACAAACATGAATAAATAAAACAACAAAAAAGGAGAGAGGGGTTGAGTTGGTGACGACGCCACCGTATTACCTAATATCTCCACCGTCTCACTTTTTGAACCACGCTATTTAATGCCCCACCGTTCCACCCATCTCCATAAACCAAGCACCCACGTAACATACTGTCATATAAAACAAGAAGAATATATATATATATATATATATATATAAGACAACAACATCAAACATGTAATTCAACGTTAAATCCATTTAACACTAAATCTCATTAACACCATTAACTCTTAATCCAGCAAGCCATGCGTCGGTGCATACCTTGCACCGACCTCACCTCCCCATTCTGCTGCTGCCTCGGTGCATACTGCACCGACCTATATCGCCCTCGTCTATTCTGCTGCTGCCTCGATGCATATTGCACCGACCTATGTGTTGACACCTTGAAAATGAACAAGGGTGGAAGCAGATCATACCCACAGTGAAAGACCAATGATGAAGCTCGTCAACCATTTACCCGGCTGAAGCCTTTGTCGGCCAAGCTGATGTCCGGTGCCGATGTCACTCAGACGACAGCACTGATAAAGCAGTAGTCGCTTGACTAATGAGACCTCCTAGCACACTTTAATAAGAGCTGTGCTACTGCCTCATCCAAGAATCCACATATGACATGTCAGGGTAAGTCAGATGTCGGCTTAATGACAGATGTGATGTGAGATAAAGATGAAGCTGGTACCGGCAGATGAAGATTGTAAAGGCTTTTGCAAAGTCAGAACACAAGAAGAATCGTCTCCACAGATTATACACCCGGCTGAAGTCTTCCCAGACTAAAGCTGATGTCCGATCTCGTCACCATTCAGGTGACGATATCGATAAAATGATGCCCGATTTTGTCATCATCAGATGGCAATACTGATGAAACCCCTGTCTGCGGACTGATGAAAACCCTACTAATGATCTCAATACAAGCTATATCACCAACGGAGGACCCTTTTGGGTGCTGATGTACTTGAGGGGGCCGATAAAGGGCCTGGTCTAAGAGACCTAAGTGGGCCTGTAATAGTGGCGCCGGGAGCCCCTTGTCGAAGCCCAATGGCTGCACCGAAAGGCTGGAGTCCTGCGCGCCGGGAAGCCCTCAGCTGAGGCGCGCCGTGAGATGCCTACCGAGAAGGCAAAGAGGGACGGTTATAAAACCCCCTTCCCTTCGAAAAGAAAAGGAGGACGACAAGAAAAAAGAGAGACAGAAGATAGAGATAGGGAGAGATAGAAAAAGACAGAAGAGAGACCGAGAGGGAAAAAAGAAGAAGCTGGGAGAAGAAGAAGAAAGGAAGACTCAGGTGGGTAACCGGGGAGGGAGAGGAGTCAATGCTCCGCCCTCCCCCATGCTTTCATCTTTTTTTTTCTGATGTAATCTGGCGAGTCTTTCTCGATTTATCAATGTAGCCGGAGGATTCCGGTCTCGATTTCCACCTCTCTGTCTTTCATTTCCCTTCTACGATCTGTGTAAGTTTGGGATGATGCAATGAAATGACATATCAACATGGCCCATTTGGGCATTCGATTGATTGAGATATCTGCTATCTTTCTCCCCTTCTTGCATCGGTTGTTCTTCAGAATATTGGTTTGCCTAGATGCTCCAGCTTTCCGACTCGTGTTTCGACCCCCTCCCTAGCCCGTTCTCTGGTGAAGGACGAAGACGGAGCCTCAACCCTCGTTCAGTGGGTTATTGGGCTCTGTCCCCCCTCCTTCCCTCCCCTCGGATCATGGTTTTCTCAAATATCATAGATTTCTGCTGAGCTCCCATCTCGTTCAGGGTCAGAGACATCAATCTCTTGACCGTCTGAGCAGCAGGCGAGTAGAGAAAATGCCATACGTCCCACGAGGATTTGATAATGGATGGTCTGCCCTTCGACTAATACTAACCTCCATGTAATCCCCTCCTGCACTCCAGATCTTGCCTCAATCTGAGCCAGAAATCCCAGAAGTCTCCTGAGCAGAGTATCGCAATCAAGCCATAAACCCTTTAGCCCCTTCCCGGCGTGGTCATTTCCCCGCCGAGAGCTACGCCGCCGAGAGGTCCCTTTCCTTAGCCCCTTCAGCAAGTCAATAAAGCCCTTCAATATAGCCTTCCCGGCCCGGGCTTCCCGGCGCCAGGTTCCCGGCGCTATGACGGGCGCGCCGAGAAGTACCCTACGACGGGGACCACCCCTTGTGCCTTCCACCCCTTCGAACTGTAAACCACATAGATATACCCCTGGAACCCCTGATAAACTTTCCTGCCACCAATGGAGAAACCACACCGATAGCCCCTACAGTCCGTTCAGTGTGACCTTGAATTCGGTCGAAGGACGCCCCAGATCACCATATATACCTAAGGGATAAAGATTATTGGGGATAACCCCCCTATATAACCTTACGAGCCAAGGAAACTCTGCCACTGCATAAGTTTCAATGGCCTCAAAGGGATATTAAGTTGGTGCTGTAATCACATACACGGGCTAAGGGTCCCATACCCCCTTTTTTTCTGGCTTTCATCCCGGCATTCCGTGGGTGATCGTCTATCACTCCCTGGCAGACGCTAGGTACGGGGGAGGTGCTGCTGAAATCCTCCCAGGCCGATGAAAGATAACACTGAAGCTGTCCTCGGGACTTCGCATAGTAATGGTGAAAAAGTTCTCTGCGTTGGACTCTTCTCCTCCAATCCCTCTCAGCTCTCGGCCTCCTTTGAAACATATACAACTAAAACCAGTTGAACCCCATCTCTGAGTCCCTAGAGCCAATCTACTTTGATATAAATTCCCAGAAAACTCTTAAAACCCCAAAAACAGGGTACCGTAAAATCCTAAATTCTTCACGGCGCCCAAACACCAATACCTTCTCGGCACCGAACTCTCGGCGCCATCAGCCTACGCCGAGAATCCCCTTGGAGAGTCTCCGTCGCGTCGGGAAGTCGGCGCCGGGAGCTTCTTGGACTATTCCCTTCGGCCACGCCGGGAACCTCCACCTTCTTGCCACTCACGCCGGGAGCCTTAGCCTTCCATCTGTGGTCATGCCGAGAGCCTAAGTTGCCACCCTGTGAGCCCAAATGCCCAGAGCTAACCCACACAGAGATATCCATGGATCACCAGATATGTCCCGAGGATAAAGTTAAAGGGAGGTAGACTCCCTTATGTTCCATCGATTCGTGTCGAAGTCACAACGACGCGCCTCCCTCTTAGCTCCGGTGAGCTATGCCAATGCATGAGTGCCACCAGCTCCTGTGAGGGAAGAGTCAAACATTGCCCTAGGGCATACATGTGTAACGTGGAGAGGTCCGACCTCTCTCTTCCTTTCGGCTTTCATCTCAGCACTCCGTGGGTGATAGCCTATTTCCCTCTGGGCATGATCCAGACTATAGGGAGGTGCTGCCAAAATGTTAATCGATGCTTTAAACCTCCGTCATGATCGTGGCTCATCCCGTCCGCGATTGATATCCTCTGTTTCACCTTTCCCCTGAGTCTGATTATTTTTGAACCGCCGATTCAGCGATATAGTTTGTTTCTGTGGTCGATGTTATTCTCTTACCTGCCTTCCGGGCCTGGTATGAAGTTCAAAGTTATGTACATGAATATCTGTTTGCCTTATGAGGCCTCCTATTTTGGCGTTTAATCAAGGGTTGTCCTTCTTAGGAAGGGCGTAATTAACGTCATAGCCTTTATGGTATGACGGACTTCGGGTCCCGACTCAGACTTCACAATCGACTGATTAAAAGTCAGATTGAGCGCATAATAAAATTATCACCCCGGTGACTGGCACGCCTAATAATCAATAAATACAAATAAGAGAATTCCCCAAATAAAAAATAAAAATAAAAATAAAATTTAAATAATTTAAAAATAAAATCCGCGTTCCACAAGTCTGGCACGCCCGGTGGGACCGAGTCTCCCTTCATCTCTACGCCAAAATAGGAGGCCCAGCGGGCCCCCCTCAAATTTCTGATCCTGTGCGCTTTCTCTATCCTCAGGAAGCTACAATGACGGCCGGGATCATGTCTGTATGTTTCGACCAGCAACCGATCGATATGCATGTGCGAGAGGGCTACCTGGCGGTACCTCTTTCGTTCGGATCAATGCCCCCTGCTGTCGGGCTGCCCAACTGTCTGGGCCTCGTCTTCACCGACCTTCTGCAGGTCAACAACAATGAGCAAGGCACTGTTGCAAGTGCCCCGATGAAGACTGCTGGTGAGAAGGCTGGCTTACCGGAGAAGATGACCTCGACGGCCGTCGCCTGCTATGTTCACCATGTTCAAAGGAGGGACACGGTCCCCGCTGCAGCCCAGAGGGGAAAGAGAAATAACCGGAGAAGCCGGTATGCTGCTGCTGAGCGTCGTCTTTCCAATTCTGGGAAGACAATGATGATGGGTGATGTTAGGGTGAACCTCAACGGTCGCCCCAGAGAAGTCCGGCCGGACAGGATTGTCCCGACTGTCCAGACCGACAACAGGTTCCACGTTCTGGCCACTAGGAGGGCCAACTGGGAAGCTGATGAGAGGAAGCCGCTGGCGCCCAAGCCAGCAAGATATAAACAGGTCTGGCGACCAAAGAAGATTCAGAGCTGGGCCCCAGCTCGATATGAGGAGAAAGCTACCGAGGATGCTGTTGCCCGCTTCAGGGCAGGAAGCAGAAGAGAAGAAAGAAACTACAGAAGAGATGCTGTTGCTGCTTACCCCAAGGCTCGGGGGAGGAGAGATGGAAAAAATGATGAAGGAAGGAATCTGATTATTACTCGCCCCGTGATGAGGGGCAGAAGATATGAGAAGGAGGAAGACCTTACTGTCACCCATCCCAGGGCCAAAGGCAAAAGATGGGAAAAGAGGGACTATGCTGACACTGCCAACTGCTGCCAAGATGGCGATATGGGAATGAGCGAACTAGTCACGGTTGCCATTCCAAGAAGACCAAGAGCCTGTGCCAGACAGGCTGACATATTCAGATATTCCAAAGCCGAGCATTTGAATGCTCAGATGACAAGACTGGCTCATCAGCAGAAAAGCCAGGAAAGATTGATACTCCGACCAGAGCCGCGAAGGCACAATCCAAAGGAGATGAAACAAGTGGTCCAAGACTACTTTCACTACCTGGGGAACTCTGCCCTCGGTCAGCAAAGATTATCCCGTGCTCTGGGCACCGTGGATGAAGAAGAAGGAGAAGCCCTTCAAGAAGTGATGCTCGGAGTCTCCTCCTCCGATTCAAATGATTATGAAGAAGGCCGCAAGGCCGGATATGATAAAGAAGATTTGTGTAGGGAAGAAGCTGAAGAAAGAGTATCGGTCTTTGACCGACTCAAATACCCCGACCAGGCAAAAAGAAAAGTTTGCAGGCAGAAGGGAAGAATGCAAATCTTCGCCTGTAACATGGCTGGAATCGTCAGGGGGCAGGATATTCTACCAACTCAGCCAGATGAACTGCTCAGGCTGGCTACCAGACCAGGCCCCGTCACAAGAAGAGGTCAGGCTGCAAAAGATAAGATGAAAACTGATGATGAAACCCGCAAGATCACCACCATGACAGTCAATGTGGTGACAACGGAAGAAGAAGATAATCCCTTCATTGATGATGCTGAAGGGACTTCGGAAGATATACAGATCCCGTCCACCCTGGATCCCATGATCCAGATGATGTTCAGAAGATACCAGCAGGAGATCAATTCTCTCAGAAGACAGCTCAATGAGAGACATGAAGCTACACCGGTCTCCAAGCAAGCCGAGCCTGTCGGGCATACTTCCAGCTCAACAGACACGGCTATCCCAGCTAATCCTCTCCTGGCTGATAAGGGCAAAGCACCGAGCCAACCTGTTCCACAGCAAATAGTAGCTCAACCCTCTGCATCTCAGACACAACCTACCGCGCCCAGCTTGCGCGCCACTGTGATGACAACTCCTCATAGTCAGCAACAAGCTCACTTCTTCCCAGAAGACATAGATCTAGCCGTAGCCCACAAGCTGATGATTGAAAGAATTGTGGAGATGAAGCTGTCTGAGAAGAACGGCGATGATGTTAGTACCTATGATGTGTACAAGGTGCCATATCCTCCCCAATATGCTGCTAAGAGACTACCTCCAGGCGTCAGTAAGCCGCCTAAGTTCGAGAAATTTAATGGCCAGGGCTCCCCCAGAGAGCACATAGCTTACTACACCACAATCATGGGCGACCTGGCAGTCGACGAAGCTTATCTGCTTAAGTTCTTTGGCTCATCCCTTACTGGGTTAGCCTTTGAATGGTATTCAAGCCTGCCAGCTGGATCGGTGGTTGATTGGCCTGATATGTAGAGAAAATTCCGCGATAGATTTCATGTCACTAAAAGAGAAATCACAATAGCAGAGCTATATGTAACCAGGCAGAAGCAAGATGAAACTGCACTGGACTACATCAAAAGATGGAGGAACTTAGCCATGAGATGCAGAAGACCCCCTCATCAAGAAGATGCAGTGCAGATATGTAAACAGAGCCTCAGGAGAGAGGTGCTAGAAAAGATGATCGGTGCAGATTTCAGAATATTTGACCGATTAAACAATATAGTGGCGGAGGTTGAGACGTTCTTGTCCAAACGTCCAACCGCCAATGTTCCCAATGTGCTGAAAGGTAAATCTAATGATCGACGACCATCACATTCTGAGGCCAACACCGTCGATTTCAGAACCTTCGAGCAGCAGAAGGGGAAGAAGGGGGCATATGAAGCTCCCCCGCCTGAGGGTGCAGCAGAAAGAAAAGACAAGGTTTCTCTAAGAGACAAGATGAAAACGGCTTACTCTTTTCCCAAGGATAAGACGGCAGCACTATTTAACTGGGCATATAAGTTCAACAAGGTAACATTGCCTGAACCGAAGAGACCCGAGGATGCGGCAAAGAAAGATGATCTGCTGTTCTGTCCATTTCACCGTGCGCTGGGGCACCCAATTGAGGACTGTTATGTCTTCAAAGATATCATGGAAGGAATGGTTAGAAAGGGTGAGCTACAGCTGGGAGATTATCAAGTAAAGCCACCTCATCCACATGAGCCTCCGCCCTGGAGAATGGCCGCCAATATGATCTCAATTTACCAGCAGCTGCCTAAGGAAGCCGTTGAGGAATGTACCAGGCATACCTATGAAGCTTGCTTCCTCACCCCACTGAAGGATCAGGAAGGGCAGATGAAACCCATAAAGAATAGAAGGAAAACTCCCGCAGCCAGTGCCAGCGGGGTGATTATTCGAGGTGTCACACCAAGGCCTGAATCGCCTCCAGTAAAGCCAGTATGGCGCACAACTGAGACCGGGCCAGTCATCTGGATCCCTACTCACAACCGGAGGAGACAAACTCTCCTACCCGCACATAAAGAAGTAAGTCCTGCAGCCAGGCGTCTACAGCAGTATATCAATGAGCTCGATGAATATGAGCAGAAAAAGCCCAAACACCTGCTGGTAAAAGACTGTATACTCTGGGAGCAGCTCGAATAATTGAAAATTGAAGAGCAGCCAGAGGCAGAACAAAGAAAAGATGAGACTGAGCCCTTCTGGGGACAGGAGCTGGCAAAGCCAAATTCCCAGAAGAAGAAGAGACGGCCCAAGTCCAAAAAGGGAAAGAAAGTCACGACAGAAAAGTGTAACACTCTGTAAGTGCTCTTTTCCTTGCCCGGGGAGGATGATGAGGCTGAAGCATCAAATGCCCCGCTAGAAGCCAACCATGCTGAGGCCTCTACCTCAGCCCATGCAACACGTTCTGGGAAAAGATGGGGGCGCCCACCACCAGCTAATCATAACATTATATTCAGAGGGGAGCAACCCTATCAGATCCCAGAACCAGAGGTATGAGGTGTCCAGGTTCCTCCCCCTACCAGCTTGTACCAAGACAAAGAAGAAGCTCCTTCATTCCTGGAATTCTTGTCCAGTTTGGAGAATGAGCAATTGGCTCACACTGCTCCAGCTGAAAGCAATAAATGCCAGCAGACTGTAGTTAGGAAGCAAAAGCAGCATGAATAAAATGAAGGAAGTGACCCTCTGATGGCACCAGGCGCCATTGCCATAGAAGAATCCCCCAAAGAAACCAGTCCGGAGGTTGAGGCCAGCACCGGGCAGCAAAGACCACGGGCACCACATGAACCTCCAAAGCCCCGATGGGTAGAGGAAATGAGACTGTCTAATGTCAGGGTGGGCAGCCGGATCATGAAAATGCTAAAGAAGCTCCCTACCAGATTCTCTATCTGGGAAATTCTCTCTCTGAGTGAAGAGGCTCGCCAGGCAATTGTTGATGCCTTGCAGTCGCCGGCACAATATGAAGCACTCTTGACAGAAGTGAATTCCGGGCCGTCAGTTACATTCACAGAGGATGACATGCTGATTCCGAATTCCGGCCATAACAGACCGCTGTATATGAGGGGCTCACTGAACTGTCAGCCACTGAACAGGATACTGATAGATCCCGGGGATGCCGTGAACATCCTCCCATACCGCAACTATCAGAAATATTACTTTGATCTGCAGCTTACCAAGGTCAGAGATATGAAGATTGCAGGGTTCAACCAGAAATGTGAAACACCTCTTGGGGTGGCTGATTTCAACCTCACATTGGGCGACCTCACTACCGTGGTACGATTTTATGTGATCGATTCCAACACCACGTATAAGGCCCTGCTGGGGAGACCGTGGCTGCATGAATATCAGATAGTGCCATCCACGCTACATCAGTGCATCAAATACTGCCATGAAGGAAGAGAAGAAAGGGTGTTTGCAGATCTGCATCCCTTCGAAGTATTCGAGTGTCATATGCTCGATGCATCCTACTACACCGAGGTGTCACAGAAGGGTGAAGAGAAGGAGGCTGTGGTCAGCCGGAAAAAGCCGGCGACGAAGGCAAGAGATTGGTCTCCACCGCCACCAAAGGGCTATATTAAAAAGCATGAGGTAGCTCACATCTCTTATGCCGGTGACTTTGCTCGGATCACCCCTCCTAGCATTCACCCGGATGATATCGATGAAGAAATGAAAGAAAAGTACACACAAGTGGAGGTGCCGCAGGGTTCATTTAAACCCATCATCAGCCTAGAGTACCAAACGGTGCTACCACTGAAGACTATGGAAATCCCTCGCTTCTGCGAGCCTCCTATTGTATTCTACACCGGGGAGCCAGTCGAAGAGGATGATCAAGACTGTATGGCCCCTGAAGAAGCTGCAAACCGGATGGTACCGATTACAGGCTTGGATTATACTACCCAACGGGTTTCACAAATGTTCTCCAAGATGCAAATGCCATCAATGCAGCCTGCTGCCCAAAAGAAGGCGTTCCAGGAGCTATGGGATCCGCCTCGGGATAATAAAGAACTGAGAAAGATCACTCAGCACCCAGGATTGGGTTATACCCTTCAAGAATACTATGAAGCTGAGGTGGATGTCATATCTGTCTCCTACCAGCATGAAGACCCTCCTGAGGTGGGATATGACAAGTACCCCTCGGAAGATGAAGAAATCATTTATCAATCCACAATGAACAATGAAGCCCCAGACAGTCAGCCGGAGACCGGGACGTCTGATGAAGTAAAGAAAGATTGGTGCTGGGAAGACCTACCTTGCAAAGAAGATCTGTTCCATGTTGAAGCAAGGTTCGACACAGGAATCCCGGATGAAGACCAAACAGCCAAAGAGCTGAGGGAGTGCTTGGAGTTTGAGCGCATCCTGGAAGAAGTCCGGGCTCTACAGAATGATGATCTCTCAAGGGAATTTGCACCGGAAGAGCCTCTAAGGGCGGAAGACTCCGTCTTCGAGTTTCCTGCTGATCCAGTTACGTCCCCGGGGCGTACTGAACAGAATACAACAATATTGGTCGTATATGATGAGCCAGCAACCGCTGATGACCAATATGATGAAACAGAAAATCATGAAACTAAAGAAGATTATATCCCGGGAGGCTTCGTTGACTTACAAGAAGCCCCACCCGAGGTCGAAGACGGAGGTCAGGCCACTGTCGATGAGCTTGTAGAAATAAATCTGGGAACCATAGATGAGACAAGGCCGACATTTCTCAGCGCACTGCTGGAGCCAGCTACCAAGGAACAGTATATACAGTTTTTGAAGGAATTCCGAGACTGCTTTGCATGGACATATGATGAAATGCCGGGACTGAGTTCTGATGTGGCACAACACCGACTGGCAATAAACCCAGAGGCTAACCCTGTAAAGCAGCCTTCCAGGAGAATGCGTCCTGAACTAATAAATCAGATTAACAAAGAGGTTGACAAGCTGATCGATGTAGGCTTTGTCGAAGAAAACCAGTATACTACATGGCTGGCCAATATAGTGCCCGTAAAGAAGAAGAATGGGCAGATCAGAATATGTGTTGATTTCCGGGACCTTAATAAGGCCTGCCCGAAAGATGATTTCCCGGTGCCAATCACTGAGGTGATGATCGATGCAACTACTGGCCATGAGGCCCTATCATTTATGGATGGGTCATCCGGATACAATCAGATCTGGATTGCTGAAGAAGACAGAGTGCACACTGCATTCCGCACTCCGAAGGGGATATTTCACTACAAAAGGATGCCGTTCGGCCTCAAGAATGCCGGCGCTACCTACCAAAGAGCCATGACAAAGATCTTTGATGATTTGCTCTTCAAGAAAGTAGAGTGCTACATTGATGATTTGGTAGTAAAAACTAAAAGAAGAGAAGACCATTTGCAAGACCTGAGGGTAGTATTCCAGAGGCTGCGCAAATATGAACTCAAGATGAACCCCATGAAATGCGCCTTCGGCGTGTCCAGTGAAAATTCCTCGGGTTTATTGTCCGTCATAGGGGCATTGAAATTGACCCGTCCAAGATTAAAGCTATCCAGGAGCTCCCTCCACCAAGGAATCTGCACGAGTTGAGATCCCTGCAAGGGCGTCTGGCCTACATCCGACGATTTATATCAAATCTATCGGGAAGATGCCACCCCTTTCACAAACTCATGGTGAAAGATGTGCCGTTCCTCTGGGACGATGGCTGTCAGGAAGCCTTTGAGAAGCTGAAAGAATACCTCAAGACCCCTCCGGTGCTGGGGGCACCCATTAAGGGCAGGCCCTTGATACTGTATATCGCAGCCACATACTGTTCCCTGGGGGCAATGCTGGCACAGATAAATGAGGAAGGCAAAGAACAAGCCTTGTACTACCTAAGTAGGAGGCTGATGAGAACTGAAGAAAGCTACAGCTACATAGAGAAGACCTGCTTGGCACTAGTCTTTGCTGTCAAAAAGCTCCGACACTATATGTTATCACATGAAGTCAGATTGATATCTGCAGCAGACCCGCTCAAATACATATTGACTCAGCCAGTACTGAAAGGACGGTTGGGCAAATGGGCAGTAATTCTGATGGAATTCGATATTACATATATACCCCAGAGGGCAATAAAAGGACAGGCCGTGGCTGATTTCTTCACAGAGCACCCTGTGCCGGAAAATGATATGCTAGGGACTGAGTTACCCGATGATGAGATACTCGAGGCCTGCCAGACCCAGTCTGTTATGTGGCAACTATTCTTTGATGGAGCATCCAGAACGGAGACAGATTCCGATGGAAAGACCAGAATACAGGCTGGAGCCGGTATTGTGCTGAAATCACCAGAAGGGGAGGTCGTGCATACTTCCTGTTCTATAAACAAGCCCTGCACCAATAATGAGGCCGAGTATGAGGCTCTGATAATCGGGCTATATGTCAGCCTCAACATGGGTATCCAAATGCTTCAAGTATTCGGGGATTCAATGCTGATAATAAAACAGATCCAAGGGGAGTTCGAAGTGCGGAAGCCAGAACTGAATCCCTACCACCAAGAAGCTATGCGCCTCATGGCGAAATTCTATCATATTGAGCTCAAGCATGTGGGCCGTGGACATAATGCCCAGGCTGATGCGCTGGCAAAGCTAGCCAGCTCACTAGAAGTCCCGCCAAATGAAACACTGAACATTGTTGTTATGAACCGGCGGCAAGTCCCCAGTATGCTAGAAGGGTGCCCCGAGGAAGAAGAAGTTGCCACTATCAGCGCAGTACAGGCGTCTGACTGGAGACAGCACTTGCTACAGTGGTTCCTGCACCAACAGCTACCGCAGAAAAGAGAAGAGAAGATGAAACTCTTGAGAATCAAAGATTCTTATGAATTCAGAAATGGGACTCTGTTCCGAATAATGGCGGATGCGCGCAAGAAGATTCTACTCCGCTGCCTGTCCACTGAGGAAGCTTGGCAAGCGATGAAAGAAATACATGCTGGGACAGCAGGTGCCCACCAGGCTGGTCCTAAGATGAAGATAGAAATCAAGAAGCTGGGCTACTATTGGCCCACCATGTTCGAAGACTGCTGTAAATTTGCAAAGTCATGCCAGAAGTGTCAGGAGCATGCTACTGTGCCTAGAAGGCCACCTACAACTCTGCACCCCACAGTCCCTAGCTGGCCGTTTGCACAATGGGGAACTGATGTAGTCGGGCCACTGCCGACTTCCTCGGCCGGACATAAGTACATACTGGCCATAACAGATTACTTCTCCAGATGGGCGGAGGCTATAGCATTAAGAGAGGTGACTGGTGAACTGGTCGCCAGATTCATCAAGCAGAACATTATCTTCCAGTTCGGGATCCCCAGCCGAATAATATCTGACAATGGAAGTCATTTCAGAAATCAGAAGGTCTATCGGCTTGCTGAGAAGTATAAAATCGAATGGAGGACTTCCACCCCTTACAATCCTCAGGCAAACGGATTGGCAGAAGCTTTTAACAAGACTCTCTGCACCTTGCTGGCCAAAGTCGTCAGTTCAATAAGAAGGACTGGGAAGAAAAAATGTATGAAGCTCTGTGGGCGTACCGCACCGTCTTCAAGACACCTACATGGTGCTCACCATACTCGCTGGTATACGGCTCAGAGGCAGTGGTTCCCCTAGAGCTGGAAGTCCCGTCACTCAGAGTGGCAGTCCAATATGGCCTGGCCCGTGGCGAACAGACCAATGCAGAAAGAAGACTAGAAGAGCTGGCTGAATTGGAAGGGAAGCGCCTCCAAGCTCAGAAGAATATCCAAATGTATCAGGCACGCATGGCCACTACATTCAACAAACTCGTAAAAGGACAAGAATTCAAGAAAGGTGACCTCGTCATGGTCAATAAAAAAGAAGTCATGGCGTCCAACCCAAAAGGAAAGCTGAATGCTAATTGGGAAGGTCCTTATGTGATACAAAGGGTCTACGAAGGAGGGGCCTACGTAGTTGTTAACCATCGAGGGGAAATTCAATTCTCGCCACTCAACGGTAAACACCTCAAGCTGTATCATGCTGCACAACTAATATTCCCCGAGTAATCGGGTAAAAGCTACCCTTCCTTGGTCTAGTGGCACTCCGCCCTGATCAAGCTACCTTTCCTTGGTCTAGTGGCACTCCGCCCTAGCCGAGCTACCCTTTCCTTGGTCCAGTGGCACTCCGCCCTAACCGAGTTACCCTCTTCCTTGGTCTAGTGGCACTCCGCCCTAACCGAGCTACCCTCTTCCTTGGTCTAGTGGCACTCCGCCCTAACCAGGCTACCATTCCTTGGTCTAGTGGCATTCCGCCCTGATCGAGCTACCCCTTCCTTGGTCTAGCGGCATCCCGCCCTAGCCGAGCTACACCCTTTCTTGGTATAGCGGCACTCCGCCCTAACCAAGCCATCCCTTATCATGATCTAATGACATTCCGACTTGTCACCCTCCCAAAAAAGAGGGGAAGAGAGAATAAAAGAATAAAAATAATAAATAATAAAAAGATGGGGTTAAAAATAGAGATACCCCGCCGGTCTTGTTCAGGCTTTCTGAGCAAGGGCAAAAATGGCTAAAACCCAGCTGTGGTGAAAACTCGAAAGGGCACTGCAGGCAAAATCGGGTACCCCGCCACGTGAAAACCCGAAAGGGCGCGTGGGCAAAAGCAAGAGGGGGCTGGCTCCGGCGAAAACCCGAAAGGGCGCTTGAGTCAGTAATGTGGTGATCCTAAAGAAGCCTCACCTCCCGCCATAAACTTCTCGTCGATCGACCGGCACCTTGCCCGATCAACGATCAAACCCACCCAGTATAGACCCTACGTCTGTCCTGATAAAACCCTCATACCTTGTCCAAAGTCCCACCATGGTGAAGTTCACCGTTGATTGACCGGCATCCTGCCCGATCAATGATGAAACCCATTCCAGTTTAGACCTTACGTCTATCCTGATGAAACTTTTGAAATCCTTACATTGGTATAAACCCAATACCGATGATGAAACCCGCTGTTGGTCGATTGGCACCCTGTCCGATCAACGATAAAACCATTCCAGTTTAGACCTTACGTCTATCCTGATGAAACTTATGAAATCCTTGTATTGGTATAAACCCAATACCGATGATGAAACCCGCTGTTGGTCGATTGGCACCCTGCCCGATCAACGATAAAACCAGTCCAGTGTAGACCTTACGTCTATTCTGATGAAATTCATGAGATCCTTGCATTGGTATAAACCCAATACCGATGATGAAACCCACCTTTGGTCGATGGGCACCCTGCCCGATCGACAAAGAAACCCGTCCGATTAAATTTGCATGTCTCTTTACATCCCGCCGTGATGAAACCTGCTGTTGATCGATTGGTACACTGCCCGATCAGCGATGAAACCTGTCCGGGCTAGACCCTACGTCTATCCCGATGAAACCTATGAAATCCTTGCATTGGTATAAACCCAATACCGATGATGAAACTCGCTGCTGATCGACTGGCACACTGCCCAATCAGCGATGAAACCTGTCTGGGCTAGACCCTACGTCTATCCCGATGAAACCTATGAAATCCTTACATTGGTATAAACCCAATACCAATGATGAAACCTGCTGTTGATCGATTGGCACACTGCCCGATCAATGATGAAACCCACCTAGTTTAGACCTTACATCTATCCTAATAAAACCTATGAAATCCTTGCAGCGGTATATACCCAATACTGATGATAAGAGCAGCCACTAATGAAGCAGCACATCGCCTAATCCGTGCTAAAGTCCCAATTCAAAATATATATATATATATATATATATATATATATATATATATATATATATAAAAGATGGGGTTAAAAATAGACATACCCCGCCGGACTTGTTCGGACATTCTGAACAAGGGCAAAAATGGCTAAAACCCAGCTGTGGTGGAAACCCGAAAGGGCACTGCAGGCAAAATCGGGTACCCCGCCACGTGAAAACCCGAAAGGGCGCGTGGGCAAAAGCAAGAGGGGGCTGGCTCTGGTGAAAACCCGAAAGGGCGCTTGGGTCAGTAATGTGGTAATTCAAAGTTCCATGCCAACCGGCACGCTGCCTTTACCTCCCTTTCACTGATGAAACCTTCCGTCGGTCAGCTGGCTCCATTCCCCACCGATGGTAAAACCTTTCCGAGGTAGACCTTACGTTTACCCTGATGAAATCTACATACCCTCTTTCAAACGTCCCACCGACAATGAAACCCATCACCATTCTGATAAAGCCTCACCAGCTCAGACCTTACGTCTGTCCTGATGAAACTCTTAAACCTTCCCTTGATCGATCGGCTCCTTCCCCGGTCAACGATAAAACCCTACCAGGAGAGACCCTATGCCTATCCTGATGAAACCTACATATTTCTTGGCAAAGTCCCACCCGCGATAAAACCTGCTGGAATAGACCTTACGTTCATCCTGATGAGACCTACACCTCTACTTGTAACTTGCTATTGATCGACCGGCACCTTGCCCGATCAATGATGAAACCCTATCCAGTTTAGACCTTACGTCTATTCTGATGAAACTCATGAAATCCCTTTGCGTCGATATAAACCCAATATCGATGATGAAACCCGCTGTTGATCGACCGGCACCTTGCCCGATCAATGATGAAACCCTATCCAGTTTAGACCTTACGTCTATTCTAAAATCCCCCTTGCATCGATATAAACTCAATATCGATGATGAAGCCAACCGTTGGCCGATCGGTACATCACCCGGCCAATGATAAAATCTGTCCAGTTCGTACTTTATGTCCGTTCTGATGAGAACCACATATCCTTTTCGATGTCCCACCTGCAATAGTCTCTACCCAGCCTAGACCATACGTCTACTCTGATGAGACCTCCTCATTTGCATTCCGGCAAATCGTCTCCCTTACGGCACACATGGCCAATAGGACGTTTGCTGCCACCAACAAAATTCGGTTCAAGCACCTCCTCGGATGCCGTCACGCGGTGGAGCGAGTTCCCCATCCTTTCTCTGAAGGGGTGGACGCTCTCCTGCCAAGGTACGAGCCATTCGCATGAGGGATTGTTAAAACCGCTACCCCACCTCCCAAAGTGATAAAACCACATGCAGAATAAGATGGATACGCATGAAGCCAAGAGATTCCTTTCCATTAAAAAGGGAGTACATAAAGGGCCCCGAGGGGACATCATATCGCAAAAGACAACAAAAAGAAAAAGAAGGGACAGACAATTCACGGCCGCCGGAATATATCTTCGAAGGCCAGAAGACCCACATAAGGAGCGGCTCCTAGCTCGTGAAGGCGCGCCTCCTCCTCCTGAAGCCCAATGGACATGTCCTGGAGAGACATCACTCGTCCCTCCAGCGAGGCCACCTCCTCTACGGACTGCGGCCGGATAAAGGATAATTGCAGCAGCTCGGCTCGAAGTCCAGAGAGCTCCATCTCCAGGATGGCTACCCGGTCCCGCACAGCTTCCTCCCGCTGAATAGCACCTTGTAGCTCGGCTTGGCGTCCATCAAGCATAAGCGTTAGCTTCCCCAGCTCAGACTTATATTCTGACCTCTGCAACTTCAACGCCGTTAGCTTATCAACCATAGTCCGTGCTAGGAAGTCTCTCCGATGCACGAATTTCAGTAGAAGCAGCACCCGCCGAGCCCATATGTTCAAAGGGCAGCCCATGGCTTGCAGGCCAGCGGTGAAGCGATTGGCGATTTCCTTCAGTTGCAGATACGTCAAGCCAGGCTGGGATTCTACCAGCTGACGTAGCATGTCCAAATGTTGCCAGACAAAGTTGTCAGAGGAAGCGAAGCCAAAGGAGGCAGAGGGGACGACTTCAAAGGTCACCTCGCCATCGATATCTTCCCACAATGCAACGTCCGGCTGAGAGGACGAAGACGGCAAATCTGCTGTAGGGGCTGGCCAGTCCCTCTCTGTGCTCTCCTGCTGAGCTGAAGATTCCTCCCCTATCGCTGTATCGGAAGCTATAGCTTGAACATCCACAGGGGGAGAATCGATGAAGGAGGGAGCTGCCTCTTCATGAGTCTCTTGAATAAGGGCTTCATCTTCAGCTGCTCTTTCTGGTGACAGGGAGGGAGCTGCCATAGTCGGAGGAGGCAGAAGTCCAGTCTCTATAGCCACTATGGCAGGGACTGCTGACTCGGGCGCAATTGACATTACTGCGGCCGGTATAAAAGCGGAGCTTCTAGATGGATCGGCTTCGGCTCTGAAATCTGAAGCCCTGATAGGAATGCAACTTTCTCCTGAGGCCCCCAAGTCCAATGATGCTAAATCCGTCGAAGACTGTATCCGCACTGGCACAGGGCGAATGACCTCAGGAACTCCCATGCAAGTTAAAGGCAGAAAAGGGACAATAGCCCAGTTTGTAGAAGAAATGTCCGTGAAAGCTGCGGTTGTGTCTGAGCTAGCAGTGACAATGCCCTGAGACCAAAGCAAAGCAACTTTCAGCACTAGATAAAAGAAACAGATGAAGCAACAAACACGAAAAGGAACCCACCTTTGAAGCAGGGTCCACACCCTCGAAGTGGGGTGAAAGAGGAGGAAGCTCCGTAGTCGGAGTAACAAACGGTGGAGTTATGTCGATCTCGGTGTCGAGCCCGGCAAACTCCTCTTGCAACTCCTCCTCAGAAGATAGCACTAGTAGCTTAGCAGGCTGAAAAGGCAGAACACCTTTTGCAAATACAGGCGGGGCCTCTGATTCAGGAGCATCCCCCTCACTGCCGCTGAAAGTCGCTTCCTCCTCATCAGAGACGGTCTTAGAACTGCCTGAGGATATTTCCACACTAGCTATATGCTGTGGGGCCACCTCTAAAGCATGTCGGGATGTAGACCGGGTAATTATGCGCCTGGCCGGAACAGTACTCTGCTTCGACTGAGTCTTGTGACCCTCCTGTGGTTGAAGCAATTCTTCTGTCATCATGGCCTCAGTCTGCTCTTCGCCTGCCACTGCTACAAAAAGGGACCTCTGAGGAATATAGCAAAGAAAACAATGCAAGTATGAAACAGATGAGAAAATACACTTACCCTCCGCCTCACTAGCCGGCGTGGGAGAAGGCAACCTGGTCTCCACCACAGAAGGTGCCACAACTGGCTCTTGAGCTGTGCAAAAGGGAGGGGTCAGATTCAAGGACTCCTTTGAGATCCTGCAAAAGATGATGAAGAACGCAAATGCAAGCTTCTGATGTTACCCTGAAACGATGTCTGAGCAGCCTCCCTTTGAGACTCAAACTCGTCAAATGAGGGAATATCGGGGAGACTGGTCCCAGTGTCCATCGCTACCGAAGCCGACTGCTCAGCATGAGCCTTCTTGGCCTTCCTGGCCTTCCCAACTGCAGCCTTAACTACGGAAGCCTTTCTCTTCTTGCCAGGAGGCAGGGGAGTAGTAGTCGGTGCTGCTGCAGGGATTTCAAAATAAGTAGGCTTCTCAGCCTGCGCAATGATTTTTCTGTAAAGCCCCTGTCGCTTTATATCAGGCCTGTCTGTTGAAGATGTCAGAGAGGTAATGTGATCAGTGGATGCAGAGTGTGAATACTGAGCAGAAAGCACTGCAGTCAGAAAAGAAGAGATCATACCTGCTGGGCCGTCGTAAAAGACAGAAAGCGGCCAGTACAGATAAGCTACCTCCTTGGAGCGGGAAGCAGCCTCCTTGATAAGCCAACAGACATCACCAAATGTCTGGCATTTCTCCACTAAAGCTGCTAGATCACTATGACCACGTGAGTCAAGGCATCGAAATAAATCGAGGTGGTCCATACCCCAACCGTCGACATAATGAAAGGAGATGAATAGTGGCTTATTCAAGATGCCGGCTAGCGGGCTTTCCGCAGGCAACCCATGTAAATTCAGCAGAATGAACAGCCAAGACGTTTGCTTGTAGTACGTCTGAGTCCTGTCCTCCCTACGCACAAACGTCCTATATGGATGAAATCTATCTGTCGGACCCCTCCAAGGGACTACTGCCGGGAGCGGCTCTTCGACAGGGAATGGGTATTGCTGCGCCTCCAAACGAGCGCCCCCTACACGGCTCAGATGTTTCAAGCTCTGCATGAAAGTGTCCTCGTTAATAGCAGCGAAGACAGGAGTAGGCGGGTCGGAATTCTTTTCCTTCAAAGCCCGACGCTGGGCCAGATAGTTCTCCGCCTCCCTCTGGTGCTGTGAATAAAGCCTCTTCAGGTGGGCCTCGGGGATGTCAAATACTGGCCCGGGCTGTTGTTTCAGAAAAGAGCGCTCGGCCACATCCCAGAAAGCACCCCTACCATCCCTGTAAAAGCTGGTTCGAGTGTTCCACCATTTGATATATTCTGATGTAACCCGGGGAACACGGTTGGAAACGGTGGGAACTCTGAAAACTGCGCCATCCTGGCGATGATAGAAATCCCACCACAACCGGCCATCACCAACAATGGTGGACCCATGCTTGGCCCGGCTGTCCAGGGGAAACTGAGCAGCTGATGTAGGGATGTGCTGGTCATAGCCAAAGTTCCTCCCAAAGCGGAATGGATAGTATGGTTCCAGAAGAAGCAGGCCACCCTTCCTGAAGACTAAAACACTGGGCCGAATGGCCATGGCCCATCTGACCAGCTCTGGCTCCAGGATTGGCCGAGCAGTGTTAACCCCTGAGACAAGATGGATATAGGTCTCTACCTCTTCCAGCTTGCACTCTCTCTGAGAGTGAATCAAAGGAGCTGAACCTGCCGCCAAGCTCCAGAAGTGAATGCTGCCAGGGGCATCCACCGGCACCTTTATCAGTCGACCCCTTATTTTGAACAGCTGATCAGAGAAAGGACCAGGTTCAGCACTGGCAAATTCAACCATTCTGGGCAATACTGTGTCTGCCTGCAGGGTTCTGGGAGCCAACTCAGGAAATAGACTGCAAACCCAGGCGTTGAAGAAATGAAAAGGACCCACGGTCCTCAAAGAACGGGGAGTCCGGTGCTTGTACAGATCCCCCAAAGACTTGTATATCAAACACAGGGCCACTGGGCAAAGCGATAACCTCATCCCCCAGGCCATCTGACAGGCTGGGTATATAGCTTCTGGCCGAATGACTGTCTCGTCCCCTTGAGGGAGAGCGAAAGTGCACAACCAGAATGTGAAATAAGCCGCACAATGTGTGATGGGATCTACCCCTGCTGGGTTGGGACCGCCTTCGCCCGCACGGCGTAATGAAGATGGCAGCGCCGACTTATAACGAGGAGCCCTTATCTGCTTGCTAGCAGTCGGACCCACGGAAGGGAAGTCTGCATATTTCAGGGGACCGTCAAAGAAGTACTGAATCCACTGCCCTACCCGGATCCTCAGCTTGCTGCCTTTCTCTCGGGGATGATAACCTTTGGAGGACCCTCTACTGTACGCCAGACAGATGGAGCGATATGCCTTCATCAGGTACCGGTATGAGAAGCCAATGGAATATCTGCCTTCGCCATCAGAGCTATCCTTCTCAGAATCTACCAAGCAGACTTCTTCATACGGTTCGCCATCAATAGGCAGACCAGAGAGCTGTGATAAACTCCAGAGGTCAAGAGACGTCTCACCCTCTGCTGTATAGAATGTGTTGTACAAAGGGCAGAATACTTCGAACATTCCGCAGCATAACCCTTTGGATATGGGGTAGCGAAATCTCGAAGCAAAGACACTATGATATACCCCGGCTCTGATCAGCAGAGGGGCATATTCTTTCAGAACAAACTCAGTAAACTCCACTGCTCCTACCCGGAATAGGTGGGCGTCAGTGATCTTGGTATCTCCAAACCAACCAGCGGCCAAATGATACTTGAACTGAACGGCCGAACAATTCAACACAAAGGGTTCTTCACGGTATCCCCACTTTATCGGTGCCAGGAATGAACCATAGCCGGGCTTTTCCCTATGAACTCGGCCGCTAGCATTATCCCACCGAGCAGGTGTGAATTCCGGGGCCCGGGTCAGCATTTTCTTCTCCGGCTCCAGCTCCGATATGCCAAGGACTGCATCCCAGTCACGCTTCTCCCCGGGAAGATAGATAGCCTTGCCGCGATACACTGACTCCTTCAGGCTATCTCGCTCGGCAAGGATGGCAGCTTCAACCACGCGGGCTATCCGGTAGTCTCGCATGCCACCCACTGTGAAAGTTCGGATGAACGGCATCAAGTGACGGTCCTTCGGGAGGTCTGGCCGGTAGCTATCATCCCGTCTGAAGCATGTCTCGGTCGCCGTGGAGTATACCCGGGCTGTTGACACTGTGTCAGTTTCAGAATCAGACGATTCGTCAACTGAAGCAATCCTGTCGTATCCAAAGTCCAAGCTGTGCACGTTCAGCCAGTTTACTGTGGCCCGTGATATATCTGGTTGGGCTGACGAGCTTGTCCCGATGACTCTAGAGGATGTAGCAGCAGAGCCTGAAGCCATTGCAGTGTTTGCAGTCAAAGAAGAAAAGTAAATTAAAAGTCCTAAAACAATGGGCAGTCTTATAAAGATTGTAACATGAGACCCTATGAAAATTTCGGCAGCATCTCCCCTTATTTGGGGTCTACCCAAGAAGAATAGGGAGTCACCAACCAAGAGGGGGTGATCCCGGAAACAAAAGGGATTGAATCCCCAAAGAGCGTCATACCCGGGCGAAATCTAATAAGACGGGGAGAAAGCCAGACGGTCGGAGGGGAGGAACTCGCCGCCACCGCCGAGAGAGAAAAGAAAATGAAGAGAGAGAACGAACTGTGAATAATGAGAAGGAAAGAGGCTTTCGGCGCCTCAAATAGAAGCCCGAAGCGAAAGGTTCTCGGCGCGGTAAAATGAGCACCGAGAACCCCCAGGCCGAGAGCCCCCTTCGGCCAAAAGGCGCGCCGAGAAGTCCTCCGCGCCGGGAAGCTAGGCGCGCCGAGAAGGCCTCCACGCCGGGAAGCTAGGCGCGCCGAGACCCCCCGTCTCCACGCCGAGAGGTCTTAGCGCGCCGAGAAGCCTATGGCCTCGTGCCGAGAAGCTCCAAAGTGATGAAAATAAAGTTAGAAAATATGAAGATAGAAAAGATACGTGTGCAGAATATTGTTGCAACGAGATGATCAGGTCTAAGGACCGGATTGAAGAGAAATTGAGGAAGATACCCTCGAATAATGAAAGTCACCTGCAGGCCCCGTGCCGCTTATTCTGCGCTTACGCCGCCCGCAGGTGGGGGGCATTTGTTGACACCTTGAAAATGAACAAGGGTGGAAGCAGATCATACCCACAGTGAAAGACCAATGATGAAGCTCGTCAACCATTTACCCGGCTGAAGCCTTTGTCGGCCAAGCTGATGTCCGGTGCCGATGTCACTCAGACGGCAGCACTGATAAAGCAGTAGTCGCTTGACTAATGAGACCTCCTAGCACACTTTAATAAGAGCTGTGTTACTGCCTCATCCAAGAATCCACAGATGACATGTCAGGGTAAGTCAGATGTCGGCTTATTGACAGATGTGATGTGAGATAAAGATGAAGCCGGTACCGGCAGATGAAGATTGTAAAGGCTTTTGCAAAGTCAGAACACAAGAAGAATCGTCTCCACAGATTATACACCCGGCTGAAGTCTTCCCAGACTAAAGCTGATGTCCGATCTCGTCACCATTCAGGTGACGATATCGATAAAATGATGCCCGGTTTTGTCATCATTCAGATGGCAATACTGATGAAACCCCTGTCTGCGGACTGATGAAAACCCTACTAATGATCTCAATACAAACTATATCACCAACGGAGGACCCTTTTGGGTGCTGATGTACTTGAGGGGCCGATAAAGGGCCTGGTCTAAGAGACCTAAGTGGGCCTGTAATAGTGGCGCCGGGAGCCCCTTGTCGAAGCCCAATGGCTGCACCGAAAGGCTGGAGTCCTGCGCGCCGGGAAGCCCTCAGCTGAGGCGCGCCGTGAGATGCCTGCCGAGAAGGCAAAGAGGGACGGTTATAAAGCCCCCTTCCCTTCGAAAAGAAAAGGAGGACGACAAGAAAAAAGAGAGACAGAAGATAGAGATAGGGAGAGATAGAAAAAGACAGAAGAGAGACCGAGAGGGAAAAAAGAAGAAGCTGGGAGAAGAAGAAGAAAGGAAGACTCAGGTGGGTAACCGGGGAGGGAGAGGAGTCAATGCTCCGCCCTCCCCCATGCTTTCCTCTTTTTTTTTTCTGATGTAATCTGGCGAGTCTTTCTCGATTTATCAATGTAGCCGGAGGATTCCGGTCTCGATTTCCACCTCTCTGTCTTTCATTTCCCTTCTACGATCTGTGTAAGTTTGGGATGATGCAATGAAATGAAGTATCAACATGGCCCGTTTGGGCATTCGATTGATTGAGATATCTGCTGTCTTTCTCCCCTTCTTGCATCGGTTGTTCTTCGGAATATTGGTTTGCCTAGATGCTCCAGCTTTCCGACTCGTGTTTCGACCCCCTCCCTAGCCCGTTCTCTGGTGAAGGACGAAGACGGAGCCTCAACCCTCGTTCAGTGGGTTATTGGGCTCTGTCCCCCCTCCTTCCCTCCCCTCGGATCATGGTTTTCTCGAATATCATAGATTTCTGCTGAGCTCCCATCTCGTTCAGGGTCAGAGACATCAATCTCTTGACCGTCTGAGCAGCAGGTGAGTAGAGAAAACGCCATACGTCCCACGAGGATTCGATAATGGATGGTCTGCCCTTCGACTGATACTAACCTCCATGTAATTCCCTCCTGCACTCCAGATCTTGCCTCAATCTGAGCCAGAAATCCCAGAAGTCTCCTGAGCAGAGTATCGCAATCAAGCCATAAACCCTTTAGCCCCTTCCCGGCGTGGTCATTTCCCCGCCGAGAGCTACGCCGCCGAGAGGTCCCTTTCCTTAGCCCCTTCAGCAAGTCAATAAAGCCCTTCAATATAGCCTTCCCGGCCCGGGCTTCCCGGCGCCAGGTTCCCGGCGCGGTGACGGGCGCGCCGAGAAGTACCCCACGCCGGGGACCACCCCTTGTGCCTTCCACCCCTTCGAACTGTAAACCACATAGATATACCCCTGGAACCCCTGATAAACTTTCCTGCCACCAATGGAGAAACCACACCGATAGCCCCTACAGTCCGTTCAGTGTGACCTTGAATTCGGTCGAAGGACGCCCCAGATCACCATATATACCTAAGGGATAAAGATTATTGGGGATAACCCCCCTATATAACCTTACGAGCCAAGGAAACTCTGCCACTGCATAAGTTTCAATGGCCTCAAAGGGATATTAAGTTGGTGCTGTAATCACATACACGGGCTAGGGTCCCATACCCCCTTTTTTTCTGGCTTTCATCCCGGCATTCCGTGGGTGATCGTCTATCACTCCCTGGCAGACGCTAGGTACGGGGGAGGTGCTGCTGAAATCCTCCCAGGCCGATGAAAGATAACACTGAAGCTGTCCTCGGGACTTCGCATAGTAATGGTGAAAAAGTTCTCTGCGTTGGACTCTTCTCCTCCAATCCCTCTCAGCTCTCGGCCTCCTTTGAAACATATACAACTAAAACCAGTTGAACCCCATCTCTGAGTCCCCAGAGCCAATCTACTTTGATATAAATTCCCAGAAAACTCTTAAAACCCCAAAAACAGGGTACCGTAAAATCCTAAATTCCTCACGGCGCCCAAACACCAATACCTTCTCGGCACCGAACTCTCGGCGCCATCAGCTCCCGGCGCAGCTTTCAGCGCGCCGGGAACCCTCACGCCGAGAACTCCTCCTCCTCCCTTCAGCCTACGCCGAGAACCCCCTTGGAGAGTCTCCGTCGCGCCGGGAAGCAGGCGCCGGGAGCTTCTTGGACTATTCCCTTCGGCCACGCCGGGAACCTCCACCTTCTTGCCACTCACGCCGGGAGCCTTAGCCTTCCATCTGTGGTCATGCCGAGAGCCTAAGTTGCCACCCTGTGAGCCCAAATGCCCAGAGCTAACCCACACAGAGATATCCATGGATCACCAGATATGTCCCGAGGATAAAGTTAAAGGGAGGTAGACTCCCTTATGTTCCATCGATTCGTGTCGAAGTCACAACGACGCGCCTCCCTCTTAGCTCCGGTGAGCTATGCCAATGCATGAGTGCCACCAGCTCCTGTGAGGGAAGAGTCAAACATTGCCCTAGGGCATACATGTGTAACGTGGAGAGGTCCGACCTCTCTCTTCCTTTCGGCTTTCATCCCGGCACTCCGTGGGTGATAGCCTATTTCCCTCTGGGCATGATCCAGACTATGGGGAGGTGCTGCCAAAATGTTAATCGATGCTTTAAACCTCCGTCATGATCGTGGCTCATCCTGTCCGCGATTGATATCCTCTGTTTCACCTTTCCCCTGAGTCTGATTATTTTTGAACCGCCGATTCAGCGATATAGTTTGTTTCTGTGGTCGATGTTATTCTCTTACCTGCCTTCCGGGCCTGGTATGAAGTTCAAAGTTATGTACATGAATATCTGTTTGCCTTATGAGGCCTCCTATTTTGGCGTTTAATCAAGGGTTGTCCTTCTTAGGAAGGTTGTAATTAACGTCATAGCCTTTATGGTATGACGGACTTCGGGTCCCGACTCGGACTTCACAATCGACTGATTAAAAGTCAGATTGAGCGCATAATAAAATTGTCACCCCGGTGACTGGCACGCCTAATAATCAATAAATACAAATAAGAGAATTCCCCAAATAAAAAATAAAAATAATAATAAAATTTAAATAATTTAAAAATAAAATCCGCGTTCCACACTATGTCACCCATTCACACCCCATTGCCACATCACCCATGCACCGACCTCCCTTCATTTTGCACCAACGTGAAGCCCATTCATATACACACATGCCATGTTCCTTCACTTAACCAAACACAAATCACACAACGTTAATACAACCATACAACGTTTCCCCCCTTCTATTGTTAAAACCATGGGCATTTCTTAAGCTTAATAATTCACGTTAATATTAACACTAATCCACCCATGTATATACGTCCAACCCATCCTTATAAAACCAACCGACCACCTACCCACTTGCACCGACCTACCCACTTGCATCGACCTCCACCTTGCACTTACCATCGCACCGCACCATCACACTGACTTCTTCATCACCTGCACCGACGCATTTTCACCTTTTATAACACACACCCGCCAATGCAAGTATAACACCCAGTAGCACAACTCACTCACACCGATTAACACGTCCATTGACCCATACACAATGCACTCACGTTCCCCCCCTCATATGTATATGTTGTACCCGAACAATTTTCCCCGCAAATTACCCAAGAATAAGAGTTCGGGAATTTCCTCGAACACCTTCAAGGCATGGGCTACCCAGCCTCTCCGACAACCCAGTGGGCCCGACTAACGGCCCCGACCCGCTAGCCGAGGTGCACGGCGGCATTAGCAATCAATCGGGACCACTCCCGACTCATAAGTTGTGGACTTTGCCCGCATCCTACACGACCACCCAGGCCATCCCAGGGACGCTCTGACTACAAGCCACGCCACGTGGCATCCAGTGAAAAGGTTAGGGGCCTACTCTGAGGCACTTCATTCAACCCTCCAAGGTCAAATGGAGACCCGAGCAAGTCAACCACAGGCTTTGGAGGCCCGCAGCACGTGCATACGGCACACACACGTGTGTTCGGCATTCTGCCGAACACCTTGTGGGTGCACATATTTTAACCCTTCTACACCAACCCACGGGCCATCCCGTGGTTCCAGTACGCTAATTCGGTCCTACAACGACCCCCCAGCAAGCCGGGGCCACCCCCGACCCTCAGACACGTGGCAACATGCCACTCGACTTTAGCTCTCGGGCCAACCCAAGGCTACCCTGCCAACTCGCCGTACAACATGGCATGTAACACGAGGCAAGTCCCATGGGCCCAAGGTGCCTCCTCCCAACCGCTACGGACTTCTACCCTTGGCCCTAGGCCAAATCCAAGACCTGTCGGCCACCTACGCGGCTCGTTCGGCAACCCGGGGTGTGTCGGGCATTAGCCCGAACACCTTGCGAGCGGCCATTACAACTCAAAGAACAACGGCCCCCATGGGCCATCTCAATATCCCGAAACTTTGTATCCTCCAAGGGATATCCCCAGACGACGAAGGAAGACCCCCGGGGGCCATTCCTTGGGGTTACGGCTTTGCCCGGGGCCCCAGTGCCCGAGGGCGTGGCAGCGCCCCCGGGGAGGGCGAGCTCCCCGGGGGGGGGGGGGGCTCTCCTCAGCCCGGAGGCCCGACGGCCCTCCTGTGGACGCACTTTTTATTTAAAATTATTGTTTATTTGTTCATTGGGTTTATTAAGTGCGTGGGCGTGCCAGTCACAAAGTGACGATTTATTGTGCACTCGATCTGACTAATCAGACGATTGTGTGGATCGTGTCGGGACCAGAACCCGCCGCGCCATAAAGGTCACATCGTCATTTACATCCCCTCGGAGAGGGGAACACCCTTGATTAATCACCGGGAATCAGGGCCTCATGGCCAGAAAATTAATTGCATAAAATCTATTAAGAAATACTGAAGTCCTCGTACGAGGGTGTGAAGAAAGTATTTGAGCTCATGTCGGTCATGTGTTGACCATTTACTGTTCGGACGAGTGTCCGGCTTGAGAATAGCGTAATCGTCACGGAAAAACCGGAACACGTGTAGGTCGGGATACGGCAAATTTATTGTCCAGAGGAACGGGAAGCGTTCAGTTAAATCCCGGCTAGAGCGGTCGGAAACCAATAAGTTTGTCGGCCCGGTGCAAGATCAAGCTGTGACCATGCTGCGGTGGGCCCCCCGCGGTCGAAGCCGGGCTCACGTGGGCATCGTCAGTATTTCCGGTGCCAAGGGGCAACGGGAGGATGTCCCGGGATCAGGTCCCAGAACCAATATGTGTTCAAAGGGGGGCGGGCTATAGGCCGAGGATGTGGGTCAGACAATGACCATGGTTGGGGCGAACCCGAGGTCCGAGCATGACTCACGACGGCCTTACTGATGTTCCCATGCGTAGGGTTCGGGGAGGACGAGAGCCGCCTCATTCCATTCGGATGTTGTCGGTCATACACGGACCATTTTATGTTCGGACAAAGGTCCGTATAGAAAACAAGACGGTGACGGGAGCGAATCTGTGCAAATGTCTGCCGTGAGTATGGAAAGTTTAATGCGAGTGCGGGATTAGATCCCGGTATATATGTCGGTCGCTAACGGACCATTCGTCATTCGGACGAGAGTCCGCATTTGAAGCGTCGAAGAGAACAACAAAACCATACGGATGTCTGCCGTAGGTACGACAAGTTTAATGTGGGTGCGGGATTAGATCCTGGCATATATTTGTTGGTCACTAATGGACCATTCATTATTCGGACGGAAGTCCGTATTAGTAGCGTCGAGGACGACGATAAAATCGTACGGATGTCTGCCGTAGGTACGGCAAGTTTCATGTGGGTGAGGGATTGGATCCCGGCATATATGTTGGTCACTAACGGACCATTCATTATTCGGACGGAAGTCCGTATTAGTAGCATCGAGGATGACGATAAAACTGCACGGATGTCTGCCGTAGGTACGGCAAGTTTAATGTAGGTGCGGGATCGGATCCCGATAAAGACGGGTCGAGCTAACGAACTATCGGCCCGGGATAAGATCGGATCATGGTCACGTTCGGGCGAGGGCTCCCAAGATCCAAGTCCGATCTAGTGGGGCATCATTGCTTTTCTCTTCAAACGCAGTCCGGGGAAGCGGATTGTTAAGTGCGGAGCCCGAACTCGCCAACGTGCGCCCTCGCACGCGGATCGACCTACGCGGTCAGGTCGCGGGGGTCAAGGGGCAGCGCCCCTTGCGGGGGTTTCCGGGGGCGGAGCCCCCGGAACAAAATTTTGATTATAAGAGTGATTCATTAAGTTGTTTATTCTCATGAGGGTGATTCATGTTCTTTCGTTCTTATCTATTAGTTTAGGTCCCTTCATTTGTTTTAGTCATTAGTTTCAAACCTTTCTTCTATTTAGTTAATCACCCCCTTTTTTTTTAATGAGGCACGCCGGTTTAACGAAGCAAATGGGCGCGCCGGATTAGGGGAAGCCAAAGGGGGGCACGCAGGTTTAGAATGTTGAAGGGGCGCGCCGGAATAGGAGGTGAAAGGGGGGGCGCGCCGGTTTAATGGGATCCAAAGGGGAAGAAGGGCGTGCCGGTTTAATGGGTGCAAGAAGAGGGGCAAGGGCACTATTCATTCCAAGATTTGGAAAGTGGATTTGACTGTGGGGCTAAACCGGCGCGGGGGGGGGGGGGGGGTAGCGCGCCGGATTAGCCCGCGCCGGATTAGGACCGCGCCGGATTAGCTCCAAAGAGGCTTTCTTTTATTCTGTTGGCTCTTTTTCTTCTTTCTTTCAACTGCAAGTTAATTTGTTGATTGGTTTGTTCACCGAATTGGTAGATTAAGTTTGTGGAGAGAAAGTTTAAGTGTTTTAGTTGTTTATTAAGGTGGATTAGCGTGAAGATTCGAGTGTTTTATTAGAAGAGTTTGTTGTGCAGGGCAGTTCAGTTTACTTCAGAGGCAGCTTCAGAGTTGGGCAGTTCTTGGCAGGAAGGAGTCCAGCTAGTTCATTTATTCCTGGCAAAAATTGGGCAGCACCTCCCCCGGACTGAAGCTTGCCAGAGAAGAGTTGGGGAACACCAAACGGATTACTCCGGGGTGAACCTCAAAATGCAGACCTCACGGTGGTCCGATAACCCATAGGTGAGTGTATGAAGTTCGAGGACTAGCCTTCAAGAACTCCCATAGCTCACGGGTGATTGTTTTGTAAGGGGGGACGGATGTACGCCATGAGAGGCTATGAGTGTTCATCCCTTCGACGGGTTCCTTAGAAGGCCATGCCACGGAGAGGCAGGCTTCGAGGACCCTAGATGATCAAGAGACAAGAAGAGGAGAGCGGAGGCTACACGAAGAGCACCGAGCTTGAGAAAGACCCTCTGTTTATTCACCCACCGAAAGGGGGAAAAAACCAAAATACAAGAAAAAAGGGGGGTTACATCAGAGAGAGAGGAAGAAATACATCGATGGGGGGGTGGAGAATACATTGACAGAGGAGGGGAAGAGTGCACGTGCTCTTTCCCCTCCGACTCACCTCTCACCCTCACTCTTTTCTCTTCACCTCTCCGGCGTGGATGGATGGAGCTTCCTTCTCTTCGGGTGGCCTTCTCTTCTCTCTTCAGTCGCCCTCCGGGGGGTTCGAGCTTCCTTTTTTTTGTAACGGGCTCCCCATATATATAGGGCGGGTTGCATTTTCTTCGAAGGATGGCCAGTGGGGGGAGGGTTCCCGCCACCTCTGCCTCATTCGCATCAGCGTCGGGAGTCGACTTGTCGCGCTGGCTGCTGCTAGCTCGAGCCGTACCCTGTCATTCGTCCGAGGATGGGATGCTCGTAGGTCTGCCGGGAGATCTGCTGCTGCTGCCACCGTCGCTGTTGGCCTCTGCTGCTACCACCGTTGCGCTGTCGAGTTGGGGTGTGCACAGCTCTGCGGTCTTTAAATGGCTATGGGACGGGCATTGAATGCACTGCTCTTCTCCTCTCTGGACTTCGCGTGAGATTCATCGGGAAACAGAGCATCAGAGTATAGATGGGATGGCCCTTTGGTTAAAACGGTGCGGAGTTGTGCGCGCCGGATTAGCAGCACACAAGGGGGCGTGCCGGTTTAAAGCTTGATGGTGGGGCGCGCAGGTTTAAGGCTAAGCAAGGGCACGCCGGTTTAAGGCCAAAGCAAGGGCGCGCCGGTTTAAGGCCAAAGCAAGGGCGTGTCGGTTTAAGGCCAAAGCAAGGGTGCGCCGGTTTAAGGCCAAAGCAAGGGCGCGCCAGTTTAAGTGCAGGCCACGCCGATTTAGACTTCGTCTCGGCTTCACGGCTATTCGGACGGATGCTTGTCCTCCCGTGTTGCTTTAGTTGTAATGCACTGCCTCCGGGGTGTTTAGTTCAGGGCCTCTACATCCCGATTTGGAACTTCGAGTGATCTCCGGCGCGTGCCGAACACGTGTTCGAATTCTTGAGTTTCTTTTGATTCGTCCTTCGGCAATGCCGACTGGAGAGCCGGGCCATCTCTTCAGCACGAGGGGCTTCTTTGTTGGGTGGCGGAGCACCGGGTAGGTATTCGTCCTTCTTGGAGGAAGCATAGGGTTTATTCGGCCTTCCCGTCTTTGACTCGCTCTTGCGTGCTGAGACGTGTATGCCATATGATCATCATCATCATTTTTTTTGACGTCCATAAATGCCCCCCGCTCGTGGGTGGCGCAAATGAGGGACGAGTGGGCGGGGCCTGCGAGTGTAGAGCTCTTCGACATGACGTCTGTTCTTCAGAGCTAGTGGGATGCTGGTCCGGTGTAAATTCACGGGAAAGCGCTCACTCCTTCAGCGAAGGGATGAGGGGATCGCTTCACCGCATATGCACGCGGACTGAGATGTCAGAGTGGGGGTTTAGTAATCGGCATGGGGTGAATACCGAAGCAAGAACGAAGGGTCTATGCATCGTCTTAGGCAAGAGGCCTAAAACGACTTAGATGAGGCCAATCCCAAGGGGGAGTTGATGACTCGTGCTGGGTTTAGGAGAATTGTTCATTCATCGACTCGGATGGGAGGTCCAAGCCGAAGGCTTATGAAAGGGCTCCGATGGAGTGAAAAGGATTTTATGGATTCTGGTGGAACGTTCGAAGCGAAGGGTTTATTTGTTGGTGCCGACAGGGTGTCGGGAGCTGACGTGGTCTATTCATTGGCACAGGGTGAATGCCAAGGCAAAGGGGTCTTTCATTCATTGACTTTGATGGACGGTCCGAGCCAAGTAAGGAGGTTCTTTTTGTTCATCGACCTGGACGGAAGGTCCGAGCCAAGCAAGAAAGTTTTTTTTTATTGACTTGGACGGAAGGTCCGAGCCAAGCAAGGAAGTTCTCCTTCTTTTTTATTCATTGACTTGGACGGAAGGTCCGAGCCAAGCAAGGAGGCTCTCTCCTTTTTTATTCATTGGCTTGGACGGAAGGTCCGAGCCAAGCAAAGAGGTTCTTTTGTTCATCGACTTGGACTTAAGGTCCGAGCCAAGCATGGAAGTTCACTTTTTTTTTTTATTCATTGACTTGGACGGAAGGTCTGAGCCAAGCAAGGAAGTTCTTTTTGTTCATAGACTTGGACGGAAGGTCCGAGCCAAGCAAGGAGGTTCTTTTTGTTCATCGACTTGGACGGAAGGTCCAGGCCAAGCAAAGAGGTTCTTTTCGTTCATTGACTTGGACGGAAGGTTCGAGCCGAGGGTTTATTCTTTAGTGGGACTGGGAATTGTAATATTGAGGTGGTTTATTCATTGCCAAGGGGTGAGTGCCAAAGCAACTGTCTTTTGCTCATGGAACCAGACGAAAGGTCCAGGCCACTGGTTTATTCATCGATGCCGACGGGGAGTCGGGGACCGACGTGGTTTGCTTGTCTCTTCTTCTCTTCATTAGTGCCGACAGGGTGTCAGGAGCTGAGGTAGTTTGTTCTCTTCTTCTCTTCATCAGTGCCGACGGGGTTTCAGGAACTGACGCGATATGCTTGGTCTCTTCTTCTCTTCATCAGTGCCGACAGGGTGTCGGAAACTGACGTGGTGTATTTGTCTCTTCTTCTCTTCATCAGTGCCGATAGGGCGTCGAAAACTGATGTGGTATGTTTGTCTCTTCTTCTCTTCATCAGTGCCGACATGGTGTCGGGAACTGACGTGGTATGCTTGGTCTCTTCTTCTCTTTTCTTCCCCCCCCCATTTTTATTCTTTTCTTCTTTATTCTCTTTTTATTCTTTTCTTCTTCCTCGCTTTTTTCTTCTTTTTTATTTTTTTTTGAAGAACTTTGGGTAGCTGCCGACGTGGATGCCGATAGTGAAGAGCTGTTGGCTCGGATGCCAACAGTCGGAAGCTGTCGGCCCGGGTGCCGGTAATTAGGAAGCTGTCGGCTCAGGAGCCGATAATTGAAAGCTGTCGGCTTGGATGCCGATAGTGAGAGAGCTGTCGGCTAGACGCCGATAATGACATAGCTGTCGGCTAAACGCCGATAATCAGATAGCTGTCGGCTTGACGCCGATAATGAGATAGCTGTCGGCTAAACGCCGATAGTTAGATTGCTGTCGGCTAAACGCTGATAATTAGATAGCTATCGGCTCAGGGGCCGATAATTGAAAGTTGTCGACTCGGGGGTCGATAATTGAAAGCTGTCGGCTCGGGGGCCGATAATTGAAAGCTGTCGGCTAGGAGCCGATAATTGAAAGCTGTCGGCTCGGGGGCCGATAATTGAAAGCTGTCGGCTCAAGGGCCGATAATTGAAAGCTATCGGCGCAAGGGCCGATAATTGAAAGCTGTCGGCGCAAGGGTCGATAATTGAAAGCTATCGGCTCGGGGGCCGATAATTGAAAGCTATCGGCGTGGGAGCCAACAATTAGGAAGTGAGCCACGAGGGTAGAGAGGAGGGTTTATTCCTTTAACGGTCTGGACGGTGGGTCCAAATTGAAAGGGATTCGTCACCCAAAGGGACGGGGAGGAGAGTTTGTTGATTCGACAAGGATGTTCGTCACCCGGAGGGACGTGGAGAAGAACTTGTTGATTCAATGGCCTGGACGGGAGGTCCAAATCAAAAGGGGTATTCGTCACCCGAAGGGACAGAGAGAAGAGTTGGTTCATGTAACGACCTGGACGGAAGGTCCAAATCAAGAGGATTATTCGTGACCCCGAAGGGATGGAGGGGTGGTCAAGTCGCTGACATGGGCTAGTGTTAGCGCAAGGAAAATGGGATGATTCCTTACCCAAATGGTAGGCTCGGGCCAGGGTGAAAGGTTGTTTCGTTCTTTAATGCGCCGGGGGTACCAGCTGTATGAAGGGTCTTTTAATTCTTTGGCTGGACGGAAGGTCCAAACCAGAGTGGAGAGAATTCTTTTTGTTCTCCGGCTAGACGTTAGGTCCGAGCCAAAGTGAAAGGATCTTTTTGTTCTCTAGCTGGATGGAAGGTCCGATCTAGACTGAAGAGAATCTTTTGTTCTCTAGTCGGACGGAAGGTCCGATCTAGAGTGGAGAGAATCTTTTTAATTCTCTAGCCGGACGGAAGGTCCGATCTAGAGTGGAGAGAATCTTTTTATTCTTCGGTTGGACGACAGGTCCGAGCCAAAGTGAAAGGATCTTTTTATTCTTTAGCCGGACGGAAGGTCCGATCTAGAGTGGAGAGAATCTTTTTGTTCTCCGACTGGACGGCAGGTCCGAGCCAAAGCGAAAGGATCTTCTTGTTCTCTAGCCGGATGGAAGGTCCGATCTAGAGTGGAGAGAATCTTTTTGTTCTCCGACTGGATGGCAGGTCCGAGCCAAAGTGAAAGGATCTTTTTTATTCTCCAACAGGACGGAAGGTCCGATCTAGAGTGAAAGGATCTTTTTATTCTCTAGTCGGAAGGAAGGTCCGATCCAGAGTGAAAGGGGTCTGTTTGTTCTCTGGCTGGGCGACAAGCCTAAACCAAAGTGAAAGGATTTGATGTTCTTCAATGCGCCGGGAGTACCGGCTGTGAAATCTGAACCCAGGAAAGTGGGCCATGAGGGTCGGAGTTGATGTTGCAGAAGTAGGCCGCGAAGGCTACAAAAATCAGGGAAGCGGACTACAAGAGCCGCAATCGGGAAGCTGGCTACAAAAGCCGAAATTGGGGAGCAGGCTATGAGAGCCTGAATTGAGGAAGCGGACTACGGAAGCCGCAATTTTGGGAAGCAGGCTACAAGAGCCGAAGCTGGGAGTAGGCTATGAGGGCCAAAGGTTGGGGAAGCAGGCCGCGGAGGCCAAAGCTGGGAGATTAGCAAGCCGCAAGGGTAGGAAGTAGACCGTGAGGGCCAAGATTGGGCTATACGAGCCGGAACTGGGAAAGCAGGCCGCAATAGTCGAAATTGAGTTTATTATTATTTTATTTATTTATTTATTTCTTTATTCAAGCATGCAGGCATAACATAAGTATAAATAAGACAGCTCCCTCTACAGGGGATGGGATAGGGACATCGCCCGTAATTCGTAAACGCGGTGCGGGTCACGAGACACGACTAAGGGGTGGTGCGCCCGTCAAGAGGATATCGCATGTCTTGCATGCACAGCTTAAATTCACGCATTTCACCCGAGGTGATTCTCTGTGGAGTGGAGGAGCAAACGTGTGAGCAAAAGGCCCTAAACATAGGGATATGCAGGTTTTCTAAGCAACACTCGAGGGTTACTCTAGCGCCTACACATGGGTTTCAGGCCCTCGATTTCGGTAGCTTCGCACAGCCCCCATCTGTTTATTTTGGTGGCGGGTTTCACCGTTCGGCGTGAGTCTCCTCATTTATTTCAGTGGAGATTCCCGGTTACTAGGATCCATCCTTATTATAATTCTATTGCGGATTCCACCGTTTGACGCGAGTTTCCTCATGTGTCTCAATGGGGATTCCCGGCTATTAGGCTTCATCCTTATTGAAATTCGCTTCACCTTTTCGCGCGAGTCTCCTCATGTGTCTCAATGGGGATTCCCGACTACTCAGATTCACGTTTCTCTCTTTTTTTTTCTTTGTATCATTTTTCTTTCTTTTTTCTTTAAGTGGGGGTAGGCAGCTTTTTCCTCACGATTACCCTTCACGCGAGTGTAGAAATTCAAGCATCCGTAGAGTGCTAAGAAGAAAGTTGGGAAATCCCTATGGTTGAAGACCATTGAACACATTAAATGTGAAGTGGGGAGTGTTTCCTCGGGTTTATTTTATGAGTTGGGCTCAGCAATTTAGCCATGACTCTTCCCCTCGACGTGTGCACCCGCCATAATTGGGTTCCCTTCGAGCGTATGTCGTGACGCACGCGCATCCGGAACCGGGGCGACATTATTATTTAGAAAGGAAATGAGGTCCTAGAAAATTCCAAGGGCGTGTCTTATTCTATATTACAAGCAAGCATGCAAGCAGGGCAATCAAGCATTCTTCATTTTTTTTCCTTTTTTTCTTTTTTTTTTGCGTAAGAACATACTGTCGTTACGTATAAGTGTAGCGGTAGTAAAAGTATTAGGGGAGTAGACCACGAAGGGCCGAAAGGATATTAGGGAAGCGGGCTATAGAAGCCAAGGGACATTAGGGGAGTGGGCCATAAGGGCCAAAAGATGTCGGGAAGTAGGCCAGAAAAGCCAAGGGACATCAAGGAAGCAGGCCATAGAAGCCGGGAGATGCTGGGAAGCAGGCTACAAAGGCCAAAGGTTGGAGGAGCAGGCATCGAGAGCCAAAATTGAGAAGTAGGCCACGAAGGTCAAAGGGAAGTAGGATGCAAGAGCCAAAGTTGGGAAGCAAGCTGCAAGAGCCGAAATTAAGGAAAGCAGGCTACAAGAGCCAAAGATCAGGGAAGCATGCTACGGGAGCCAAAGGGAAGCAGGCTATGGGAGCCAAAGGTTGAGGGAGCAGGCTACGAGAGCCAATATTGGGAAGCGGGCTACAAAGAGCCGAAGTAGAGGAGCAGGCTACAAGAGCCAAAATTGGGAAGCGGGCTGCAAGAGCCGAAATTGGGGAAGAGGGCTACGAGAGCCAGAATTGGGAAGAGGCTACGGGAGCCAGAATTGGGAAGCAAGCCACGAAGGCCAAAGGGAAGCAGGTTCCGAGAGCCAAAGGTTGAGGGAGCAGGCTATGAGAGCCAATATTGGGAAGCGGGCTGTTAGAGCCGAAATTGAGAGAGCAAGCTATAGAAGCCAAAGTATGGGAAGCGGGCTGCGAGAGCCAGAATTGGGAAGCAGGCCACGAAGGCCAAAGGGAAGCAGGCTACGAGAGCCAAAGGTTGAGGGAGCAAGATACGAGAGCCAATATTGGGAAGCGGGCTACAAGAGCCAGAATTGAGAGAGCAGGCTATAGAAGCCAAAGTATGGGAAGCGGGCTGCGAGAGCCGAAAAGAGGGTTCCCTTTTCTGTTCTCTGGTCGGGGAAAGATCCGAACCAGAGTGAAAGGATTTCTTTAATTCTCTGGCCGGGGAAGGACCCGAACTAAAGTGAAAGTGTTATTTTTGATTCTCTGGCTAGGAAAGGACCCGAACCAAAGTGGAAGGTTGATTCTTTAATTCTCTAGCCGGGAAGGACCCGAACCAAAGTGAAAGGTTGATTCTTCGATTCTCTGGCCGGGGAAGGATCCGAACCAAAGTGAAAGGTTGATTCTTTGATTCTCTGGCCGGGGAAGGATCCAAACCAAAGTGAAAGGTTGATTTTTTGATTCTCTGGCCGGGAAAGGACCCGAACCAAAGTGGAAGGTTGATTATTTGATTCTCTGGTCGGGGAAGGACCCGAACCAAAGTGGAAGGTTTATTCTTTGATTCTCTGGCCGGGGAAGGACTCGAACCAAAGTGGAAGGTTTATTCTTTGATTCTTTGGCCGGGAAAGGACCCGAACCAAAGTGAAAGGGTTATTTTTCGATTGGGAAGCTGTCGGCTAGGAGCCGATGATTAGGGTAGCTGTCGACTCGGAGGCCGATGATTAGAAAGCTGTCGACCCAGAAGTCGATAATTAGATAGCTGTCGGCTCGGAGGCCGATGATGGGGAAGCTGCCGGATAGACGCCGATAATTAGAACATCCTTCGGTTTAACACCCCGTCAGCGGAAGGTTCTGTCGGTTTAACGCCTCGTCGGTGAAAGGTTTAGTCGGTTTAACGCCCCGTCGGTGAAAGGTTCAGTCGATTTAACGCCCCATCGGCGGAAGGTTTTGTCAGTTTAACGCCCCGTCGGCGGAAGGTTTTGTCGGTTTAACGCCCCGTCGGCAAAATGTTTAGTCGGTTTAACGCCCCGTCGGCGAAAGGTTTAGTCAGTTTAACGCCCCGTCGGTGGAAGGTTTAGTCGGTTTAACACCCCATCGACGGAGGGTTTTGTCGGTTTAACACCCCATCGGTGAAAGGTTTAGTCGGTTTAACGCCCCATCGATGAAAGGTTTAGTCGGTTTAATACCCCGTCGGTGAAAGGTTTAGTCGGTTTAACGTCCCGTCGGTGAAAGGTTTAGTCGGTTTAACGCCCCGTCGGTGAAAGGTTTTGTTGGCTTAGATGAAAAGTCGTGACACCAACCCCATGAGAAGTCTATTTGTTGGATGGCTGGAGGTAGAAGGTGAAAGAGTATGTCTGCCTCAAGGCTTACTTTCTTTTCTTCTCTTCTTCTTTTATGCGGGGAGGCGAGTGGAGAGACCACGTATGCTTGATGATTGTTCTTTTCTTCTTTGATCTTCTTTTTATTGTGAAGAGGCGGGTTCAAAGATCACGTCCACTTCATGACTGTTCTTTTTGTTCTGCTCTTCCTTTCTCATTGATGCCCCAGGACTGGGGTGTATTCTTTTAACGTGCTCCCAGGTTGGAGTGTAGCTTTTCTTCATCTGCCCCCTAGGTCGGGAGGTAGGCCTCTTTGCTTTTGTGTCCCTAGGCAGGGGTGTATTCTTTTGGCTTCTATGCCCCCGCGGCGGGGTATATTTCTCTTCACGTGCCCCCAGGCCGGGGTGTATTCTTTTATGGCTTCTATGCCCCCAGGCGGGGTGTATGTTTCTTCTTCAAACGCCCATAGAGCTCTTCATTTCTTGTGCACCCAAGGCAAGATGGGTTTCTTCTTTACGTACCCCCGAGTCAGGGTGTAATTTCATGCTTCTTATGCCCTCAGGTTGGGGTATATTTTGCTTCTTTACTTCTGTGCCCCCATATCGCGGTATATTTCTTCCTCGAATACCCCTGAGCTGGGGTGCAACTCTGTTTCTTCTTATGCCCCTAGGTCGGGGTAGATTCTTTTCATGTGCCCCCCGAAGCCAGGGTGTAATTTTTGCCTTATGTGCCCCCGAGTCGGGGTGGATTCTCTTCATGTGCCCCTGAGCGGGGTGTATCTTTTATGGCATCTATGCCCCCAGACGGGGTGTAACTTATGCTTCTTATGCTCCCCGTGGCGGGGTACATTCCTTGCTTCTCACGCCCCCATGGCGGGGTGTAGTTCTTCTTCGAATGCCCCTGATGCGGGGTGGATTCTTCTGCTTCTTCTGACCTAGGGTGGGGTATATTTCTCTTTGTATTCCCCTAAGCCGGGGTGTATTTTTGTTTCATATGCCCCCATATCGGGGTATATTTCTCCCTCAAATACCCCTAAACCGGGGTGTATTCTTTGTCTCATATGTTCCCCGAGTCGGGGTGTGCTTTACTTCTTGTGTACCCCGGGCGGAGTGTATTCTGCTTCTTCTACCCCTCAAGGCGGGGTGTGTGTCTTTTCATATATCCCCGGAGTGAGTGTAGTTTATTCTACAAATGCCCCAAGGTCGGGGTGTACCTTTTGCTTTATGTGCCCCCGAGTCGGGGTGGATTCTCTTCATGTGCCCCCGGGCCGAGGTGCAACTCTGTTTCTTCTTATCCCCCCAAGTCGGGGTAGATTCTTCTCACATGCCCCTGAGTCGGGGTGTATTCTCTTCATGTGCCCCATAAGTGGGGTGTATCTTTTGCTTCTTATGCCCCAGAGCAGGGTGGATTCTTCTTTTCCTACCCCGAACTTACTAGGGGATGTTTGATTCTTGTGCACCCAAGGTGGGGTGTATTGCTGCTTTTGATGCCCCCAAGGTGGGGTGTATTGCTGCTCCTGATGCCCCCAAGGTGGAGTGTAATTCTTCTTCAGAACCCAGTAAGCTGGGGTGCGTTCTTTAAGGCTTCTATGCCTCCGTGGCGGGGTATGTTGCTTCTTCAAATGCCCCTGAGTCGGGGTGTATTATTTTGTTTCTTACACCCCTATGGCGGGGTGGATGAATGCTCTCTTCTAGATTCATGGCCATGCTCGGCCTCATTGCTGTAAAGCATTCCCTACAGCGGGGAGGAGTTTGTCAAGCTAAAGTTGCGGCTTGTTGGATCTTCGAGCAGTCACTCGAGGGGCCGTCTTATGCCAGATAGGGGCAGTAGGAAGGTGGAACGGGCCAGGGCATTGCACCATGGACTTGGACCCTCCTAGAGTCGGGCGAGATGCCGGCCTTCTTCTTGTCCTTTCGGTCGGCGATGTTTGCCAATTTTTTCTTTTTCTCCTTTCTTTTCTTCTCTTCTTTTTTTGTGTAATAGACCAAAGGCGGGTGCGCAGGAGAGCGCTCACTCCCTCAGGGAGGGGATGAGTGGTTCGCTCCACCGCATCAATCCCACAGTGGTAATCTTTATTCAGCATGGGTCTCGACGGATATGGCCGTACAACCCTCTCTCGTCGAATCTTTCTCTTCCCTTTTTGTTTCTTTCTTCTTTCTTCTTTTCTTCTTTTCTTCTTTTCTTCTTTTCTTCTTGCGGGAAGGGGGTTTGGTTTCTCCTCCCTTCTTCTCTCTTTCTCTTCTCTCCTTTTTTGGCGGCCTTCATGATTCATGGAAGCTGCAGGTGCCTCGGAGTAGCATCTCTGAGGCCACAAAACATTTTCGCCTGGTCCGACTTTTCTCCCCATAGGGCTAGCGAAGGCAACACCTGCAATTCATCAAAGGAGGCAAACATCATTTATTAGGAGGCCATGAGGCCCCGAATCCTGGCGAAGAGATGAAGGGTGGTTAAAGTCCCACCGGACGTGCCAGACTTGTGGACGCACTTTTCGACATGCTCGTTCGTTTGTTTGTTTCTTTAAGTCGGTTTATTCGGTGGGTTTATTCGTTTATTAAGTGTGTGGGTGTGCCAGTCACCTAGGTGACGATTTATTATGCGCTCGATCTGACTAATCAGACGATTATGTGGTTCGTGTCAGGACCAGAACCCGCCGCGCCATAAAGGTCACAGCGTCATTTATGTTGAAGTTAGAGGGAAGGCTCTATCACCACAAGATGTGGATCTAGAGGGGGGGTGAATAGATCAACTGGCTATTTAAAAATTTGGCCAAGAATCAAATGCGGAATTAGAAGAACACTAGACGAACACAGCTAATGCACCGAATGAAACACACAAGATCTGCTGAACAAGCGATCAAACACACGAGAGGCACAAGGCTTTTGTGTGGTTCGGTCAATCCGACCTACGTCCACCCCACATTCAACTCGAATGTGGATTACTGCTGATACATAGCTTCAAACTGCTGGGCTCTACAGCTTGCCAACAACGGCTGGGGCTTACAGCTTATCTCGACCAGAGGAACATCCTCTGCAACAGCTGAGCATCACAGCTTGCTCTGCTGGGCACTACAGCTTAGCCGACCAGAGGAACACCTCTGCAACCCGCTGCCTCACAGCTTGATCCCGCTGACTAACAGCTTGATAGAACAAGAGTTTTCAAAGGAAAATAACAAAGACTGAAAACAAACGAAACACACAATCGAATGAAAGAAAACCAAAACGACTGTAGCTCAAGGTTGAGCAATATCAACTCTGGTAACTGGACCAAGAGACTGATTCACAAGCTCTCACAATAACTCTCTCTCAACTCATCTCTCTTTTTCTTCTCCTCTCTTTTTCTTCTTCTCTGCCTTTCTTCTTTATTCTCACAGTGGATCTCGGTGGCTGCTGCTTCAAGCAGGATGTACAAACTTTTTCTTTTCTCGATCAGCCTATACAGAAGATGAAGACTAATATATATAACAGCAGCAGGTGGATAAGGGCGCGTGGCTTCCATGCTTTCCCGCCCAATCGAATCCGCCAGCTTCGAGACAATTCCATCCACGTGTCAGCATTTGGTTCACGAGCCAGGCACCTTGGATCACGTGCCCTACAATTCAAAGACGTTTGATCAGCAAAACTCAAGACTGCTGCGTTGACTCCATCAGCCCATGGCGTTGACGCATCGATGATCCAGTGATCATGTCTTCAGCAGATGGGCGTGCTGCGTCGACGCCGCTTCACTGCTGCGTTGACGCATCGGTGTGTACTAGCAGCTAAAAGGTGTCGTTCCATCAACCTGCTGCGTCGACCCAACGAGCTACAACGTCGACGCTGCCAGGGTACTCCAGAGGTTGCAAGGAGTTACTTGAACTGCTGCGTCCACGCTGCCAGTGGGTGGCGTTGACGCATCTGAGTAACCCAGTAACCCATTGGTTCTCTTTTTGTAACTGCTGCGTCGACGCTACTTGCTCAATGCGTTGACGCACCAGAATAATCCAGGAGCTTCTTTCTTGATTTGCTGTGTCCACGTGTCAGCCTCTCAGCCAGCTTCAGCACACGTGTCATAAGCCTGTCTGCCCTTCCAGCCTCGAATCACGTGCCCTCCATAAGCTTCACGATCAGAACACCTGTCAGACAGAGTATCGGATAAGTCATCAATTTAAGTGAAGAACTCTGTATAGACTTGAAAAGACGATCATGCTGTATAGACTGAGTGTGTACAGTGTAAGGGAGTGTATAGAGTTGGTTAGAAGGAGCCCGATGTACAGACTTGCCTATGCGAAAGCCACTGTACATACATTGAAAACGTGAAGCCAAAATGTAGACTTCACGCTGTACAGACTTGAGGCTTTGATGAACGAAGGTTCAGTGTATAGAGTTGGAATGTAAGGCCCAATGTATAGACTTCAAAGTCCACTGTGGATGTATAGACTTTATCAACTGAAGAAACTGAACTGAAGCGTCGACGCATCAGCTCAAGGAGTTGACACACTACTGTATGGACAACGTTCAGACTTGCTGAAAGACCGATGTACAGACTTTCAAACCTGAAGGCCAATGTGTGGACTTTGCGTGAGACGCTCAATGTACAGACTTCACCTTAGACTCTAAATGAGACGGACAGTGTATGGACTTGGCCACTGCACTGTGGATGTATGGACTTTGACGCCTGCATGCTATGCAATGTACACACTTGGTGCCTGATGCTCATATGCAGACATTGATGCCCAACAGCGATGTATAGACATTGAGACTATGAGTGTGTGTTTAGTGTTAAGATAAGATTAAATGCATATAACACACAGACAATCTGATAAAGTGATTTCATCAAAACATAAACAGTGTTGCCAATTCATCAAAACAATGTGTTGCCATATGAAGTAAAGTTACATGTCAACACCATCAACACATAGGAGTCACAACAATCTCCCCCTTTTTGATGATGGCAACCCCCTATCATGTAGAGTGGCAACATCCTGTCATACAGATGCATTTTTGATGAAAGACATGATTTGTTATTCAGATTGTTATGCAGGTGCACGTATATGCTATGATGACATGCTGCCAGCTACAAAATTTAAGCAACTCCCTGCCATACCTCCCCTGAATCAGAATTCTCCCCCTAAACTGAAGAAATGAATTCAGACAATATTCTCCCCCTTTGCCATCAACAAATAGGAGGGAAAGTGAATGGAAGCGAAGAGAAAGAAAGTTCAGTTGACTGGCATTCTTAGTAAGTAGTTCAGAAATTAAGTAACCAAAGCACAAAACCTTCAGTCATATGAACCTAGAAATGGCTTAGAAATTGAATTTCTGGTTTAAAGGTTATAAAAAAGAAAGTTCATGCACTACATTCATTGGATAAGGTAGATGTTCATGATAAAACAATAAACCAGAGTCATATTTACATGAGAGATTCAGTTTCAGAATATCTTACTTTAATAGACTCAGTAATATATGTTAAGAGAAATCAGGTCATGTATTGAAATTAAACAATTGACATCCATGAAATTTCTTCTAAGGAACAGCATTTTCAATATTGTTTCATTTAGGGTATTCAGGGACCAAAAGTCTTTTTGCGTAAGGGTATACGTTTATCAGACGCCAATACCCCTAGATACTCAACATGATGGACCATCTTGCCTATGATCAAATTCAATAGAATTGATTGACACCTCTTTGTGTGAGGGTACACGTTTATTAGACGCCAGTTACCCCCAGGTACTCAGTGAAAACAACCTACTGTTTTGATCATTTTATACAGAGATAGCTGATACACCTCATGACATGAGTGGTGTCCACTTCTTTGATGGATCACTCAGTTTCTCAGTGATTTACCAGTCATTGCTCTGTCAATGCTATTACTCAAATGATTTTCAATGTTTTTCAATATCTTTATTAGCTGCCCTTTATTTGTTTCAGAATGACTTGTTCAAGGACAATACACATACTTAGCTTCTCTAACATGATTTCAGATGAGTTTTCAGATTTCAGATATAATTAGCTTTGTCTGACATGAAATAAGATAAGGGTTGAGAGCTTTATCAATTTTCAGCATCCTTATTTACTGATTGTAGTCTTTCAACTCTAAAGATTATAAATTTTAAACCATTAAGTCAGTCTTTAAGCAATTAACGTTCTTATGAAAGAAGAAATCTGTTTTCTATTGCTTAATATTAGAACTGACTAAAAGATTGCCATATTGTCAGACTAAATCATTCAGAATCAAGGATTGAATAGACAGCGTCAACGCTGGAGTTCAAGGCGTCTACGCATCAGATGAAGAGACAAACAGTATAAGATACTGAGATAGTGACAGTGCGTTGACTCCATGCTATTGCAGCGTCAACTCATCAGAATAGTGAAACAGAAATATTTCCAGATCTAGTTCATTGCGTCAACGCCACATTGTAGCAGCGTCGACGCAGCAGTTCACCTTGACAACTGACAAGACTCCCCCTGTCTATATGCATGATGATCATGAGTGCAATAAAAATATATGAAAGTCATGCATTATCATACGTCTGTTGCACAATGTTTATTCAATCTATCAACAGCAAATCCAAATCTGAAGTTTATTCAAAGCAGCTCAAATGTTTTATTCAAGTTAACAAAGAGTTTATTCATTATGCTGAAATTTACACATGCCAAGTTCTCTTCTAAAGAATTTAAAATTTTCATTTCCAAGTGGCTTAGTAAAAATATCAGCAACTTGTTTGTCTGTTTCAATGAAATCCAGTTCAATTTCCTTTTTGTTCACAGCATCTCTTAGAAAATGATGTTTTATTTCTATGTGCTTAGTCCTAGAATGATGAACAGGATTTTTAGCAAGGCATATGGCACTAGTATTATCACATAGAATTGGAATACATTCCAATTTTATCTGATAATCATCTAGTTGGTGCTTAATCCAAAGTACTTGGGCAGCACAATTACCTGCTGCAACATATGCAGCCTCAGCTGTAGACAAGGCTACAGTGTGTTGCTTCTTAGATGCCCGAGATACTAGACAGCCACCAAGGAATTGACAGTAGCCACTAGTGCTTTTTCTATCTACTCGACACCCAGCATAATCAACATCAGTGTAAGCTAGAAGCTCTAACTCACACCTAGCAGGATACCATAATCCTAGCTCTTGGGTGCCTAGCAGATATCTAAAAATCCTTTTCACTGCTTTAAAATGATTTTCTTTAGGACTGGCCTGAAACCTAGCACATAATCCTACAGCGAATTGAATATCAGGCCTAGATGCTGTTAAGTAGAGAAGGGATCCGATCATACCTCTGTATAATTTCTGGTCAAATGGGTTACCTTTAGTGTCTTCATCCAAGCTTGTAGAAGTACCCATTGGAGAAGCTATCTCTTTAAGATTATTCATCTTGTATTTCTTGAGTAGATCCCTTGTGTACTTGGACTGAGTGATAAATATTCCATCCTTTGTTTGTGTAACCTGCAGTCCAAGAAACAATTTGAGCTCACCCATTGAGCTCATTTCAAACTCATTAGTCATTGTTTCAGAAAATTCCTCACACAATTTGGGGTTAGTTGACCCAAAAATGATATCATCCACATAAATCTGTACAATAAGAATTTCAGAATGACTCACCTTTGTAAACAAGGTCTGATCAACTACTCCTCTAGTGAAATTTTGATCAGTGAGGAACTTGCTCAACCTGTCGTACCAAGCTCTGGGAGCTTGCTTAAGACCATAGAGAGCTTTATTTAATTTGTAAACATGATTAGGGAAATCTAGACATTCAAATACAGGGGGCTGTCAAACATAGACATCCTCATTAATTTCCCCATTCAAGAATGCATATTTTACATCCATCTGCTGGAGGATTATACCTAGGGAACATGCATAAGCTAATAAAATTCTAACAGCTTCTAATCTGGCTACAGGGGCAAATGACTCTTCAAAGTCAATACCAAACTCCTGGTTGTACCCCTGAGCAACAAGTCTGGCTTTATTTTTAACAATATTCCCTAATTCATCAGATTTATTCCTGAAGACCCACCTAGTCCCTATGACTGTTCCATGATCAGGAGGTGGAACCAAGTGCCACACATTATTCCTGTCGAACTGATTAAGTTCCTCATGCATGGCATTAATCCAATGCATATCCTTGAGGGCACAGTCAATGGACTTGGGTTCAATTTGAGAGACAAGAGCATATGCATTTAATTCATGTTGAATTCTCAGGAGACCTCTAGTCCTAGGGGGGTCATGCAGATTTCCAATTATATTATCTACAGGATGATCTTTAAGATATCTAATGTTAACAATTGAATTGTCATGTGTTTGATTTACCTCCCCCTGAACTGTAGACTCCTCTTCATTAAGTTCTGTATGTCCTTCTTCATCCTCTAAATTGTCTTCATGATCTCCTTCCTTCAAGATTTCACCATTGTCTTCATTCCTGCATTGACCAACGTTAGAATTTACCAAGGATTCATAAAAAATTATGTGTGGAGATTCTTCAACAGTTTTAGAGTTCAGATTGTACACTCTATATGCTCGTGTGTTTTCAGAATAACCAAGAAAGATTCCTGGTTCACCTTTAGGTTCAAATTTATCAAGGTCTCTTTTATCATTTATATGAATAAAACATTTGCAACCAAAAACCTTGAAATGAGCAATAGAAGGTTTCTTACCCTTTAAGATCTCATATGGTGTTTGCTGGGTAGAAGGTCTTACCATGACTCTGTTAATTACATAACAGGCAGTGTTCACTGCTTCAGCCCAAAATTTCCTTGGTAGACCACCTTCAGTAAGAAGTGTACGACCCATCTCCACTAGGGTTCTGTTCCTTCTCTCCACAACCCCATTCTGCTCAGGTGTCCTTGGTGAGGAGTACCTATGGTTGATTCCATTTGACCTGCAGAGTTCATCAAACTGTGAGTTTTCAAACTCACCTCCATGATCAGTCAAAATATTTTCAATTTTTTGATTTATTTTAACATAGAACTCCTGAAATTCTGAGAAAGCATCACTCTTATTAGATAAGAAATAAACCCAAGTATACCTAGAAAAGTCATCTACCATGACAAACCCATACCTCCTTCCTGATAAGCTGACAGATCTGGTTGGCCCAAAGAGATCCATGTGTATCAGCTCATAGGATTTGGAAGACAGATTTTCAGTTCTAGACTTAAATGACTTTCTAGTTATCTTTGATTGAGTGCATGCATCACAGATTTTATTTTCTTTCTTGAAGGAAACTTCAGGAAGTCCTCTAACCATGCTATGCTTGTTCACTTTATGCAAAATGGTATAACTAGCATGGTCTAACCTACGATGCCATAAAAATGCTAAATCTTCTCTATTGGCAGAAAGACATAGGTTAGAATGTTGAATATCATCTAGATCTATCATGTATGTGTTATTTATTCTTTTTCCAGAGAATTTTATAATTTCTGAATCAGGTTCAAAAACCTTGCAGCATTGAGAATCAAATAAAACCTTATGACCCTTATCACACAACTGGCTGATACTAAGTAAATTGTAAGCTAACCCTTCAACCAGCATAACATCATCAATGCAGCAGGTAGAGCACTTACCTACCTTACCTGATCCAATGATCCTACCCTTTGTGTTGCTTCCAAAGGTGACAAGGCCTCCTAGCTTTTCAGTTAGCATACAAAACTTGACCTTATCTCCTGTCATATGCCTGGAGCAGCCACTGTCCAAGTACCACAAGTTGCTCTTGGCTGCCAGGCATACCTGCACACACAATTAGGGCAAAGAGTTTGGAACCCAAGTCTGATTGGGCTCCAATGCAGATGAAGTGCAATTAAAGAAAGAAAGTATGGTTTTGGGAATCCACATTTGTTTGAAGCAGTTCTGTTCAGTGGATTTTCCAGATTTCCTTTTGTTTTGCTTTTTCTTGTTGACTTTCTTCTTATATGCACCAACAAAGTTATTCACAGAATTTTTGTTATTGTGCCAATGCTTTGGCCATGTTGCATTCATAAAGTTTTGGCCATGGTAGTTCCTAGACTGGCTGTGGAAATATTGGTAATTCCTAGGCATCCGACTACCACACCCATTTTCCCAATTTCTGACATAGGGTCTGTAAAAGTGTGTAGGTTGATGAACATACCCTGTATACATCCCTTGAGTTCCAGTCCACCCATACCCATTAGGATAGATTGGCTGTTTGGGGTAGTAGGGCTGAACTCTAGGTGAATTGAATTTGTTGGGCTGACTTCTGAAAATGTTTTGTCTTCCCTGCACCCTTGACCCTGCTGACCTATTCATAGGTTTTGGTTGGGTCCTTTTCTGTGATGATGGTGGTGAAGACTTTTTGGCATTGATATGAGGTTTGTTTATCTGAACAGACTGACCCCTAACCTTGGGTTGAGCACTAGAGCTAGGTTTGGAAGTGCCAATTCTACTAGGCTCACCTACTTTCTGTTTGCCCTTCTCCTCTGCATTCAGCCTTTTCAGATTCAAATTTGTCTTTATAGCATTATTAGAATTCATGTTGATCAGAGGTCCTTTCTCCTTTTGTGCAACAAAGGAAATAGTTTTCATTCCAAAGCTTTTGGTTGCACTAGAGTTGAATCCTAGGCCCTCTCTTCTGAAATTTACTTTTGACCCCAATAATGCATCTAAATTTTCAGATCCTTGGGTCATTTTCTCAATTGTTTTTAGCTTATCCTCATTATCTTTCTGAACTTCATCAATAGATTTTTTTAACTCATTATTCACATTGAGGACAACTTCATATTTTTCAGAAACAATCTTTATCTCATTTTCATAATTCTGAATTTTCAGTTTCCATGCATCAATTTCATTGTCTAATCTCACATTTTCTTCCTTAGACATTTTTAGTTCTTTATTGATTTCTTCAAATTCAGAACATGTGAGTTTCAGCTTACTATTTTCAGTTTCTAAGCAGGCAATTTTATCAGACAATGAAGTATCATTTTGCATGATTTTAATTTTTCTTCGAAGATGCCTGTTTTCTTTTCTGACCTCATCTACTTTGTCAGTAAGTTCATTATAGGCAACCATCCAATCAGTAATAGTAAAATTTTCATAGCGAGAGGATACCTCATCAGATTCTTCCTCTCTATCTTCTGAGCTGGTTGCCATGAGACAGATTGGCTTCTCAGCTTCAACTTCACTGTCCGAAGTGACGCTCAAAGATCCCTCGTCCTCATCACTCCAGGTACTCACCATAGCTTTCCCTTTTGTGTTCTTCTTCATGGACTTGTCCTTGAGATTCTGATTTGTCGGACATTCAGCTTTAAAGTGACCCGCCTTCCTGCATTGATAGCAAACATTAGTTTCAGCTTTCTTTGCAGGGTTTGATTTATACCTTGTGTCTCGGCGGCCACTGTTGGGATTTTTTCGGCTGAATCTTCTTCCTTCCTTCTTAAGAAATCTCCGGAATTCCCTAGTAATCATGGCAATATCAGCATTTGACACTTCTTCTTCAGACAAGCTCTCTTCAGTTGATGATCCGTTGGGGCTGGATCGACTGGATCTGCTAGCACCAGCCTTCAGAGCTATAGGCTTCCTCTTTCTGTCAGCCTCCTCTATCTTTGGCATATTCATCTCATAAGCCATTAGAGATCTGATCAGCTCATCTGCCTTAGTATTATGCAGATCTCTTGACTCTTCCATAACTGTGGCCTTGGTGTGCCACATTGGAGTTAAGGATCGCAAGATCTTCCTGACTACATCGTACTCAGAATATTTTTTCCCGAAGCCTCTGAGACCATTTATGATAATGGTCAGCCGAGCATACATTTCCTTGATCGTCTCATTAGGCTTCATCTTGAAGGCTTCGTGTTCTAAGACTAGTAGATTAGTCTTAGTCTCTCTGACTTGTGAAGTTCCCTCATAGATGACTTCAAGTGCATCCCACATTTCCTTCGCTGAGGAGCAGGCAGATATTCGTGAGAACTCGGTGGGATTCAGAGAACACTGGATTGCATTGATTGCACTCCAGTTGAGCGTGGACCTTCTGATTTCTTCCTTAGTGCATACATCTTCATTTGGAGACAGCTCGAAAGGTCCCTTGCTAACCACCTTCCAAATTTCATAATCTTTAGCCCTCAAGAATACCTGCATACGGTGCTTCCAGTATGCGTAGTTGGTTCCATCGAAGTATGGGGGCTTGGATGTGGAGTGTCCTTCAGCTATCAACCCTCTTCCGTCCATCTGTGCTTATCCTCTTCGGGCGGTAAGTCCCTGTAGAAGAGTCTAGCTCTGATACCAAGTGTTGAAGTTAGATGGAATGCTCTATCACCACAGGATGTGGATCTAGAGGGGGGGTGAATAGATCAACTGGCTATTTAAAAATTTGGCCAAGAATCAAATGCGGAATTAGAAGAACACTAGACAAACACAGCTAATGCACCGAATAAAACACACAAGATCTGCTGAACAAGCAATCAAACACACGAGAGGCACAAGGCTTTTAGGTGGTTCGGTCAATCCGACCTACGTCCACCCCACATTCAACTTGAATGTGGATTACTGCTGATACACAGCTTCAAACTGCTGGGCTCTACAGCTTGCCAACAACGGCTGGGGCTTACAGCTTATCCCGACCAGAGGAACATCCTCTGCAACAGCTGAGCATCACAGCTTGCTCTGCTGGGCACTACAGCTTAGCCGACCAGAGGAACACCTCTGCAACCCGCTGCCTCACAGCTTGATCCCGCTGACTAACAGCTTGATAGAACAAGAGTTTTCAAAGGAAAATAACAGAGACTGAAAATAAACGAAACACACAATCGAATGGAAGAAAACCAAAACGACTGTAGCTCAAGGTTGAGCAATATCAACTCTGGTAACTGGACCAAGAGACTGATTCACAAGCTCTCACAATAACTCTCTCTCAACTCATCTCTCTTTTTCTTCTTCTCTCTTTTTCTTCTTCTCTACCTTTCTTCTTTATTCTCACAGTGGATCTCGGTGGCTGCTGCTTCAAGCAGGATGTACAGACTTTTTCTTTTCTCGATCAGCCTATACAGAAGATGAAGACTAATATATATAACAGCAACAGGTGGATAAGGGCGCGTGGCTTCCATGCTTTCTCGCCCAATGGAATCCGCCAGCTTCGAGACAATTCCATCCACGTGTCAGCATTTGGTTCATGAGCCAGGCACCTTGGATCACGTGCCCTACAATTCAAAGACGTTTGATCAGCAAAACTCAAGACTGCTGCGTTGACTCCATCAGCCCATGGCGTTGACGCATCGATGGTCCAGTGATCATGTCTTCAGCAGATGGGCGTGCTGCGTCGACGTCGCTTCACTGCTGCGTTGACGCATCGGTGTGTACTAGCAGCTAAAAGGTGTCGTTCCATCAACCTGCTGCGTCGACCCAACGAGCTACAACGTCGACGCTGCCAGGGTACTCCAGAGGTTGCAAGGAGTTACTTGAACTGCTGCGTCCACGCTGCCAGTGGGTGGCGTTGACGCATCTGAGTAACCCAGTAACCCATTGGTTCTCTTTTTGTAACTGCTGCGTCGACGCTACTTGCTCAATGCGTTGACGCACCAGAATAATCCAGGAGCTTCTTTCTTGATTTGCTGTGTCCACGTGTCAGCCTCTCAGCCAGCTTCAGCACACGTGTCACAAGCCTGTCTGCCCTTCCAGCCTCGAATCACGTGCCCTCCATAAGCTTCACGATCAGAACACCTGTCAGACAGAGTATCGGATAAGTCATCAATTTAAGTGAAGAACTCTGTATAGACTTGAAAAGACGATCATGCTGTATAGACTGAGTGTGTACAGTGTAAGGGAGTGTATAGAGTTGGTTAGAAGGAGCCCGATGTACAGACTTGCCTATGCGAAAGCCACTGTACATACATTGAAAACGTGAAACCAAAATGTAGACTTCACGCTGTACAGACTTGAGGCTTTGATGAATGAAGGTTCAGTGTATAGAGTTGGAATGTAAGGCCCAATGTATAGACTTCAAAGTCCACTGTGGATGTATAGACTTTATCAACTGAAGAAACTGAACTGAAGCGTCGACGCATCAGCTCAAGGAGTTGACGCACTACTGTATGGACAACGTTCAGACTTGCTGAAAGACCGATGTACAGACTTTCAAACCTGAAGGCCAATGTGTGGACTTTGCGTGAGACGCTCAATGTACAGACTTCACCTTAGACTCTAAATGAGACGGACAATGTATGGACTTGGCCACTGCACTGTGGATGTATGGACTTTGACGCCTGCATGCTATGCAATGTACACACTTGGTGCCTGATGCTCATATGCAGACATTGATGCCCAACAGCGATGTATAGACATTGAGACTATGAGTGTGTGTTCAGTGTTAAGATAAGATTAAATGCATATAACACACAGACAATCTGATAAAGTGATTTCATCAAAACATAAACAGTGTTGCCAATTCATCAAAATAATGTGTTGCCATATGAAGTAAAGTTACATGTCAACACCATCAACACATAGGAGTCACAACAATTTACATCCCCTCGGAGAGGGGAACACCCTTGATTAATCACTGGGAATCAGGGCCTCATGGCCAGAAAATTAATTGCACAAAATCTATTAAGAAATACTGAAGTCCTCGTACGAGGGTGTGAAGAAAGTATTTGAGCTCATGTCGGTCATGTGTTGACCATTTACTGTTCGGATGAGTGTCCGGCTTGAGAATAGCGTAATCGTCATGGGAAAATCGGAACACGTGTAGGTCGAGATACGGCAAATTTATTGTCCAGAGGAACGGGAAGCGTTCAGTTAAATCCCAGCTAGAGCGGTCGGAAACCAATAAGTTTGTCGGCCCGGTGCAAGATCAAGCTGCGACCATGCTGCGGTGGGCCCCCCCGCGGTCGAAGCCGGGCTCACATGGGCATCGTCAGTATTTCCGGTGCCAAGGGGCAACGGGAGGATGTCCCGGGATCAGGTCCCAGAACCAATATGTGTTCAAAGGGGGGCGGGCTATAGGCCGAGGATGTGGGTCAGACAATGACCATGGTTGGGGCGAACCCGAGGTCCGAGCGTGACTCACGACGGCCTTATCGATGTTCCCATGCGTAGGGTTCGGGGAGGACGAGAGCCGCCTCATTCCATTCGGATTTTGTCGGTCATACACGGACCATTTTATGTTCGGACAAAGGTCCGTATAGAAAACAAGACGGTGACAGGAGCGAATCCATGCAAATGTCTGCCGTGAGTACGGAAAGTTTAATGTGAGCACGGGATTAGATCTCGGTATATATGTCGGTCGCTAACGGACCATTCGTCGTTCGGACGAGAGTCCGCATTTGAAACGTCGAAGACAACGACAAAACCATACGGATGTCTGCCGTAGGTATGATAAGTTTAATGTGGGTGCGGGATTAGATCCCGGCATATATTTGTCGGTCACTAACGGACCATTCATTATTTGGACGGAAGTTTGTATTAGTAGCGTCAAGGACGACGATAAAATTGTACGGATGTCTGCCGTAGGTACGGCAAGTTTCATGTGGGTGAGGGATTGGATCCCGGCATATATGTCGGTCACTAACGGACCATTCATTATTCGGACGGAAGTCCGTATTAGTAGCGTCGAGGACGATGATAAAACCGCACGGATGTCTGCCGTAGGTACGGCAAGTTTAATGTAGGTGCGGGATCGGATCCCGATAAAGATGGGTCGAGCTAACGAACTATCGGCCCGGGATAAGATCGGATCATGGTCACGTTCGGGCGAGGGCTCCCGAGATCCAAGTCCGATCTAGTGGGGCATCATTGCTTTTCTCTTCAAACGCAGTCCGGGGAAGCGGATTGTTAAGTGCGGAGCCCGAACTCACCAACGTGCGCCCTCACACGCGGATCGACCTACGCGGTCAGGTCGCGGGGGTCAAGGGGGCAGCACCCCTTGCGGGGGTTTCGGGGGGCGGAGCCCCCGGAACAAAATTTTGATTATAAGAGTGATTCATTAAGTTGTTTATTCTCATGAGGGTGATTCATGTTCTTTCATTCTTATCTATTAGTTTAGGTCCCTTCTTTTGTTTTAGTCATTAGTTTCAAACCTTTCTTCTATTTAGTTAATCACCCCCTTTTTTTTTAATGAGGCACGCCGTTTTAACGAAGCAAATGGGCGCGCCGGATTAGGGGAAGCCAAAGGGGGGGCACGCCGGTTTAGAATGTTGAAGGGGCGCGCCGGAATAGGAGGTGAAAGGGGGGGCGCGCCGGTTTAATGGGATCCAAAGGGGAAGAAGGGCGCGCCGGTTTAATGGGTGCAAGAAGAGGGGCCAGGGCACTATTCATTCCAAGATTTGGAAAGTGGATTTACGTGTGGGGCTAAACCGGCGCGGGGGGGGGGGGGTAGCGCCCCGGATTAGCCCGCACCGGATTAGGACCGCGCCGGATTAGCTCCAAAGAGGCTTTCTTTTATTCTGTTGGCTCTGTTTCTTCTTTCTTTCAACTGCAAGTTAATTTGTTGATTGGTTTATTCACCGAATTGGTAGATTAAGTTTATGGAGAGAAAGTTTAAGTGTTTTAGTTATTTATTAAGGTGGATTAGCATGAAGATTTGAGTGTTTTATTAGAAGAGTTTGTTGTGCAGGGCAGTTTAGTTTACTTCTGAGGCAGCTTCAGAGTTAGGCAGTTCTTGGCAGGAAGGAGTCCAGCTAGTTCATTTATTCCTGGCAAAAATTGGGCAGCACCTCCCCCAGACTGAAGCTTGCCAGAGAAGAGTAGGGGAACACCAAACGGATTGCTCCGGGGAGAACCTCAAAATGCAGACCTCACGGCGGTCCGATAACCCATAAGTGAGTGTATGAAGTTCGAGGACTAGCCTTCAAGAACTCCCATAGCTCACGGGTGATTGTTTCGTAAGGGGGGACGGATGTACGCCATGAGAGGCTATGAGTGTTCATCCCTTCGACGGGTTCCTTAGAAGGCCATGCCACGGAGAGGCAGGCTTCGAGGACCCTGATGATCAAGAGACAAGAAGAGGAGAGCGGAGGCTACACGAAGAGCACCGAGCTTGAGAAAGACCCTCTGTTTATTCACCCGCCGAAAGGGGGAAAAAACCAAAATACAAGAAAAAAGGGGGATTACATCAGAGAGAGAGGAAGAAATACATCGATGGGGGGGTGGAGAATACATTGACGGAGGAGGGGAAGAGAGCACAGGCTCTTTCCCCTCCAACTCACCTCTCACCCTCACTCTTTTCTCTTCACCTCTCCGGCGTGGATGGATGGAGCTTCCTTCTCTTCGGGTGGCCTTCTCTTCTCTCTTCAGTCGCCCTCCGGGGGGTTCGAGCTTCTTTTTTTTTGTAACGGGCTCCCCATATATATAGGGCGGGTTGCATTTTCTTCGAAGGATGGCCAGTGGGGGGAGGGTTCCCACCATCTCTGCCTCATTCGCATCAGCGTCGGGAGTCGACTTGTTGCGCTGGCTGCTGCTAGCTCGAGCCGTACCCTGTCATTCGTCCGAGGACGGGATGTTCGTAGGTCTGCCGGGAGATCTGCTGCTGCTGCCACCGTCGCTGCTGGCCTCTACTGCTACCACCGTTGCGCTGTCGAGTTGGGGTGTGCACAGCTCCGCGGTCTTTAAATGGCTATGAGACGGGCATTGAATGCACTGCTCTTCTCCTCTCTGGACTTCGCGTGAGATTCATCAGGAAACAGAGCATTGGAGTATAGATGGGATGGCCCTTTGGTTAAAACGGCACGGAGTTGTGCGCGCCGGATTAGCAGCATGCAAGGGGGCGCGCCGGTTTAAAGCTTGATGGAGGGGCGCGCAGGTTTAAGACCAAGCAAGGGCGCTCCGGTTTAAGGCCAAAGCAAGGGCGCGCCGGTTTAAGGCCAAAGCAAGGGCGCGTCGGTTTAAGGCCAAAGCAAGGGCGCGCCGGTTTAAGGCCAAAGCAAGGGTGCACCAGTTTAAGTGCTGGCCACGCCGGTTTAGACTTCATCTCGGCTTCACGGCTATTCGGACGGACGCTTGTCCTCCCGTGTTGCTTTAGTTGTAATGCACCGCCTCCGGGGTGTTTAGTTCAGGGCCTCTGCATCCCGATTTGGAACTTCGAGTGATCTCCGGCGCATGCCGAACACGTGTTCGAATTCCTGAGTTTCTTTTGATTCGGCCTTCGGCAATGCCGACTGGAGAGCCGGGGCCATATCTTCAGCACGAGGGGCTTTTTTGTTGGGTGGCGGAGCACCGGGTAGGTATTCGTCCTTCTTGGAGGAAGCATAGGGTTTATTCGGCCTTCCCGTCTTTGACTCGCTCTTGAGTGCTGAGACGTGCATGCCATATGATCATCATCATCATTTTTTTTTGATGTCGACACCTCCCCAGTCCCGGTTCGTGCAAACTCTCAATCCCGCGGTTCGAGGTTCGTGCAAGATTCATTCACCGTACCCGTATGTGGAAGGAGCTGCAACGAACGTCCACGACAAATCACACGCACGATGAATCACACGCACAAGCGTCTCGGTCTACGCACACCAGTGTATCCTCCCAGTATCCTTTGTCCTCTTTCTTCTTAGCCAATTTAGGAAGAAAATAACACAAAAATCTAATTTTATAGAGGTGGGACCACTCCCCCTCTCTCTCCTCTAGCCGGTCCGCCCAAACCCCCCCTGGGGAGGGGTTTAGGCGGACCAGCTTGGGCCCCCAAGCTAGTCCGCCTAAACCCCTGGGTAATAAAAAAAAGATTTTTAAAATTAAAAAAATGGACCTGTTCGGTCCGCCCAAACCCCCTCTGGGGAGGGGTTTAGGCGGACCAGACCAGCCCTTGGGGCTGGTCCGCCTAAACCCCCCTGGAGGTGGGGTTTAGGCAGACCAAACCAGCCCTTGGGCTGGTCCGCCTAAACCCCATCCCCTCCACTCCGATACACACACAAAAAACACATAAAAACATAAATAAAATAAAAATAAAAATACTATTTGGGGGGTTTACCTGGACCAAGTTGAACCCTCAACTAGGTCCGCCTAAACCCCACCCCCACCCCTTCAACTTTCTATAAATTGCCCCCCTTACGAACAAGCTAGGGGATGGATGCATGAAGCGATACACTGACACACGGACGGACGAGCAATCTCCCCCGGCCTAATTGTCGCACCCTCGGACTCCCGAGGCTTTCGGCAAGGGTCGGGAACGCAAGAAGACAAGTGCGCGCGAGATTGGCTTTCTAATCGGCTCACACACGCCGAGGGTATGTCTCACGTACTCCCCTCACGCGGTGTTTAGCCGTCTAACACCAAGTCCATCCTCGCCGCATGTAAGATGACTACGCCAATGAAAAATACGCCCGCATCCCGGGTCCGCCCATGTACGTCAACTTACGACACTTACGACGGTGACGAAGGGCACTTCGTAATATCGCGTCGGGCCCTGACACAGAACCCCGTGCCCACCGTTCACCTCCCAGTCGGCCGTCGGCCCCTCAGATCGACAAATCAAGTCTAGTCGTACCTCTGGCCCGGGAGTCATAGTCCCGGGCCGACCTCGACTCTCCAGCATGACAACACTCGCCGCTCGAGACCCGGACTCGACCGCTCACCTCGAGCCACGTCCGACCTCCACCAGGCACTAGCCCGTGCCCGCTCTAGCCACCGAGGCAGTTGGACTCACACCCACTCCTCTGTAAAGAGCCTCTGTAAATCACGCGGATATCCGCGTTGTCACGCATTGACCCGGGGACCGACCCAAGTGTCGGAATTGTCCCGTGACTTGCGCCAGTTGTACATTGGCCACTTAGGCCCGCTTGTAAAGCCCATGCGGCTTGTCATAAAACCAGTAAAATACATGTGCCCGCATTCGGGCCCCCAGCTTCCTATCCACACCACTTGACATCCGTGCCCGACACCCTAACCCCAGTAAACACTCCTCGGTCTAACGTGCACCCATAGCTGCTGGATGCCCCCAGCCCTCTACCTACGGCTTCAGACATATATACAAACTTTTCTTTAGCTTAGAACGAAGGTATTTGGATTCAATCCAATGTAAATAAACACCGGTTGCTTGCGGCCGGTGGGGAAAGATGTCCAGTACACGATTCCCGCAATCGCCTACGCACTCACACCCATGGAACCCCTTTTCTCCACGTGTCGCACGATCGCCCGAGCCCACGTGCCACGCCCTGGTGGCGCTTCCCCGGTCAACCCTTGGTTCCATGAGTGATTGTCGAGAAATCGACTGGCACGCCCGCACCCTGTCCGGTTAACCCTTATTCCGACGTTTCCGTGCCATTCGACCCTTTTCGACTTTCCGTAAAAAGGAGAGTGCCCGATACCACCGTGAAAGGCATGCAACCATAAGGAGGATACCCGAGATATATCAAACTCCCGTATTTTCCTTCCCCGCTGTATCCCTCCTTCACCCCGGTAATCGGCATAAAAACCCGCGCAACAGTATATAAAACATAATGTGATAAAATGCACATAGTGTATAAAATGCCCACACATGAATGTGTTCAATCCACCTTCATCTTATATACATATAAACAAAGAAAATATAATAAAACCCACTCCATTACTCATATGTACAGTATTGCGCATGTAAGTAAAAAAGAAAGGGGGGGAGAGTGATAAAACAATAAGAAACATGGATGAATGGAAGATAAAAAAAATATAATAAATCAATAATAGTCAAATACAATAATAATAACGATAATAATAATAGAAATAATCAAGAAATAAATGTAATAATTAAATAACAAAAAATGACAAATGAATAATTAAATACCAAAAAAAAAGATGTATGCTTGTAATAAAAGTAATAATAAATAAATAATGAAAAAGGGAATGATATAAACAAAACAAGAACAAAGAATAATAATAACAATAAAAGAGGTGCATTCACGCATTTAAAATAATAACAAGAATAAATAACAAACAATGAACTCAACTGTACCTACCTCGGGGGCTCTCACCTCCTCTAGACCCGAGTATGGGGAATATTAATGATGCCGGATAAGTCGTGCCTAAACCTCAGGACTCACCCCATCATGGTCATGGCATAGCTTCGCTCTGGGCCAATAATCCGCTGTCTTCAATTCGTTCCGACCGGGTTTTAACCGCGTTCCCTCATTTCTTGAACAGCAAATTTGCCATATCTCGGCATACATTGTCCCGACACTACACGAGTCTGCCCAAATACGGTCACGCCAGACCCACCTCATGGGTCCATATGCGCGCACCATAATGCCATGAGCAGCCCCAAAATAAAAAGGCCCCGATGACTCTCGAAACAAGAGAGACGTTGCTGAAATCCCCCTTTAAACCACAAATAAACGATCAAATAGATAATAAACAACAATAAAACTTAATCCCTCTATCCTATATGCTTGCATGGTCCGATTCTCCGGTATATCAAATGGTGATTAACGGAAAGTCGGGTTAGGCCCGACCAGAGGCTTTCACAATGCGTGATGATGGTCTTCGGACCTAAGTTCTCCGCCTTGTATCGGGAGCCGGTTTAATAAATAAATACCACCATGTTGTGTGCTTGCATGCAGTCACATCTTTCGTACATACTATGGGCCCCATGGTCTCTCTATTTTGGAGATTAATCAAGGGTTGTCCCTCTTCCGGAGGGACGTAATTAACGTCGTAGCCTTTACAGTACGGTGGGTTTCGAGTCCCGACACGAACCTTACAATCGACTGACCAAGTCAAATCGAGCGCATAATAAATTTGCCACTTATGTGACTGGCACGCCTACACATTATTTTAATTAATTTTAAAATAAAATCGTTCCACCAGTAACTAAGCCTAAGAGATGCCATTTGGAGAGGTAAGATCTCATGTCAAGGGTGATTTTGGAAAGAAGTAGGGGGAGCCATTGGATTTTAGTGTATCTCCTAGCTCCCGGGATGAGTGGATAATCCTGAAAATTAGAAAGGAAAAGAAAGAGAAGAAAGGATAGAATGCCATTAGAATTGGGTATGTTGTCCCTAGGTCCTTGTATGGATAAGAAGGGGGGTTGAATTGTCCCCGCCAAACACGATGGTAGTTTTTAAAATTAACACATCAAATTAATTAACTACCAACCCAAATGATGATTGGATGAAACACATGCTATGAAGAGATTAATTCTCTCAAGCTTACCGTTCTCACACGATCAATAAAAATAATATACTCAAGCAAACCACAATCAACCACAATGCGAGAAGGATTTTTAGGTTGTTCGGGACCACGACGGGCTCCCTACATCCACCCCTCACCGAATCGGTGAGGATCCACTCGTTTCAAATGAAGCACACGGAGCTTCCGCTCCAAAAGACACGGAGACGTAGTCTCCTACATGATCCTACCATGGATCAACAAACACACACACTTGCCGCAACACCCGCGGCACAAGAACACCACAACCGTTCGCAGACGGTCAATAGACTCACAGAGTTGAAGTTACAAAAATAAAGATATGTTCAATACAAGCATGCAAACCTAAAGCTAGTGACTCCACTAGACACAAACAAGATCTAGAAAGAGAACTCCATGGAAAGAAAGGGCTATAGAAATTCTTCTCTAAGCCTCGGGTTGGAAGGAAGCCGGATGTTGACGATGTGAACGTCCTCGCGTTCCCCTTCTCGTTCCGCTCCTTTTCTTCTTCAATCACGAACTAGAGAAATGATCGGAAGTAGATGAAAACCTTAGATCTTTGCTCAGCTTCTTTCCTTCTCCCTTTCTTCTCCTACAAGATAGATAGACAACATTAGAAACCCTTGAGATCTCCCAAATTCGTAACTCATATATATGCCAACAATAGATGCATGAAAAGACCAAGAAACCCATGTTTAAACCCCTCCAAATATGGTATAATATGTGTATGTATGCCCTAGGGGTATTGGGGTCAAGTTTGGCCCCAAATGGATTGGGTTTAGTGGGTTTTCGGATGCAATTCGTGAAGCCCGAATTCGTAGCAGAGAATTTTTGGTCGACCGGATTCATTGGAGCGGTCGACCGGGCCAACACAAGTTTTGTTTTGAGGTAGCAGAGAAAAACCGGTCGACCGGGTTTACTGGGCCACTCGACCGGACCTGACAGAACTGGGTTATGTCTGGTCGATTCAGACAAGAACCGGTCGACCGGTTATATGGGGCCGGTCGACCGGACAGAACAAGGTTCTGTCTTGTTTTAAGCGGTCGACCGGAGGCCCAGGGCCGGTCGACCGAAATTCAGTAAAATCCGGTTTTTTGAAGTTATAAAGGGGCTAATGCAAGGGATTGATATGCATGATGTATATACATGTTACCCCAATGTAAAAACAACCAAATGAACACTATGAAACCAATTCACAACATGAAAATCTCAATCAAGCCAATTAAACCAAGCATCAACCAATCCTAATGCATATTCAACATGAATGCTCAATGGTGATGCTAAGTTTTAACAAATGATATGTAATACAACCCAATAACTAATTTCATCTTTTAAAACTCTTAAAGGATATGCAAGAATGCTCTTTGAAGATCAATGAGACACACCTAGCATGAATGACCTATTGGCATGAATATGAGCAAGGTGTGAAACCCAAAAGAACTATTTTCAACCAATCTTTACAACACATGATTACTCAATATGCAAGTTCCATCCAAAGCGTTCCAGAAATGCACAAGATTGACCATTTGTTACCTTTACAACCCCAATGACAGTTTTGCAATCATAGATCTTACCATTCCATCTTTGATGTTCATTGTGTGAGAATTTCAACCTATTTGGTCTTGTTGATGACACGATACATGTTTCTTCAATCCTTTGGTTTCAAGAGGGTATTCACCATGAATTTCAGTCCTGCAAAGCAAAGTTGTCATATGTTGCATGAGATCCTTGATTAACCATTCATTCATCAATTTGGTATTTTGCATACCACATGCACACAAGTATGCACACAAGTTTTGTCAACATTAAAACTAAATCATCAAACTCACCAAGGGGTCCAACAATCTCCCCCTTTTTGATGATGACAAAACATGCATTGTGTGCCCAACATTTGATAAACAAACTAGAACGTGTGTTTGTGCATGGTTCAGAATAGTGATTGATAATGCCACTTGGAGATGATATTAACAATGCCAATGACAACGTTATGCACACATGTTCTTCCCCTTTTTGTCAGCACCAAAAAGCAAGCATGCAAGCAAAGACAAACAAGTATGTAAATATGTATAGCTCCCTCTCAATGGGAGAAAAGGATAGCAAATGAGCATTTGATTCAAGTCAAAGTGTGAGACATGATGCACAATCAAAGAAGGTAGTGCATATATAAACTAGAAGCACGACATAAACCATGATAAGAACAAATTCAAGCTATAAAAACATCACAATAATACCAGAGTGAAATATGTGGAAATGAGCAATGAACTTCAAACATATATGGATATTGGTAGAATTTCTAGAAAACACTAGAGGGTTATTTCTTTTCTATAATTCTATTTAGATCCTCGACTTTTGGTAGCTTCGCACAACCCCCTTATTATTATTTTTATTTTTAATTAGACTTTACCGTTCGGCACGAGTCACCTCATGTGTCTCAATGGGATTTTCCGACTACTAGGATTCATCACAATTTTTATTCTTATAGATTTTAGCTTCACTTTTCGACGTGAGTTTCCTCATTTGTTTCAGTGGAGATTCCCGGCTGCTCGGTTCCACATTCCAATTATTGAATGGGGTTGGCAGCTTTTTCCTCACGATTACTCTTCAAATTCATGTAGAAATTTAATTGTCCTTAAAGTGTTGAAAAGAAGTTCTGAAATCCTTATTAATCAAAGTCATATGCATCATCTTGTGCAAGGTGTGTGTGTAATTGCTATGTATATAGAACATGAATTTGTCAAAAACATAGCTATGACTCCCCCTAAATGTATGCACAATTGGAAATAGTTCCTCCACCTTTGTATATGTCATGATTCACAAATGATCAAAGTCAAAGCATTTTATTTAACAAGGAGGTAAAGCCTTAGAAGATTTTCAAGGAATGTGTTTCTAAAAATATATACACGCAAACAAGCAAGGATAGTGCAATTTGTTCAGGCAAGATGATTTCCGGTACATACCGGAGAATCATGGCATTCAAGCACAGTCACTCATTCAAACAGCAAATTCCAAGTTCTCTTCTTAATTGAGTGAATTTTTCAGGAGTTAAGGGTTTTGTGAGAATATCTACAAGTTGATTTTCCGTAGTTACATGTACAAGTTCAAAATGACCCTTACTCACATGATCTCGCAAGAAGTGATGCCTAATCTCTATGTGCTTTGTGCGAGAGTGCAAAATAGGATTTTTGGAAAGATTAATCGCAGAAGTGTTATCGCAAAGAATGGGTGTGTTATTCAAAGAAATGCCAAAGTCAACTAACTGTTGTTGGATCCAAAGCACTTGGGCTGCACAACTGCCTGCCGCCATGTACTCAGCTTCGGCAGTTGACAATGACACATTATTTTTTTTCCTAGAGGCCCATGAGACCATGCAACCTCCAAGAAATTGACAGTACCCGCTCGTGCTCTTACGATCCACTAAACACCCAGTATAATCAGAATCCGTGTAAGCTACCAAATCAAAAGTGCAGCTACGTGAAAACTAAAGACCAAGATCCGTGGTGCCTAACAAGTATCTGAAAATCCTTTTGACTGCTAACATGTGTGAATTTTTGGGATCAGATTGAAATCTTGCACATATGCAAACACTAAACATGATATCTGGCCTACTAGCAGTCAAGTACAACAAGGAACCAATCATCCATCTAAAAAGTTTCTGATCGACAGACTTATCTTCTTCATTTTTCGTCAATTTCATTGTTGTAGACATCGGCGTCTTTTCTGGGTTTGCATTGTCCAATTTGAATTTCTTGATGAGCTCCTTTGTGTATTTCCTTTGATTGATGAAGATGCCATCTTTTACATGCTTCACCTGCAAACCCAAAAAACATGTCAACTCCCCCATCAAACTCATCTCAAACTCTCCTTGTATCAATTTTACAAAGTGATCATTCAATGAGTCAGAAGTGGCTCCAAAAATAATGTCATCAACGTATACCTGAATAATAAGCATGTGTTTATTGTTACTTTTAATGAAAAGAGTTTGATCGATATTACCTCTCTTGAAGCCATTTTCTGAAAGAAAAGTACTTAGCCTTTCATACCACGCACGGGGGGCTTGTTTCAGACCATAAAGTGCTTTGTCAAGTTTGAATACATGGTCCGGATGCTTCTCGTCTTCAAAACCTGGTGGCTGCTCAACATAGACGTCCTCCTTCACTACACCATTCAAAAAGGCACTTTTAACGTCAATTTGAAAGAGTTTTATATTCTTAGAGCATGCAAAAGCAAGTAATATTCTAACAGTCTAAAGCCTAGCCACGGGTGCAAATGATTCATCAAAATCAATTCCTAATTCTTGACTATAGCCTTGGGCTACAAGCCGGGCTTTATTCCTGATACCACCCCTTGATCACTAAGTTTGTTTCGAAAAACTCACTTAGTTCCTAGGTCTAGGCACAAGAAACCACACCTCATTCCTTTGGAATTGGTGTAATTCCTCCTACATAGCCAAGATCCATAAATTATCATTTAATTCTTCATCTACAGATTTGGGCTCAATATCAGAAAGAAATGCAAGATTATCAATTTCTTCAACTTCCCTGATTGAAGCCCTTGTTCTTATGCCTTGTTCCACGTTTCCTATGACATTGTCTTGTGGGTGGTCCTTGTGGAACGTCCATTGCTTGGGGAGCTCCTCATTTTGAGTTGGAGCTTCATCATTCTTGTTGCAATCCTCATTTTGGGTTGGAGCTTCATCATTCTTGTTGCTTGACTCTGCTTGAACCACATCTTGATTTTCCTTATCTTTCTTTTCTTCTCCATCTTCATGCCCTTCATCAAGAAAATGATTATCTTTGTCAGACATTCTTAATGTGTATTCATCAATGCTCACATGAGGGCTTTCCTCTACCACAAGAGTACGTAGGTTATATACTCGATATGCTCTAGATGATGAAGAATAACCAAGAAATATACCTCTATCACTCTTTGCGACAAATTTCTTCAAATAATCTTTAGAATTATTCAAGATGAAACATGGAGAACCAAAAGGTTTAAGATATGCAATATTCGGCTTCTTACCTTTGTACAGCTCATATGGAGTTTTCTTGAGTATAAGTCTTACCATGGCTCGATTGATGATGTAGCAGGCCATGCTTACCGCCTCGGCCTAGAAATACCTTGGTAAGCCATTTTCTGCAAGCATTGTCCTCGTCATCTCCACGAGCGTCCTATTCTTTCTTTCCACAACTCCGTTTTGTTGTGGGGTTCGAGGTGCTGAAAAGTTGTGTGTAAACCCCTGTTTCCTGCAAAAATTATCAAAGTCATGGTTATCAAACTCTCTTCCATGATCACTTCTAATTGCTTTCATTTGATACCCCTTATCAGTTTGTAAGTTCCTGCAAAGATCTTCGAACTCCTGCAGAGCATCATTCTTATGGGTTAAAAATAATACCCAAGTAAATCTTGAGTAATCATCTACAATAACAAACCCATAAAGTTTCCCTCCAAGACTGTGTGTCCTAGTGGGACCAAATAAGTCTAAGTGAAGGAGTTCAAGGGGTCTAGTGGTGGTGACAATATTTTTGGATTTAAAAGACACTCTGGTCTGTTTTCCCATAGCACATGCATCACAAATTTTATTTGCATCAAAATTCAATTTTGGTAAGCCTCTTACCAAATCTTTTCTAAACAGTTTTGAAAGAACACTAAAATTGGCATGACCAAGTCGTCGATGCCACAACCATGCATCATCCTATTTATTTGCAACCAAACAAATATTTTTATTTTGTAAATTTTCAAGATCAACAGAGTAGATGTTTCCATCTCTAACACCAATGAACTTTATTTCATGTGAAACTTTATCTACAATGGAGCAGTGTGTGTTTTCAAAAATGACCTTGTGACCCTTGTCACAAAGTTGACTGATGCTAAGCAAACTGTGATTCAAACCATTTACAAGCAAGACATCTTCAATGAATTGGTTTGAATCCCTACCTATTCGTCCAATTCCCACAATTTTACCTTTGTCGTTTCCGCCAAAGGTGACCAATCCGCCTTCCTTTTCCTTTTGGTCTGAGAAGAGTTCCTTATTGCCTGTCATGTGTCTGGAGCATCCACTGTCCAGATACCATTTGTTCCACTTGGCTCTTAAGCAGACCTGCACAGTCAAAATAACTCTCAAGTTGATTTAGGTACCCAAGCAAGCTTGGGTCCCGAAGTGTTAGTCCTACCATGAGAGAAATACATTATGTTTTTCTTTTCAAAATATTCATCATCGGCCCTCATCAAATCACAAACATACATTGAGTGGCCGAACATTCCATAATAGAAGCATGTGACATTTGGCTTTCTAAACCGACTCCTATGCATGAAAGATTTATCAACAAAAGAGTTCATGCATGAGTCAACATGATTAAAGCCATATGAATCAAATGATTTTTCAACTTCATTTTTCATAAATTAGTTTTTCTTTGTGGGTGAACATCCCACATCAATTCTCTCATTCCTAACAGTTCCATTGCTAGTCTCACCATGTTCAACCATTTTCTCTTTTCCTTTCAATTCCTTTTGAACAACATCTTTCAATTTTGTCAATTCAGCATGCATGGTATTGAAGTTGGTTTGTAGTTCTACCTTAAAATTTTTACATTCACTCAATCTAAATTTGAGTTGATCCAACTCCTTAACCAATTTCTCATTTTCATTTTTTAGGTCGTCCACTTTTTCATAGGCATTCTATTTTTCAATTTCTAAATATGCCAATTCATCTTCATACAGTGTCATTTTGGATTGAAAATCTTCTTTGTCTTCTTTAAACTTTTCTATTTGCATTTCATAAAAGTTGCACCTAGCACATGGATTTGTTGAACTAATCAAATCATGAAATTTCATTTTCAAGTTCTTAACAATAATTTTTGACTTCTTGTACTTTTGGTACAACTCAGCATATGTAAATTGCCATTGTTCAAGAGTGAGATTTTCGGAATCGAAATTTACCTCGGAGTGTTCCTCATCCGCCATCAAGCAAAGATTCTGGACTAAATCGTCTAGTCCGTCCATGTTCCCTTCGGATGTTGAGCTATCCGAGTCTTCATCGCTCCAGGTGGCTTTCATGGCCTTTCCTTTCTTGGCCTTGTCCTTCTTCATTTTTTTTGGAGGTCGGGGCATTGACCCCTCATGTGGCTGGGCTTCTTACATTCGTAACATATAATCTCCTCTTTCTTGCTCGGCTCTCCTTTCTTGAAGGTGTTTCTTCTCAAGAATCTCCTCGGGAAGTTTCCTTCCCGTTTGGTCTTTCTGAAGAATTTCCTGGCTCTCCTTGTGACTAGAGCCATCAACTCCTCTTCCTCACTGTCAATGCTTGATTTTCCATCACTATCATCCGACGATGCTGGATAAGCCTTCAAAGCTATCGTCTTCTTCTCTTTGCTTTCTTCCTCAGCTGGCTTCATAATGTTGATTTCATACGTCATCAATGATCCAATGAGTTGATCCACCGTGAGTGTGGTGAAATCCTTTGAATCTTCGATGACGGTCGCCTTGGTGTGCCATGGAGGTGTGAGAGACCGCAACACCTTTCTCACCAAATCTTGATTCGAGTACTCCTTTCCCAAAGCCTTCAAATTGTTGGTTATCTCACTTAGCCTTGCATACATTTGCCTGATGTTCTCCTCAGGCTTCATTGTAAAAAGCTCATATTCCCAAACCAACAGATTTGCTTTAGTCTCTCGTACTTCTGAAGTACCTTCATAGATGGTCTTTAATTTTTTCCACATTTCCTGCGCAGAAGAACACATTGAAATACGTGAGTATTCATTAGGATATATAGCACATTGAATGATATTCATAGCTCTAAAGTTTGCACATGATTTCTTAATATGCTCATCATCCCATCCATCCTCATTTGGAGGTAAAATATAGGGACCTTTGTTGATGACCTTCCAGGTATCATAGTCCTGTGCTCGCATGAACACAATCATACGATTTTTCCAATAGGGATAGTTAGTCCGATCAAAGAAGGGAGGTCTATGAATCAAATGTCCCTCAGGGATCATTCCCTTGTTGGCCATATCAAGAGATCTTTTATCTACAACCGTGAGGTTGTCCTAAAATCAGAGACCTCGCTCTGATACCAGATTGTTGTCCTTAGGTCCTCGTATGGACAAGAAGGGGGGTTGAATTGTCCCCGCCAAACACGATGGTAGTTTTTAAAATTAACACAGCAAATTAATTAACTACTAACCCAAATGATGATTGGATGAAACACATGCTATGAAGAGATTAATTCTCTCAAGCTTACCGTTCTCACACAATCAATAAAAACAATATACTCAAGCAAACCACAATCAACCACAATGCGAGAAAGATTTTTAGGTGGTTCGGGACCACGACGGGCTCCCTACATCCACCCCTCACCGAACCGGTGAGGATCCACTCGCTTCAAATGAAGCGCACGGAGCTTCCGCTCCAAAAGACACGGAGACGTAGTCTCCTACACGATCCTACCACGGATCAACAAACACACACACTTGCCGCAACACCCGCGGCACAAGAACACCACAACCGTTCGCAGACGGTCAATAGACTCACAGAGTTGAAGTTACAAAAATAAAGATATGTTCAATACAAGCATGCAAACCTAAAGCTAGTGACTCCACTAGACACAAACAAGATCTAGAAAGAGAACTCCTTGGAAAGAAAGGGCTATAGAAATTCTTCTCTAAGCCTCGGGTTGGAAGGAAGCCGGATGTTGACGATGTGAACGTCCTCGCGTTCCCCTTCTCGTTCCGCTCCTTTTCTTCTTCAATCACGAACTACAGAAATGATCAGAAGTAGATGAAAACCTTGGATCTTTGCTCAGCTTCTTTCCTTCTCCCTTTCTTCTCCTACAAGATAGATAGACAACATTAGAAACCCTTGAGATCTCCCAAATTCGTAACTCATATATATGCCAACAATAGATGCATGAAAAGACCAAGAAACCCATGTTTAAACCCCTCCAAATATGGTCTAATATGTGTATGTATGCCCTAAGGGTATTGGGGTCAAGTTTGGCCCCAAATGGATTGGGTTTAGTGGATTTTTGGATGCAATTTGTGAAGCCCAAATTCGTAGCAGAGAATTTCCGGTCGATCGGATTAATTGGAGCGGTCGACCGGGCCAACACAAGTTCTGTTTTGAGGTAGCAGAGAAAAACCGGTCGACCAGGGTTTACTGGGCCGGTCGACCGGACCTGACAGAACTGGGTTCTGTCTGGTCGATTCAGACAAGAACCGATCGACCGGTTATATGGGGCCGGTCGACCAGACAGAACAAGGTTCTGTCTTATTTTAAGCGGCCGACTGGAGGCCCAGGGACGGTCGACCGGAATTCAGTAAAATCCGGTTTTTTGAAGTTATAAAGGGGCTAATGCAAGGGATTGATATGCATGATGTATATACATGTTACCCCAATGTAAAAACAACCAAATGAACACTATGAAACCAATTCACAACATGAAAATCTCAATCAAGCCAATTAAACCAAGCATCAACCAATCCTAATGCATATTCAACATGAATGCTCAATGGTGATGCTAAGTTTCAACAAATGATATGCAATACAACTCAAGAATTAATTTCATCTTTTAAAACTCTTAAAGGATATGCAAGAATGCTCTTTGAAGACCAATGAGACACACCTAGCATGAATGACCTATTGGCATGAATATGAGCAAGGTGTGAAACCCAAAAGAACTATTGTCAACCAATCTTTACAACACATGATTACTCAATATGCAAGTTCCATCCAAAGCGTTCCAGAAATGCACAAGATTGACCATTTGTTACCTTTACAACCCCAATGACAGTTTTGCAATCATAGATCTTACCATTCCATCTTTGATGTTCATTGTGTGAGAATTTCAACCTGTTTGGTCTTGTTGATGACACGATACATGTTTCTTCAATCCTTTGGTTTCAAGAGGGTATTCACCATGAATTTCAGTCCTACAAAGTAAAGTTGTCATATGTTGCATGAGAACCTTGATTAACCATTCATTCATCAATTTGGTATTTTGCATACCACATGCACACAAGCATGCACACAAGTTTTGTCAACATTAAAACTAAATCATCAAACTCACCAAGGGGTCCAACATGGTAGAATTGGAAGAAATAAAGAGATAGAACTAAGGCCTTTCTTGAATACTTACTTGATTTGCCGCAATCCTTCCGCTTATATGCCCATCGACTTCCATAATCCTTGCAAATCCGCACCTTGATCTCTTCAATGGGCGTTGCATAATGTTCTCCATGCTCAAACCTTCAAAACTCTATTTTTCCTATGTTTTTCTTGATTTCTGCACTCCAATCTTGATTTGGGACTTTCTTGGAGCCTTTGAACCTTCTATTTGATGAAAGGAGGGGCCTTGGAGGTGCTATTTATAAGGAGGAAGCTTTAGTTCGTAGGACTAGCTCAAATTCAAGCTTGAAGAGGATTAAAACTTCAGTTTCCGAGCAGGAAACGGGCTTCTGGAATCGCGAAGAATTGGCGACGCCGTAGTACCCGCTAATTCTTTAATTAGCGCCCATCATAGTGTCGCCATTTCTTAATTGAGCGCCCCTTCAAGAGGTCGCCAATTATTTGAATAGTGTTGTTTAAAAATTTCATGTGAATTATGATGATTTTATCCGAGATTGCATATGAATTATGAGAATTGTCATTCCAATGAGCTTACACTTGTCAAGTTTACATGAATTATTTGTCATGTCATTTTTTCTCATTGTGCTAATGATCTTTGAGCGCAGAAAAGATAGGCTATGCAGATTTCAAGGCGCTCAGAGTTCTTCTTCGGTGACATCTTTCACATTTGTATACCTTCCTGTATGCATTTCTACTATTTGTTATCTACTCTATCAGAGCATATCAATGACCTTGTGGTTCTGATGAACCTAGAATTTGAGTTCCCCTTCATCAAAAAAAGTGATAATTCCAAGGGAGTCTTGATCGCACGGATAGGCTGTTGAGTCATCTAAGGTTTGGAACGACGGTTCCACTTTCTGAGTTGGTGCGTGGATAAACGGGCTGCGGCTTAGTGTAAGCTCAGAAAATTGGATTTCTTGACCTAGTCTGGATGGTTTAGCAATATTATCATTGATTATTTTCTATTTTAGTTTGTTTTAAAATTTTCTTTTAGCCCAGCATGCATCATGTAGGACTTTGAGCTTAAATGTTAGAAAATCCTCATATTAAGTCAGTAATGAGGGCCGCTCACTCGTGATTCGAGTTGACATGGGATATTCCATTCTAAATCGAGTACTAAGTTCTCCTTGAAGCCGCTCAAGCTGGTTCCTTGAAAGCATCTTTCGGTTAGATTCCTATCTCTTTCCCTTTATTTTTTTATAAATTCACCTTGGTTGTAGTACGTCCACATTGGCTGGTAATCGCTCTCAAACGATGTCCCTCCTTTCGTGCCCTCGTGCACATTTTGTTAGCTTAGTTTTTTATCCAGATGACTGTTGCTTTCTCATAATCATTCAATATTGTGTCATTCAGAACAATGGAAAGATTTCCAACATTTAGTGTCGGAGACGTGTCACATCACACTTTGATATCTACTTTTCAGTCCATTCTCACTTCATTCCGCTTCGTTACACTTTCACCCTGTTCTCATTTCCACTACACTTCATTCCGTCTCACTCCCCTGCAAAACAGCCGCCAAGGCGGGATAGCTGTAGACACACCAAAATTGATACTATGTTGAGTAAATTTCATGTCTCGATGTAATGTCCCGAAGTGGACTTCATTACTGGCTTAATAAGAAGATTTTTCATTTTTTTTTTGATTTATCTGGAATTAGCGACTGCCTCTTGGGCGCCATTTAAAGGAACGACTTTATGGAGTGTCGCCATTTAACTCCAGTGTAGGATGACATGGTCCTCTGGTAGGCCGACTGACATGAATAAACGACCGTTCAAGCGGGCGCCATTTCCTGATTTTTTGATTTTCATTAGAATTTAAATTTAAAGAATTGACGCCCTTTTGAGCGGGCTCTCATTAATGAACGCCTTTTCAAGTATGTGCTATTTCCTATTTTTAAAATATGAAAAGTCCGTTATTTCTATAATTTATCCAGGAAATAGCGACCGTTTCTCGATCGCCCTTTTAATTGACGACGATCTCTTGGGCGTCATTTAGATTCCGTGTCCACTGAGTCTGCAACTTCCTCTGCATGGCATTCCTTGTCTATTTTGGTTCCAAATTCATTCCGAGGAAGGAAATCCACGTCTTAGAGTTGTTTCCCTGTTTTAATCCCATTAGAACAAGGATTCTTTGCCTTATAAATACCTCCCTGTTCGCCTATCACAGGGCTACTTTTTTTAGAGAGAGAGAGTTATGAGTTTTTTTTAGAGAGTTTTTCTCTTCCGAGGGTGAACAGAGAAATAACAGAGAGTGATGTTTTCTAACGTTTGCAGGTTCCACGCATGGCAGAAAAGAACTTTTGGTTATCTTATTTCTCTCCCGCGCTAGTTGCTGCCTACAGTTACTCTTCCTTCCTCGCCCGCGACTGATCTTTCTCTCTCTCGGCTCTCTGTCTACTGCAGCAAAGGTGTTGAAGGGCCTTCATACACATAACTCCCTCTTCTCTTAGTTCTTTCATCTGTTGTTCTCTACTTAATTTACTTAGTTTTTAGTCTACACATCCATCATCTCTAGCTCCTCTGCTAGAGAATATTTTAGCATCATATTTTGCTTATTTGCATACATATTTCTCCCTCCCTTTTGCCCCTTCTTTAGAGGTTTAAAAATCAAACTCACAAATATTGCATAGATTATTTTCCATAGAGCATTGATACTAAACTTTTGGTTCTAATCCAATCTTTTTTTGTCTTTACTTGTCTTCTTTTCAAGGGTAATCAAGATAAAAACCCCCTTCATCGGCCGGCCGGTAGAAGGAGGAAGTTGGACTCAAACCACACCCCTTGCAAGGTATTCTTCGCGATCACCTTTCTTCTTTTGAGATAACCCCTCTGGCGATCACACTCCTAGAGTAGCATTACATGCTCCCTCCCCCACCTTTTTCTCTTTATCATCTTATCATCTTCATCCTCATCTTTATCATGTTAGTTTTTCTTTCTTTTTAAATGTCTATGTGACACGTTCACACCATTGTTGCTAGTGAAAGCCTGAAGAGAGCATGGACGTGAGAATCAGAGAGAGAAGAGATAGAGAGAATGTCCATCCAATGTCATCAGAAGAAGGTCCGAGAGAAAAGGAGAAGGAGAAACTGTGCAGCCATAATTCCAGTCAGCCATGTTGGTTTTCAGTCTTGTTCTGCTTCACAGCCTTGTTGAACTTTCCTTTTTCTGCTGAAGTTTCTTTTTGTTTCTTCTGTTTTTGTTTTTCTTTACTCTCAGAACGTCCTTGCGTATGGGAGTCATCCTTGTGTGAGCTGCATGGTGCAGCTTGTGTTTTTGGTTCCTTGCTTTTCTATTTTTCTCTTGGGGAATCATCCCCGTATGCTACGTGTTGTAGTGTGAGGAGCTTACTGATGCGGGACAAAAATCCGCATCTTATGATTTTATTCTTTTCTCACATTGTTCTCTATTTCTTCACTTTTCTCAAAATATATTTTCTCTCTATATATTTAACCTTTTCTTTTTTTATACATATATCACAAGAGCATCCAGTAGAGAGAGAGAGCTGTGTTGTGCCCCTGTGGTTTTGATGATGGTTTTGATGATTGGTTTTTGATGTGAGTTAATCACTGTGAGTCATCTTGCTGTGTGTCATCATGCTATTATTCAGTCATTCTCTGATCATAATGCTTTCTTTTATATGCACGATAAATTCATGTTTTATCATGTAAATGTATGGAGTTCATAGGGCTTTCAGATAACATGCTCTATTTAATTCTGTCTACACTCTGTCTGCACAGTCTCCACAGCAGTACGTCAACACATTGTGCTGATGCGTCGACCCTTTAGTCATATTTGTCTCTGTCCACACAGTAGTGCGTCAACTCCTTGAGCTGATGCGTCGACTCTTCAGTTCAGTTTCTTCAAGTCTATACATTAGACTGTGGCAAAGTCTATTCATTCGTTTGGGTAACAAAGTCTGTACACTGGCTCAGACTTCCCAAGTCTACACAATGCTCCCTCATTGAAAGTCTATACATTCTGGCAAATCCCTATGCTCGAAGCTTTAGCTACATTTAAAGTCTATACACTGCTACAGGAACCAAGTCTATACACTCTCCCGTTCAAATCCTTCTAAGTCTGTACATTGGCTTCGTATCTGCAAGTCTGTACACTGGACTTCATTTCACCAACTCTATACATCTGATTGATGTTGCAGTGTTCACCAAGTCTATACATCATCTTCAGACTTCAAGTCTATACACTCCATGCCCATTCAAGTCTATACATCATCTTCAGACTTCAAGTCTATACACTCCATGCCCATTCAAGTCTATACATCGGTTTGATTCAAAGTCTGTACACTGCTTCACTTCGTCAAAGTCCATACATCCTCAGCTGAACCCCATGTCTGTACAACGGCCTCAATCTTCATCAAGTCTACACAGTGCTTCAACCTTCTCATAGTCTGTGCAGCCTACCTTATCGATTCAGAGTCTATACATCGCTCAAGCGTTCAAAGCCTAAAGCTTGTACAGCGTCCGTTGTCTAGAGTTTTTGAAGTATATACATTGGACTGTTTCTTTCGAAGTATATACACTACAATGTACATACTTAGATCTTATGACTTCATTCTTGTTGCTGAAGGGAACAGGGTCGACGCTAGAGCTTAAGGCGTCCACGCACCAGTGAAGATGCATCCACGGATACTCTTCACAGTGTTAACTCTACGCAAAGGCTGCGTCAACTCAGCCACTCAAGAAGCAGAGGCCTTGTCAGAAATACTCCAATGCGTCAACGCAGCAGTGGAGCAGCGTCGACGCAACAGTTAAAAAAGGCTAGGCTGGTTGCTCACTGGAACGCATCAATGCGTCAACGCCACGGGTTGGAAGCGTCGACGCAGCAGTTAAAGGAGCATTCACTTTCACAGGCTATTCCACTGCGTCAACGCCACAATTGAGCAGCGTCGACGCAGCAGCTAAAGAGACGAAGCTAATGGCTTACTGGAATGCCTCACTGCGTTAACGCCATTGCTTGACAGCGTCAACGCAGCAAGTCAGATTGCTGTCATTGAGTACGTGACCAGAAGCTGGCACCTGACACGTGATCCGAGGTGGGTGCTGAGCACGTGATCCGAGGAGGAATCTTCTGGACGGAAGGCGTGGGAAGCACACGCCCTATCTCCCCACTGCTGCTGGTATATATTGGAGCCTTCGTCTTCAGATGGAGGCTGATCGAAGAAGAAGCCTGGAGAGCAGAAAGCCCTTCGATCCAGAAAAAGAGGAGAAGAATGAAAAGAGTAAAGGAAAGAAAGAGAGTGAGTGCAGCAGAAGAAAAAAAGAAGAAGAGAGAGCTCGTAAGGATTGAAAGAAAAGAGAAAGACAGTGAGAGTAAAAAGAAGAGAGCAGAGAAGAGAAAGAGAGTGAGCGAGAGAGAAGAGAAGAGGAGGATAAGCTTACCTGAAGATCTGTCTACTGGACCGTGGATCAAATCTAGGCCAGTCAGCTCCATGGGAGCCACATCTGATGTTCCTTCATTTACAGCTTATGTTTGCTGTGTTATTTTCGTTTCTTATTTTTCCTTTTATTCTTCCATCTTTGTTCTTCCGATCCTCTGGACTGAGGTCGGGTTCCTCCTGGTGGGTCAGGAGAAGGGAGATCTGATCTCCGGTTTGCAAGTAGCAGGGGGGCTACTTGTGAGCTCCCTCCGGGCTAGGAGGAAGAGAGGCTAGGCCTCTTGTGGATTGCTGGTAGCAGAGTGCTACTGGCTGGTTCACTGGTAGCGGGGCTGCTACTAGTGGGGTTCCCTCTTGGTATAGAGGAAGAGAGACGTGAGTCTCTGGTTTCTAGTGACCGTGGGTTGCTAGAGGTTCCCTCCGTGTAGGAGGAAGAGGGGAGGTTGTTCCCCTAGGTAAGCTGTGTATCAGCGTCTGTTGGCAAGCTGTGTTGCCCAGCTGTTAGTGAAGCCACACTCGGTTTGAGTGTGGGGTGGATGTAGGTTCGTGGACCGAACCACCTAAAAATCTCTGTGCAGTGGTTGGTTGCTCCATATCTCCTATCTACTTCACAGGTTACATTGCATTCTCGTTTATATCTGTGCTGCTTCCGCTAGTTGTTTATTTGGGCGCGGGTTACGTATTTGATCTTTGGTTTAAAAGGATATTCTACCTGTTCTTCAGATTGGTTGTCTTGCTTTGTTAGACTTCTAGTTTTATTATTGAGCCGAAAAGTTTTGAAGGGTGGGATTCATTCACCCCCCCCTCTGAATCCTCCGCACCGATCCTAACAATTGGTATCAGAGCGGTTCCCTATTTTTCCAGATTCAACGATCTGTAGGGGATCCTACTGGTCTGATAGGTGCATTTCTGATTGGGTTTTATTGCTTGGTTTTACTCCTGAACTGATTTCAATGAAGCATCCACCGATCTTTAGTGGTTCTGGATTTAAGTTGTGGCTTAGAGGTCTGTGTACCTATGTTAAACAACTTGATCCGGATCTGTGGAAGTTGATTTCGCATGGTCCACACATACTGCCAAAGAAAACGTCCAAATGGACTGACAGTGATAGATACATGTGTGATCAAAACATGAAGGCTATGGAAATTATGAAGGCTGCCACTGACAAGGCCTTACACTCGTGTTTTTATCATTGCAGGTCAGCCGCCGAAATCCTGGACAAACTGAAGATAGCTTTCCAATCAAAGAAGGACGCCTGCATGATGGCCAATGGGACTGATCACAGCAACAATCAAAGTGATGAAGAGGACAATGATGATCAGGTAAACCCTTTCCAACATTATACTGTGGATGATTGGGAAAATACTTATGCTGACTTGTTGGGGTTATATGAAAAATTAAAAAGGGAACATAAGAAACTGAAAAAGGGTACTAGATTAAACAGTGCAAATTCCTCTTCATGTCAAAATTGTTTAAAATTGAAACAAACAAATGATGCTTCTATATCTGAGATTCGTGAGCTTGAGAATCAAGTATTTGTTAACTCAGAACTGAATGAACTTAAATCTGAAAATGACTCTCTCAAGAAAATCATTGAAGAAAATGTTCAGAAAGTTAGAAACCTTGAACGAGAAAATAAACTGCTAACTGAAAAATCTGAATCTAATCAACAATTTGAACCACCTTGTGAAGATCAGATCTTAATAAAGGAACTGACTCAGAATGACAAGTTCAAGGAAGAAATTGAAAAACTAAAAATGTTGAACAGTAGTATGGCTAAGAGGCTTCTTGTGTTTGAAAAAGGAAAGAGTGTGTTATTAGATAATTCAGAGAGCTCAGATAATCTTAAAATTGAAGTTGAGAATCTTAAGATTTTGAATTCAAGGCTTAATGATAAACTTGTAAATAGTGATGAAGAAATTGCCAACTCTGAATTGTTGATTGTCTCTTTGGAAAATGAAATTCATGACTTGAAAAATTCTTTGTCCAGATTTGTTGATGGTCAAGAAAATCTGAACAAACTGCTAGGTGTTAAAGTCAATTTTCAAAAAGAAGGGTTGGGCTATAACCCAACAAAGAAAAAGAGTTTTAAAAATAAGATTCAAACTTCAGCTGTTTCAAATGTTGCCTCTGTTAGTTCAGCCAATCCTTCAGTGTTTCAATTTGCTGCTCAAAGAATTCTGAAGCCAACTGAAAAACAAAAAGGAAAGAACAAAATGGCTTCTACTACTTACATGCATCCTGTTTTTAAATCTCATGCTAACAGGAAACTCATGTCATGCCTTAAGTGTCATGAAGATGGTCATCAAATGCATAAATGCAAACTGAAAGGAAAAGATGACATGAATGCCAGTAAAATGCATGTCAGGAAAACTCATGTCAGAAATCATGAGGTTCAGAAAAAGAAAATGTCATGTTATTACTGCCATAGAATTGGCCATTTGATGCATGAGTGTGAATTAAACGAACTGGATGATTTGAATGCTGAAATGATGAATGCTAGGAAATATCATGATAAAAAACCTGCTGTTCATTCAAAGAAAAGTGAATGCTCTCATTGTGGTAGATTAGGCCACACCCTTGCTTAATGTTGGTTTGCTAATGGAAAGAAAAAACCACTCTCACATCATGCTAAATCTTATGCTAACCAACGTGCTTTTAATATAAACAAAACTGCTTCTCTGAACCAGCATGTCAAATGTTTTAATTGTAACAAGCTTGGGCACAAGGCCACTGAATGTTGGGCAAGGTCTTTTAGAAGAAAGTCCCCCTTCTGCTCCCATTGTGGGAAGCATGGCCATGCAGTCAAGGACTGCTGGCATGTCCAGGGTAGGAATAGAAATTCCAAAGAATTTGGTAGGAACAAACTTGTTTTTAAAAGAATTCCTGTTTACTCAAATTGCAGAAGACCAGGCCACCAAGTTGCTGCTTGCAGGGTAGCTGGTCATGAAAAGAAAAAAATTCATAATAATAACAGAAACCCTCATGCTCACTCTTATAATGCTCAAGTTCATGCTAGTATACATAAGAGGAACATGAAACCTGCTAGTTCATGCCACTATTGTGGGCTGTCTGGGCATTCAATGCATAACTGTTTTATCATGAACTCTGATGACTATTTGGCACAGAAAAAGATGCAGGCAGGCCCAAAAGGGGCTAATTACTATGCAAGACCCAAGACCACTTGGGTTCCTGCTAGTGGAAAATAGGAAGGTGCCTAGCAGGTGTGCCTTGGATGGAATAAAGGGGTAATGATCCAAGGCACTCAAGAATGGAAAACCCCATTCTCACACTTGTCAGGTAATCTCTCTGCATTTCCCATTTTGAAACTCATTGCATATCTGGTTTGATGTATTCTTGCATATCCTGTTCTTAGTTTCATCTAGTGCATGCATATTAAATCTGGTCTTGCATATTCATTCATCATCTGCCAGTTGCATTATTTTCTGATCATGCACTCTAAAATTTCTGAAAATCTGAACTGAATGTGAATATTGTTTTAAATTTGTGTGTTGCAATAGCTCACTGAACATTCTGAATTGCATATAGGACTGCATGTTGAATTATCATGCATGGCCTCAATGGTATATAAATGGTAAGGTACCAAAAGGCAGGGAAGTCTGTCTGGAGGTTCTTATTATGTGTGAGGTGGTCTTTTAGACCAAGTGCTCCGCCTAGTACCATGGGTCACTTTGCTGGTTAGGACAGTCTGAATGTGCATGAATCAAAATCATATGTTCAGTGTCTCATGGCAAACATTGTATGTTTTCAGGGGGAGTTAATTGCATGTCCTTGCATAGCATTCAGTGTTGAGTTTTTGCATACATATAGTGCATTGCATTTTCTTAAACTGAAAATGCCAAAAAGATTGTCTGAATGCATGTTGTCAGGGGGAGTCAATGCATTGCATATAGGTTGTCAAATGCATACATTTGTCAGAATTCATTGCATATCCCTTCTTATCATTTTTGTTGATAAACCTTGATCATATTTGGAAAAACACTAAGCTTCAAAATCTCTCCTATCAATTGATATCATTTGGCTTTAGAATTCCATCAGTCCTTCATGAAGATTTCAATGGGACTATCTCGATCATAAATCTGAAAACTCTTGATCTAGAGATCTTCTATTATACATTTTTATGAATGACTGAAATAACTCATGTGGTTTAAGTTTAATGTATTCAATGAGTTTGGCTTTAAAATCTCTTAAAAATATCTGAAGCATGTTTAATAAACCTTAACCATATGTTTCATGCTGTGTCTTGTAAAATCTTCTGAAATCTACATTATTGAATACATGACTTTATTTGGTTAAGTACATGAAATTGTTATTGATTTGAAGCAAATGAATTTTTTTGAAATATCTAAAGGGTATTTTCTGTCAGAGCAATGACCTTGGTCACTGAGAAACACATGTCTAAAGGACTGTGTCATGAGGTACCATAGTTAACTCTGATTAAGAATAATTGAATTTCAGGCAGAGCAATGGCATGCACACTGAGAAATACAAGTCACTCATCAAGAAATGATTTGCAGTGTGTCATGATGTGTAAATGCTATCTCTGTTCATATATATAGCATGACAGTTAGTCACACTAAGTGCTTAGGGATATTGGCCTCTAATCAAGGTATATCCTCTAGTTACAAAGTATGCACTGAACTAGAGTGCTCGTAAAATTTGTAGCATGAAAAATGTTGAACGAATTGACATATCTGAATATTGATGCTAAAATCAATTTGCTACAACCCTAGACAAAATCATATGACTTCATAATTGCTTGATCTCAATACTAATGCATGTAATTCCGAAAGAAGTCAATAAATTTGGTTGTGTAAGAGAAAGGGAGATTAATCAAGATAAATATGAGGGCTTGGTTCATTTTTATTAAACCATGGTTTTAGATATCAATACAGAATTTTATTGATAAACTCTGCATACATCATGTTTAAACCATGCTGATCAATAAAATTCATTCATAAGCCCTTATAATGGAAGACTTTGAAATATTCTGATTTGGATTTATGAGAATGACATTTCCTTGAAAATCTGATTGAATTCCTTCTGTTTGAAGCTTATCTGAAATTCTTCTACTCACTGTCCTTGGCTCATTGACCTGAACTTCTCCTTGTTTGCCCCTGTGGTCTCCTTCTCATTCATTTCATAAGGTTCCATTTATTGAGGGGGAGCCTCCTTGTCATATGCATCATGCTGCATAGAAGGAGAAGAATTGTGCTCTGACATTCATATTTCTGGTATCTGCATCTACATTCATACTCCTTCCCATGGTTCATCTTGACTATACCAAATGAGGGAGATTGTTTGCCAAAAAAGGGGAGATTTTCATTCAATCATTGCATGCTGGCTTCCTTTGATCATCTCTAACTAATGACTTTTTGTTGAAACTCTTAAAGGGGGAGTATTGTGTACTTGCAAAAGGGAGAAATTGACTGAATTTTTATACATGCTATAATTTCTCAAACTATTTTCTTTTTGATGAAGTCAAAGGGGGAGAATAGTTTGTGTCATCAGTATTACTCACAGTGTAGTATTGCCATCATCAAAAAGGGGGAGATTGTTGTGCCCCTGTGATTTTGATGATGGTTTTGATGATTGGTTTTTGATGTGAGTTAATCACTGTGAGTCATCTTGCTGTGTGTCATAATGCTATTATTCAGTCATTCTCTGATCATAATGCTTTCTTTTATATGCACGATAAATTCATGTTTTATCATGTAAATGTATGGAGTTCATAGGGCTGTCAGATAACATGCTCTATTTAATTCTGTCTACACTCTGTCTGCACAGTCTCCACAGCCGTGCGTTAACTCATTGTGCTGATGCGTCGACCCTTCAGTCATATTTGTCTCTGTCCACACAGTAGTGCGTCAACTCCTTGAGCTGATGCGTCGACTCTTCAGTTCAGTTTCTTCAAGTCTATACATTAGACTGTGGCAAAGTCTATTCATTCGTTTGGGTAACAAAGTCTGTACACTGGCTCAGACTTCCCAAGTCTACACAATGCTCCCTCATTGAAAGTCTATACATTCTGGAAAATCCCTACGCTCGAAGCTTTAGCTACATTTAAAGTCTATACACTGCTACAGGAACTAAGTCTATACACTCTCCCGTTCAAATCCTTCTAAGTCTGTACATTGGCTTCGTATCTGCAAGTCTGTACACTGGACTTCATTTCACCAACTCTATACATCTGATTGATGTTGCAGTGTTCACCAAGTCTATACATCGTCTTCAGACTTCAAGTCTATACACTCCATGCCCATTCAAGTCTATACATCGGTTTGATTCAAAGTCTGTACACTGCTTCACTTCGTCAAAGTCCATACATCCTCAGCTGAACCCCATGTCTGTACAACGGCCTCAATCTTCATCAAGTCTACACAGTGCTTCAACCTTCTCATAGTCTGTGCAGCCTGCCTTATCGATTCAGAGTCTATACATCGCTCAAGCGTTCAAAGCCTAAAGCTTGTACAGTGTCCGTTGTCTAGAGTTCTTGAAGTATATACATTGGACTGTTTCTTTCGAAGTATATACACTACAATGTACATACTTAGATCTTATGACTTCATTCTTGTTGCTGAAGGGAACATGGTCGACGCTAGAGCTTAAGGCGTCCACGCACCAGTGAAGATGCATCCACGGATATTCTTCACAGCGTTAACTCTACGCAAAGGCTGCGTCAACTCAGCCACTCAAGAAGCAGAGGCCTTGTCAGAAATACTCCAATGCGTCAACGCAGCAGTGGAGCAGCGTCGACGCAACAGTTAAAAAAGGCTAGGCTGGTTGCTCACTGGAACGCATCAATGCGTCAACGCCATGGGTTGGAAGCGTCGACGCAGCAGTTAAAGGAGCATTCACTTTCACAGGCTATTCCACTGCGTCAACGCCACAATTGAGCAGCGTCGACGCAGCAGCTAAAGAGAAGAAGCTAATGGCTTACTGGAATGCCTCACTGCGTTAACGCCATTGCTTGACAGCGTCAACGCAGCAAGTCAGATTGCTGTCATTGAGCACGTGACCAGAAGTTGGCACCTGACACGTGATCCGAGGTGGGTGCTGAGCACGTGATCCGAGGAGGAATCTTCTGGACGGAAGGCGTGGGAAGCACATGCCCTATCTCCCCATTGCTGCTGGTATATATTGGAGCCTTCGTCTTCAGATGGAGGCTGATCGAAGAAGAAGCCTGGAGAGCAGAAAGCCCTTTGATCCAGAAAAAGAGAAGAAGAAGGAAAAGAGTAAAGGAAAGAAAGAGAGTGAGTGCAGCAGAAGAAAAAAAGAGGAAGAGAGAGCTCGTAAGGATTGAAAGAAAAGAGAAAGACAGTGAGAGTAAAAAGAAGAGAGCAGAGAAGAGAAAGAGAGTGAGCGAGAGAGAAGAGAAGAGGAGGATAAGCTTACTTGAAGATCTGTCTACTGGACCGTGGATCAAATCCAGGCCAGTCAGCTCCATGGGAGCCACATCTGATGTTCCTTCATTTACAGCTTATGTTTGCTGTGTTATTTTCGTTTCTTATTTTTCCTTTTATTCTTCCATCTTTGTTCTTCCGATCCTCTGGACTGAGGTCGGGTTCCTCCTGGTGGGTCAGGAGAAGGGAGATCTGATCTCCGGTTTGCAAGCAGCAGGGGGGCTGCTTGTGGGTTCCCTCCGGGCTAGGAGGAAGAGAGGCTAGGCCTCTGGTGGATTGCTGGTAGTAGAGTGCTACTGGCTGGTTCACTGGTAGCGGGGCTGCTACTAGTGGGGTTCCCTCTTGGTATAGAGGAAGAGAGACGTGAGTCTCTGGTTTCTTGTGACCGTGGGTTGCTAGAGGTTCCCTCCGTGTAGGAGGAAGAGGGGAGGTTGTTCCCCTGGGTAAGCTGTGTATCAGCGTCTGTTGGTAAGCTGTGTTGCCCAGCTGTTAGTGAAGCCACACTCGGTTTGAGTGTGGGGTGGATGTAGGTCCGTGGACCGAACCACCTAAAAATCTCTGTGCAGTGGTTGGTTGCTCCATATCTCCTATCTACTTCACAGGTTACATTGCATTCTCGTTTATATCTGTGCTGCTTCCGCTAGTTGTTTATTTGGGCGCGGGTTACGTATTTGATCTTTGGTTTAAAAGGATATTCCACCTGTTCTTCAGATTGGTTGTCTTGCTTTGTTAGAGTTCTAGTTTTATTATTGAGCCGAAAAGTTTTGAAGGGTGGGATTCATTCACCCCCCCTATGAATCCTCCGCACCGATCCTAACAAGCTGAGAGAATGACAGAGAATGGGATGTGGGAGGGAACGGTGGCCTACTTTGGGACGGACAAAGAGAGAATAGAGAGGGTGAGAGCGATGTGGGGAAACGGTCGACGAGGCCATGGTGGGGTAGAGCAAGCACCGTGCTCGGCGGTGGGTTCGTAGCGCTTGGGTTAATCCCCACGCTGGCTCGACAAGGGGTGAGACGTCGTGCTTGGGGGGGGGGGGATGCCATGCCCGGTCCGCTCGGAGGGGGTGAAGCTTGGAGCAGTGACCGGCAGGGGAGCTTGCGGCTTTCTCTGGCTCTGCATGGCGGGCTGGCGAAGGCGGACGCATGCTTGGACCGTGGGTGCCATGCCCAGATGACGTGCTCGGCCTGCTGGGATGGCCAGTGATGCACCTGCGACGGGGTTGGACTGGCCAGCTACGTCGTGTTCTTCCCGGTGATCACGGGCACGCAACGACGAGGACGACGACGCAGCACAGGAGGTTGACGCGGGAGGGGCGATCCTGCTCGGGATGTAGTGGCTGGAGACGGGAGAACGGCGGCACCTCCAACACTGGCTGGGGCGGGTTGGTCGGAAAGGGCCGGCTGTGCTGGGTGGAGTTGGCCTGGAGTGGGGCTTCCGGCCAGGGGGGGGGTGGGCGACGTGAAACGCCGGCCGGAGGCCCTGCTTGCGATGCAGGTGGGGTTGGAGGACTAGCGGTGGTGACAATGGCTGTGAGGGAGGGGGAATGGAGGGGAAGAGGGGTGCAGGATGGGGTGAGGCCAGCTGGGGTTCTGTTCAGCAGACAGGGAAGGCCAAGTTTTTGGGCACTGTAGTGGTGGGGTGGTGGGGCTGCTTGTGCCTCCCGGCAGCGACGATGGCAAGAGAGAAAGAGGGAGGGTGGTTTTTTGATGTGCAGGTGGGACTGCTGCCTGCAACTTGTATAGTGGAGGGCAAGGGAGCACAGGTGAGGTGTGGGTGTGGTACGGTGGATAGAAAAGGGGCATCGCACCCTGGGGCATCTCAGCTCATCTCCTTCTCGGAGAAGAACAAAGGCATTAAGGCATCACACCTCACATGGGTTGATTTTTAAAATTCTTCATTCTATCTTTAACATGAGTTACATACTCTTTTATAGACTCATCACAAAGACAACTCATAAAAAACGTCAACACCTAACACCTACGACTAATCATACCAAACCTCACCTAACACCTGACATCTCTGACTAATCATACTTCTAGTGGAAGACTAAAATAATAAAAGACTATTACATGATGGTGATATATCTTTTTTTTTTGTCCCGAGAACTCAACTCGGGCATGACGGCGCTCCTCTAGCTCCTTTGCCCCCCTCCATGGAGGTCTCGGGTGTTGTGCCCCTATGGTCACTTGAGTTCATATGGTCACTTGGGTCATTCGACATCATTCTATGGTCATATAAGTTCTAATGTATTCTTGGTTTTGATAATGGCTAAACACTATTAGTCATTGATGTTTTTCACCTTCATGTGATTGACATACGTGATGTTTTTGTTCATGACAGGTGCGCCAATGAATGGACAAGGAATCAAGTGGAAATGGTGAACGTGAACGCTGAATGTTGCGCCCTCACACGCGGATCGACCTGCGCGGTCAGATCGCGGGGGTCAAGGGGGCAGCGCCCCTTGCGGGGGTTTCTGGGGGCGGAGCCCCCGGAACAAAATTTAGAAATGCTGAAAGCATATTCTATGTTGATTTCAATCCCAAAATACATGAAATTGATGAGGACATGAATATCTTGAGTTATGAACATGTTTCATTGGTCTAACACTTCATTTTTGCAGGTATAGGTGTTTCCGGTCGACCTACACACCTTGGCCGGTCGACCAGATTTGCCAGAGCCTAAGAATTCCACGTTTTACAGGTTTCGGTCGACCGCCCCTGCCTTTCTGGTCGACCGGTTCTTCCAGAAACGAAACACTCCAGGAATTACAGATTTCGGTCGACCGCCCCTACTTTTCCGGTCGACCGGTTTTCCCAGAACCGACAAGTTGGAGATTTTACAGATTCCGGTCGACCGCCCCATGAATTCCGGTCGACCGCCAGCCCCGAGCCATCAATTGTTGACTTTATTTCCAACTTCGAAAAGGGCCATTCAACATTGATTTGTTTAATCCTAAAGACACCTAATCCCCTACAAATTGTGGATCTGGTCTAGGGGGTGTCCATAGACCATTCAAGGTCTATAAAAGTCTTGTAAGAGGGTTAGAAACCCTAATGCTTCAAGGGGCTTCTTGTGAGATCTAGGGTGGCTGCAAGGGAGGTTGCAAGAGAGCTTGGAGACGAGCTACTGTTCACTGTGAACAGTAGTTCGTGAAGGTGTTCTTCATCCAATCAAAGGGGAATCAAGCTCAAATCAAAGCCAGCAAACTTCAAGGAAGATTACATCAAAGAAAGGCTATCAAAGTGATCCAAGGAAGCCGGTTTGATTCAAGTTCTTCAAGGGAAATCATCTACATCCATTCAAGCTCTTTCAAGCTCATCCAAGGTGATCTTCCAAGCATTCAAACTCCTAGGAGCTAACGAAGCAATCAAGATTCAAGGTAGCTTCATCATCTCCTTCATTCATTCAAAGAAATTCAAAGAGAAGATCAAGAGAGAAGAATTGAAGGAACAGGTACTGTTCACGTGAACAGTACTCCGTGAAGAACATTCATCCAATCAAGGGTGAATCAAGAAGATTGAGTTGAAGCCAAGAGGAGCCTTGTTGCTGATCAACATTTCATACAAGGGCCAATTCATTTTCACTCATAACTCAATCTCTTGTCTTAGTTCATTCACATTTGTTTCATTTTCATTATTGTTAAAACATTGAAAGTGTGATTCATCCCTACCGGTGGTTAGTAGGAAGGCAATTGGAGGGTGTTCCAATTTGCGGTTGACATCCCTACCAGGTGGTGAGTAGGAAGGCAATCGGTGGTTTCCGATTTGCGGTTCTGTGTGCTGCACAAGTGAAGCCTCACCGGGTTTTGGTGAGGGGTGAACGTAGGACTGAGGATTCAGTCCGAACCACCTTAAAAATCCTATCTAGTGTGGTTTGCCTGTGTGATTGATTCGTTCTAGATGCATGCTTAGGATCGAATTATTATATATCTTGCTTATCTTGCTAAGTGAATCATAGCGTACTTGGAAGCTAGTTTCTATTCCGCTGCAATTCATTTTAACTAGCTGTTTAGAGGGCCGCATTGAGAAAAGTGGAGCTGATCTATTCACCCCTCCCCTCTAGATCCGCTATCCACCACTCAACATCGGGGGGGCCCCCAATGGCCCCCTCTGCCTTTGCGATCACTCCGTCAGCTTTTCTCGCGTTGGCCTCATCTTCTCCTATTGATCCTTCTGCTAACCATACTGTTGTCTGTAACCGATCCTTTGCAGAAGTCCTTTCTACTTCCTTACTGCCTCCGGTTGTGCAAGGCAAGGTCCTTGAACCAGCTTCTACGGATGGCGGGGAACCGGCCGTCTTCTTCAATGCAGAGGAAATCTCGACGTCTCTTAAGCCTTTCGACTTCGCTCTGGTGGCCCAGACGCCACAAGGCAGACCTACTTTTCCTGATATAAGAGCTCATCTTTCCAATCGATGCAGTTTCAAAGAGGACTTTATTATTAGTGCTTTGGATCCCAAACACTTGTTGCTGCGTTTTCGGAATCAGGAGGATTATTTGCAACTGCTCCTGCGAGAACACTTATATGTCCAAGACCGGCTATTCAGATTTTTCAAATGGACGATGCATTTCTCTCCTTTTGAAGACTCTTCCATCCTGCCCGTATGGATTTCCTTCCCTGGCCTTCCTGTGAATTTTTTTGTGGAACCCATGTTGCTTTCCATTGTTGGGAATGTTGGCAAGGTTTTAAAAATTGACCCTTCAACTTTGAATCTCACCAATACTGTGGTGGCCCGCGTCTGTGTTGAGTTGGATATCCAGAAGCCGCACCCTCATAGACTGTGGATTGGGTTCCCTGGGGGGGGGGGGCTTGGCAAGACATTATTTACCCTGAACTTCCTCCTTTTTGCTCGGGCTGTTCTAGACTAGGCCATGGTTTGGAGGATTGCAAAGGACATAAGAAAGTGGCCATAAATACTCTTGCTGTCTCTAAAGGGCCTCCACGACCGTCTATTAAATCCAAAAATGTCTGGAAACCGGTGAACTATCTTAATGGAATTGTTCATAGCAATGCAAATTCTGATATGCCTCTGCATCATAAGCCGGATGTCTCTTATGAGAAATCAAATGTTTTAGCTGTGGGTGCTTCTCCTATTCCTGGTACCCACAATGGTGATGGGATGGTGACTTTCACAAAGGTCACGGTGGACAGTGAAACTACCAATATTGAAACATTGTCAAAAAATCATGACAAGATGAATTCTGCTGACATTGTTGATATTGCCATGAAAACTTTTCCAGTACATGTGGAACAGATGTGTCAGATTATAGTGCCACCTGAGTCGAATTCCTCTGAAACAATTCTTGATATGCCTCCGTCAAAACTTAAACCATCTTGTAGTATGGAGCTCCCTTCAAGCCAAAGGTCTGATGTTAATGGCATCATTATCCCGGTTCCAGAGTTAACTATTGTTGAAACTAGGATTGATCACCAACAGCAGGATTTCCTATTCTCCACAGACCATCAGTCAGATTCACTTAACACCCTTGAAATCCAGAATCATAAACAGATGGTGGAGGTGGCAACTAAACGACAAGAAATTGCTAAGGTAGCGGCCATTGACAATGCCAGAGTTTTAATTAATGATCGTCCAGGAGTCATAACAAGATCCATGACCGGATCTGGATCAACAGGCAATCTTTCTATATCTCAGTCTTCATGAATTTTATCATCTGGAACATCAGAGGAATTGGAAATGATATATCAATTGGGAGAGTTAAGCTTTTCATTAAAGCTCACAAAATTGATTTTATTGTTGTGCTGGGACCCAAAATCCATTTTAGTAAACTGAATGGTATATGCAGAAAGTTAGGTATGAACTATTGCATTGCTAATTGTGATGATATGGCTCACATTTGGGTTTTTTGGAGGGTTAATATGGACTTTTCAGTTGTCAGTAGAGATGATCAGCAAATTTCTCTATGTCAATCTGGTTCGGCCTGGCCAAAGTTTCACATCTCCTTAGTTTATGCTAAATGCTTAGCTTCGGAGAGACAGTCACTGTGGGCTTCTTTATCTCTAATCCACTCCCAAATTATAGGGCCTTGGCTAGTAGCTGGAGACTTTAATTGTATTCTGAATGTTGATGAAAAGCTTGGTGGAAACCCACCCAATATGAATGCAATCTCAGAATTTAATGAATGTGTTTCAGTTTGTGCTCTTATAGATGCAGGCTACAGGGGTTCAAAGTTCACATGGCATAATAATCAGACTGGGTGCAATGGCATTTGGGCTAGGCTGGACAAAGCACTATTAAACTCAGAATGGTTAAATTTGCTTCCCATTTCAGTTGAACATTTATCAAGGGAAGCATCTGACCATGCTCCCTTGTTGGTTAAAACCTTAATGCAGGAAAAATTCAAGAGTAGATTTTGCTTCCAAAAAATGTGGACCATGCATGAAAAATTTCTTATGGATGTCAAAACCTGTTGGAACACTAGCCCTCTGGCTTCCTCTCCTATGACAACTCTGTACTTGAAGCTTAAGCATATGAGGAATATGCTTCGAACCTAGAACAAACAGATCTTTGGTCATGTACAAGTAAACCTAATGGCAGCAGAGGATTCAGTGCTCAAAGTAGAATTTAATTATGATCTAGACCCATCTAAGGAAAATCATTCTATCTTAGAGGAAGCAAAATCAACTCAATCTGAAAGACTCCTTCAGGAGGAATGTTACTGGAGGCAGAAGTCTGGGATCAGATGGTTACAAAGGGGGACAGAAATACCAGATTTTTTCATACCTCGACTATGGCCAAAAGAAATAAGCACTGTATTTCTCAGCTTAGGAATTTTGCTGGTATTATAATCTCAGACCATGGACAGATGAAAGACATTGCATCAAGTCATTTCCAAAAAGCCTTTACCTCTCAGCATCACTACATTGAGGAATCATCACTGAATTGTATTCCATCATTAGTTACTCAGCAGGATAATGAAATGTTAAGCGCCATTCCAACTGAAAAAGAAATACAAGATGCTGTCTTCACACTTTCTGCTGACAGTGCACCTAGACCCGATGGATTCACAGGAGCATTCTACCAAAAGGCTTGGGAAATCATCTCTGAAGTGGTAAATAGCGCTGTACAAGAGGCTTTTATTACTCAGCAGCAGCTCCCAAGAAGTGTCACTTCCACCTTGATTGCTCTTATACCTAAAAAACCAAATGCTGTGGACATCTCGGACTATAGACCTATTAGTCTTTGTAACTTCTTCTACAAGATTATTTCTTCTATTGTAAACAAAAGGCTGGCTTCTATTATTCCAAAAATAATATCCAAGGAGCAGACTGCTTTTGTAAAAGGGAGGCACATTATAGAAAATATTGCACTAGCTCCAGACTTGACTCAGGAATTGGGCAGAAAAACTAGAGGCAAGAACATTATGTTCAAATTAGATATGGCAAAGGCTTACGACAGGTTAGAGTGGGATTTTCTATTTGCTGTTCTTCACAGGTTTGGTTTCAGTCTGCCAGTTATTCAGCTGATTGAAAAAGTGGTAAAAGACTGCTGGTTTTCAGTTCTAATGAATGGTGACCCAGTCGTATATTTTAAGTTTACAAGGGGTGTTCGCCAAGGTGACCCAATTGCTCCATCATTATTTATCATTGCAGAGGAAAGTCTAAGTAGATCTTTAAAACAAGCTTACCTTAACAGTCAAATTGAAAGCTTTCAAGGGCCTCGGAGGTGCCCTCCCATATCCCATCTCCTTTTTGCAGATGACACCATGATTTTCAGTAAGGCCAGCCTTGTTTCTGTCAGAAATTTACTGAAAGTTCTTAAAACTTATGAAATGAGCTCAGGTTAGCTAATTAATGTAAGTAAGAGTGGTTTCTTTCTGCACCCTATGGTTCATGAATCCATCACCACTCGAATTTCCAATATAACAGGTTTCACTAGGCACAGCTTCCCTCATAAATATCTTGGCTATCCTTTGGTTCTAGGCCGTAGCAAAAAAGTGCACTTTGTGGGTATTATTTAGTCCATTCAAAAAAGAATCTCAGGTTGAAAATCTAACCTGCTTTCTCAGGGTGCTAAGATGATTCTGATAAAGCATGTATTATCCTCAATTCCACTTTATTCCCTTTCCACTTCACCCCTTTACTCAGAAACCCATTTAGCGCTCGAGAAGTCCTTTGCTAATTTTTTTTTGGGCTCTTCCTCTAATGGGAATAAAAGGCACTGGAGATCATGGGATTTAATCTGCAGACCCATCTCTCAGGGTGGTCTTGGCATTATGTCACTCCGGCAAATGGACATTGCCTTAAGAGTAAAAATGTTATGGCAGGCTATGAACTCCAATTCCTTGTGGGCCAATTTTTTCAGAGCTAAATATATAGGTCAGAGACACTTGAGAGATGTTCAGTTCAAAAATATGAGTGGCCTTGCTAGAAGAAGCTGGATGCAGGCAAAAAATCTTGTTGTCAAATTTAACAAGGTGATAGTTGGGGATGGCAACCTTACAAATTTCTGGTATGACAACTGGATCGGAAATCACTACTTGGCTGATTTTGTACCTGCAAACAGCATCCCTAATTCTAGCATCACTGTAAAAGATTTCATCATGCAAGCTACAAGTGAGGAAAAAAATCTAATGGACAGGTTTCTTCCAGCTCCAATCAAAACAACCATCATGAACACAAATCTCACTCATGATACTGATTTACAGATGTGGAGCTTATCTTCCTCAGGAAACTGTTCGGTGGCATCCACTTACCAGGTTTTGTCCGAAAACACATCCAGTCAGACAACTTTACATTGGCCTGGACTTTGGTCTCAATGACTCCCAACTAAAATTTCAGTTCATCTGTGAAAAATTCTTCAAAATAGCCTCCCTGTTGATTTTAATGTAAAGCGATTGGGTGTGCAGTTATGCTCCATCTGTTCATGCTGTCAGGCTCATCATGAGGAACATTTGAATCATCTCTTCTTGCATAGTGAGTTGGCTTCTCACATTTGGTCTTACTTCAAAGCACTGGGACTGCATCTTGAAGGAAATACAGTCATATCCTTTATCTCACATGCTGCAAGCAGTATCCAACCGAAATCAACTTATGGTCATCTCATACTAGCTGTCATTAGCTATGGTATGTGGGATATTTGGATAGCAAGGAATGAAGTAAGATATGAAGGCAGGACCATATCTAAAAACAGTGTTCTTCACCAAATCCTCAATTATGTGAAACAAGTGTGTGTTATTGCTAATCTAAAGGAACCTGACATCAGGAAAAAGATGATTCTGGACAAGCTGGGTATACCAACTCATACCCCCAATGGTGCTCAGCTGAAAATCATTAAATGGATATGTCCTCCGTGGCCTTTTCTTAAGTTAAATTCTGATGGAGCTTGCAAACCAAACGGAGCAACTGGTGGAGGAGGTGCCATTAGAGATCATAGAAGAAATGTTGTTCTAGCTTACTCCCACTATTATGGTCAGTCCAACAGCCTTGTCGCAGAAGCAAGGGCTTTGATTGACGGCATTAAATACCTTCACACTATTTCTATCCAACCAGCCCATATAGAGTGTGACTCCCAAGTTCTGATTCGGGTCATTAAAAAGGATTATCAATGCCCATGGTCAATTCTTCAGTATGTCAGAGAGATTTGGAGATCTACCACTCAGCATGATAAGATTGAACATATATACAGAGAAGGAAATAAAGTTACGGATTCTATGGCCTCCATAGCTTGCTCATCCAAATGTAATGCCTTTTTCTCTTTCAATGAGCTACCCTCAATTATAAAGGGAGAGGCTCGAATGGATAAACTGGGATTGCCCAGCTTTAGATTGATGTAATCATTCCTTCTCATTAGCAATAAAATTTACCTCCTAGAGACTTGATGGTGGAATGGCTCAGCTCTTTACCTCTGGCAAAGGGCGCATTCTCCCATCCGTCCCTAGGCAGGGTTTCTTATTTAAAAAAATATATCTTATTTTATATAAAAAGGAAAAGCACACATATAGACCCACTAAAGTGGCCCATTAACATAAAACACTTAAAATAAATATAATTTGATAGTTGCCCATGTTGCTTGACGATCCTCGTCAAACCCCTCCACTTGGAGGAGGTTCGACCGCGAACCTCGAATCACAGGACCCTCGTTTGAAGTGGTTGCGGCGTTGGTGGAGGCAAAGACGGACGGGAGAGGAGGACGGACCTCGAGCTTCAAGTGGGGTCTCACACCCGTCCCCATCTCAAGGACGATGCACCCAAAGTTTCAAATTCTCCCTTCTGGGTGGAGCGAAGGAGGAAGGATTTGGAGCTTCAAGTGGGGTCTCGCACCTGTCCCCATCGTAAGGACAATGCATCCGAAGCTTCAAATTCTTCCTTCTCGGCGGAGCGGATTTGGCCAAGGACCCGACTTGTGAGAACAAGTGGACAACCTGCTCTGATACCAAATTGATGCGATACAAAAGCCTGCATCTTATGATTTTCTTCTTTTCTCACCTTGTTCTCTATTTCTTCATTTTTCTCAAAATATTTTTTCTCTCTATTTATTTAACCTTCTCTTCTTTTTTTTACAACATATTTTTTCTCTTTCTATTAATTTTTTCTTCTTTTACTTTTTTTTTATTTTCTATTCGTTTCTCCTTTTTTTTCACATTCTCTTCTTCACCATTTTTTTTGAAAATAACTTCTCCCTTTTTTTCTTCTCTAAACTTCTTTTTTTCTTCTTAAAAAAAGAAAAAAAAACTCATCATCCCTTTTTTTTCAAAGAACTTCACGAGAGAGAGAGAGAATAGTAAATAGAGAGAGGGGGGGAGATCGATAGAGTGGGAAAGATGGGGGGAGGGGTTCTGCGTTTCTTTATATATATATATATATATATATATATATATATATATATATATATATATCACAAGAGCATCCCGTAGAGAGAGAGAGAGAGAGAGCAGAGAGAATGAGAGAGAATGGGATGTGGGAGGGAACGGTGGCCTACTTTGGGACGGACAAAGAGAGAATAGAGAGGGTGAGAGCGAGGTGGGGAAACGGTCGACGAGGCCGTGGTGGGGTAGAGCAAGCACCGTGCTCGGCGGTGGGTTCGTAGCGCGCTTGGGTTAATCCCCACGCTGGCTCGGTAGGGTGAGACATCGTGCTCGGGGGGGGGGGGGGAATGCCATGCCCGGTCCGCTCGGAGGGGGTGAAGCTTAGAGCAGTGACCGGCAGGGGAGCTTGCGGCTGTCTCTGGCTCTGCATGGCGGGCTGGCGAAGGCGGACGCATGCTTGGACCGTGGGTGCCATGCCCAGATGACGTGCTCGGCCTGCTGGGATGGCCAGTGATGCACCCGCGGCGGGGTTGGCATGGCCGGCTGCGTCGTGTTCTTCCCGGTGATCATGGGCACGTAACGACGAGGACGACGACGCAGCATAGGAGGGTGACACAGGAGGGGCGATCCTGCTCGCGATGCAGTGACCGGAGAAGGGAGAACGGCGGCGTCTTCAATGCCGGCTGGGGCGGGTTGGCCGGAAAGGGCCGATTGTGCTGGGTGGAGTTGGCCTGGAGTGGGGCTTTCGGCCAAGGGAGGGGTGGGCGACGTGAAACGCCGGCCGGAGGCCCTGCTTGCGATGCAGGTGGGGTTGGAGGACTAGCGGTGGTGAAAATGGCTGTAAGGGAGGGGGAATGGAGGGGTGCAGGATGTGGTGAGGCTTAAAGAAACAGAAAGTAGGAAAGAGTTGGAGAACGTGACGTGCTCTTGGTTGATTTACGAGAGCCACCAAAATCATCTTATATAAGTCTTTGTTTGTTACAAATACAACAAATCAGAGGTAATCTTTATCCATGTACAACAAGAAGTAGCAACCGACTAGGAAGATAAATAACAGTAGTCAGAGGATAATTATCTACAAATGAAGAGATAATATCATGTTTGATTTATCTCTAATACCCTCCCGCAAGTTGAAGGCTCCAATGATCGGAGATTCAACTTGGTCCGTAGATCACTGAACCGTGCAATGGCCAAGGGCTTCGTTAGAATGTCAGCAACTTGGTCTTTTGTAGAGATGAACTTCACTTGGAGCTTGCCCTTGGATACTTGATCTCGCACAAAATGGAAGTCTATTTCTATATGTTTGGTGCGTGCATGAAAGATATGATTTATCGTTAAATATGTAGCCCCCAAATTATCACACCAAAGGATTGGTGATGCTGATGGAAGAAGGCCGAGCTCTTTGAGAAGCGATTGTAGCCAGATCAATTCTGCAGTGGCGTTAGCAAGTGCACGGTACTCAACTTCTGTAGAAGAACGAGCAACAGTATGTTGCTTGCGAGCAGACCAAGAAACCAGGTTGGCACCAATATAGACTGCATAGCCTCTGATAGAACGACGATCGTCAGGGCAACCTGCCCAATCAGCATCGGAGAATGCTTGGAGTTGTTGAGAAGCAGTTGGGCGGATAAGTAGACCAAAGTGGGCAGTTTGTTTTAAGTAGCGGAGTATCCGTTTGACAACAAGCCAATGATCTTCTCGAGGGTCTTGCATGAACTGGCAGACCTTGTTGACAGCATATGTAATATCAGGCCTCGTCATAGTAAGGTATTGCAGTGCCCCAACTATGCTGCGGTACTGATGTTTGTCGACTGTAGGCTGATTAGAGTGAGTCGTCAAGGTGACTTTGGTGCACATAGGCGTGTTCACCGGCTTGGCATCAAGCATAGAGGTCCGATGAAGTAGTTCAGCAATATACCGCTGCTGAGTGAGGAGGAGGCCAGAACCAGTCGACTTTGCCTCAATCCCAAGAAAATAATGCAGTGGACCAAGGTCCTTTAAGGCAAACTCAGAACTCAGCTGATCAAGAAGAGAGCTAATGACAGAAATGTGCGTACTCGTGATGAGAATATCATCAACGTACACTAATAATGCAACAAAGATGGTCTCCTTTTTGTAGTAAAACAAGGATGCATCCGTTTTGGATCCTTCGAAACCAAGCTTGACGAGAAAGGAGCTGATACGTGCAAACCATGCACGAGGTGCTTGCTTTAGCCCATATAATGACTTGTGTAACCGACACACATGATTGGGAAAGCGCTCGTTGACGCAGCCTGGAGGCTGAGACATATAAATGGTCTCCTGTAAGTGACCATGGAGAAAAGCATTGGAGATGTCCAACTCTCGAATGGGCCACTTATGAGAGATGGCAATGGAAAGGATAGCTCGAATGGTGGTGGGCTTGACCACTGGACTGAATGTCTCGACGTAGTCAACTCCGGCTTGCTGAGCATATCCTTTGGAGACGAGACGGGCTTTGAAGCAATCAATGGTTCCATCTGGCCGTCGCTTGATTCGAAAAACCCATTTATTTCCAATAATATTTGCATGCGGTGGAGGTGGGACAAGCTCCCATGTCCCATTTCTTAATAGCGCAGAGACCTCGTCCGCCATGGCTGCATGCCACTCCAGGTATTTGGAGGCACTAGTAAAGCAGGTGGGTTCCACTGCAGAGGCAGCCATGGTGAGGAGTGCCATGGGCGGCGGATGCTTGGTGCTTCTGTTGCGTAGCTGCATAGGATGCGTGCGCTGCACAGTAGGTGGAACAGAAGTTGATGGCGGCTGAGAGGGTAACTGCATTACGTCCTTGCCAAGATCGACAACAAGAGGAAGGCCATCCATGTTGGCAGCGGTAATGGTTTCTGTTGAGGTAGAGGGAGGAACAGTAGGGGGTTGGGATGGAAGTGGTGGCTCTGTAGGTGGTGTTTGTGTAGGTAATGATGGACTGGTGGTGGGTGTATCAGAGGAGTTGGCTGGTTCTTTGGCAGCTGGCTCGGTCAAATTTTGTTGGCATGTGTGAAGAGTGTTGGGGTTGGAGGCAGCGTTGTGGGGAGAAGGATTAATGGGTTGCATGTTGACATCAGAATCTGCATTGCACGTGGTACGCAAATTCTCATTAGAAAAGGGTGGTAAATGTATAGTTGCATGAGAGAGAGACGTACCTGGAGCACCATAATCGCTAGGCACAGGTAAAGCAGTTGTAACAGAGAGCCAGAGAGAGGGAAGGATTGCTGCTGGAGTAGAAGGTGATGAGTTTGCAAAAGGAAAGCTGGTTTCATTAAATGAGACATGACGAGCATAATAATAACGGCCAGTTTCTTTGTCAAAGCATCTATAGCCGTGATGGCGCATGCTGTAACCAAGAAAAACACAGAGCTTTGTACGAAATGCAAACTTCACCGGATTATATGCCCGTAACAATGGAAATGCAGCACATCCAAATACTCTCAAGAATGAGTAGTCCGGAGGACGATGAAACAATTTCTGAACTGGTGACTGACCTTGAAGTACAGGAGTGGGGAGTAGATTAATAATATATGTAGCAGTTTCAAAGGCAAAATTCCAAAATTCCTTTGGCACACAACTGTGAGCAAGTAGAGATAAACCGCAGTCGACAATATGTCGAATTTTGCGTTCAGCAGTCCCGTTTTGCTCATGAGTATGAGGACAAGCCACTCTATGTTGAATTCCAAATTGTTTGAGGTAAGAGTTAAGTTTTTGAAACTCTCCACCCAAATCAGATTGTAGAGCAATTAGTTTGGTGGAAAAATGACGTTCAACAAAGACATGAAACTGCTGAAAAATTGCACTAACTTGGGAACGCGCACTCATTGGATACAACCACGTAAATTTAGAGTAATCATCAATAAAGAGAATAAAATACTTGTCTCCATTACATGAAGGTTGGGGGGCTGGACCCCATACATCAGTGTAGACAAGTTCGAGAGGTTTACTGCTAGTAGAAGGAGAAGTCTATAAAGAAAATTTAGAGGCCTTGCCAAGCTGACAGGCAGTGCAATGGCTAAAGGAAACTTTATTTACTGAACTAGGCAAATGAGATGAACGGATAACTGAGGACACTGTTCGGTGGTGGCTGTGTCCAAGCCTTGCATGCCAGACATCTGGAGTAGCGCGTTCACCAAGGAAGCAAACTGGAGTGGAGGAGGATTGCTCTCTAGTAGTCTGCAGCCGATACAAGCCATGCTCACTGTGCCCTTTGATTAGGATTGCTCCCGTAGCCTTGTCCTTTACAAGAAAGTGGTTAGGATGAAATTCAAAGAAACATTGGTTGTCAAGGGCAAAACGGTGCACAGATAAAAGGTTCTTTTTGATACTGGGAACATGAAGAACATTGGGAAGAGAGAAGGTATGCTTACCATGAGAAATATTGGAGGAACCAATGTGAGAGATGGGGAGGCCATTACCATTTCAACTTGGAGCTGATCACGACCCTTGTATTCATTGGCAATAGATAGACGTGAGAGATCTGTAGTCACATGATGAGTAGCCCCGGTATCGGCATACCAATCATCAAGAGGTCCTGAAGTGCCGTCATAGGTCACCATGTGTGCTGCCGATGGAGTAGGTAGAGGTGTATGTGGTGCCGCTGCTGGAGTTGCGTATGACGACGCCCTCATTATTGGACCAGCATTGGGGTGCTGATAGCATCGATCTGGCGTGTGATTGGTTCTACCACAGTGAGTGCATGGGGAAAAACGGCCTCTGCCACGCCCATGCTGTGCACCAAGTCCACGTTGTTGGCCTGATGAAGATCGATGAGCAACATTTGCACTAGGTGCTGCAACTTCCACTGTTGTGCTGGCGACTTCGAGATTATACTCCATGGTGGTAAGAAGGGAGTGGAGCTCTGGAAAGGATGGTGCACGGTCTCGAGCAGATATAGCACAGAGGATGCTGCTATACTCCGGACCAAGGTTTCTAGATATAACAACAGTGAACTGAGCAGGAGTTATAGGTTGGCCAGCTTCGGCGAGCTGGTCTGCTAAAAACTTTGCCTGATGCAGAAACTGGGTGACGGAGAGGGATCCCTTTTTCAGGTTTTGTAGTTGAATATTAAGCTGAAGGATTCTAGAGTGGGAAAAGGATCCAAAAGCGGTGGTCAATGCTTCCCAAGCCTCATGTGTATGACCGATTCTAATCAGATGAGGGGCAACTTCCTCGGTCAGGGAGCAATTGATCCAGCTCAATACTAATTGGTCCCGTAAAAACCAAGAGGCCTATGTGGGGTTCGGGATGTTTTTGTCAGAATCATCTTTGATTGTGGTGGGAGGTTCAGAATCAGATCCGTCTATTATTCCCATCAGGCCTTGGCTATTAAGTAATGGAATGAATTGTGCTTTCCATATCACATAATTGGTGGGTGACAGTTTGATGGAAAGAAAGTGACTTACATTAAGGTTGGTACTAGGAACATGAGCGTTGAGAGGTGCAGGAACAATGGCAATGTTGCTTGAAGATCCCATCGCGTCGTCCTGCTCTGATACCATAAAGAAACAGAAAGTAGGAAAGAGTTGGAGAACGTGGCGTGCTCTTGGTTGATTTACGAGAGCCACCAAAACCATCTTATATAAGTCTTTGTTTGTTACAAATACAACAAATCAGAGGTAATCGTTATCCATGTACAACAAGAAGTAGCAACCGACTAGGAAGATAAACAACAGTAGTCAGAGGATAATTATCTACAAATGAAGAGATAATATCATGTTTGATTTATCTCTAACAAGGCTAGCTGGGGTTCTGTGCAGTAGACAGGGAAGGGCAGGCTTGTGGGCACAGTAGTGGTGGGGTGGTGGGGCTGCTTGTGCCTCTTGGCAGCGACGATGGCGAGAGAGAAAGAGGGAGGGTGGTTTTCTGCTGTGAAGGTGGGACTACTGCCTGTAACTTGTATAGTGGGGGGCAAGGGAGCACATGTAGGGTGTGTGATGTGGGACGGACAGCGAACCTGGGACTTTAGCTCGCGGACGTCCCTATGCGAGGGAAACGCGGGATCTGCGCGGTTGAGAAACCGGCAATGAGTCGGGTAGTCAACTCTCTTTCGTGCCCGGATCAGGTCATGGGACGGGTTTCGCTCTCTCTCGAAGCGATGATAAAAATATCGGGCTAGATTAACCTATCACTCATGCAGCGGCAATAGAATACATATGAAATAAGTAAAATGCGAAGAGAGGAGCGGACACGATACCTCCACGCTACCGGGCGTGGGGAAGACGACCCCTGCCGAACTTCATACTCCCGAAATAGTAAATAATTAAATTACAGTAATGAATAAGATTACCCACTCCACACAGGGAGGTAAAGGGCTATAATGGCGACCTAGGAGTAATGGGTTCGGGTTGACAGGCAGCGATTTGGGTAGCTCCGACGGCAACGCGTGTCGACAAACGTGGGGCCCACGTCCTGGTCGGAGGGCTGATCGGGCCGAGAGTGGTAACACTATGAAGGGGACTCCTGGAGGGACGATCCCGAGGAGGGGGACGTGCTGGTTCGCCTTGTGGAAGGTGAGGCGGCCCGACTGGGAACGATGTTACTTGCTGCCCACGAACCAGTTCTGTTGTCACAGCACCGCGTGACCCGGCGAGAACAGCTGCTGCGATCAGACCTGAGCTCAGAACGACGTGAGACTAGCACTGTTGGAAAGCTCTCTCAGAGTTCTACAACCCTATGTTATCACAGGAATTTTAATCTCTCTGTATGCTCCGTGGCTGAATTTACAACAGCTGGCTAACAGAACTAGATCAGACAGGGCAAAAAGTGGATCTACCTAGGAACTCGATTTGACCAGAGGGTAGACGATGGATCTGGGTGCTGGAAATTTTATGGCTGAGAGAGGGGGATGTGAGGATGACACACAAATATTTTGGGATTTTTGGGACGTGGTTTAAGAGGTGAAAGGGATTTTATGGTGGAGAGTGGTCAGATCTGGACTGCACAGGACAGAATAGATTTACGAAAATACAGTGGTTTTTTGGATGGGAAAGAAAATTCATAAAATCACAAAAAAAATTGGGGACGAAGGCTTTGGTGGACAAAACTCCCAGTTCTAATTTCAGCTCAATCTGAAATCGGAAAGGGGGTAAAGCGGTCGAAGAGGTAGCTTGCTGGAACACAGATCTGCACCGAGACAGAATCTGTAGATCGGGGGGAATAAATGGTATAGGAAAATAAACAAAAAATAAATAATGTGAATTTTTTTGTGGAGACTGGTGGAACGTGGGGAACTCACCCTCCAATTTTCATCACGATCTGATATCCTGATGGGGAGTTAAAAATCGGGCTTTAGACCTCTGTCCAGCAATGGATAGATCTACGACGGCGAGGCGGTGGCGGTGCGATGGCGGCGGCGGCTGAGCTTCACACTCAGAGGAGGAGAGATCACTTGGAATCCACCAAGTTTTGTAGGGAATCCACCCTAGAAACACAACAAATCCAGCTGCAAAGGAGAGGGGAGAGGGGGGGCACCCTTGGGCTCTTGGAATTTCCAATCTTTTCTTCTCATTAATATATGAAAATACCAAATTACAAAGGTTATATAACTCCCACCTAAAGACCAAATTACCCTCAGATCTAGGGTTAGGGGAGGGTCATACAAGGGATAGGAGATATTCTCCCCATGTGGTCAAAAACCATAATAAAAAAATACTATAGGAAGGGTGCGCCCCCCTCCTTTAAGGGAAGAAAAATGGCATTTTATTTCTTTTGTCTCCTTGGTCCAAGTCCACCTTTGGACCATGGACCAGCCCCATGGGCCCTAGAAGCCAAGTGGCCCAATGAGAGAGAGGGTGGGGGACCCTACGGGACCTCCTGGACTTTTACAAAAAAACCCAAAGACTTCTAAAGACTAACTCTTTGGCTTATAATGCCTTACAATTGTAAACCCAATTAGCCAATGATATAAATGCAAACAAAAAAGACACAAATGTAAAAATAAAATGTTAGTACCCGGTATTGATTTCCATTAATTCTCACTGGGTGAGAAGAACTCGACCCTATCGAGTAAGGGGTGCGGCTGCTCGTGTGACTCCTGCGGATCTGTCACCGACCTGGTAGCGCGGAGTTCGCTCTACTCCAAGTAACCGTCACCTGCTCATCACGTATATATTCGATATGCACACGCTGCTGTGGGAATGAGGCTAGTGGTGGACATTCCGACGTGGGGTCAGTTACAAGGGGTGGAGGCGGCTCAAGACTCACTGGGAACCACCGCTGGGTCCCTGTATGTGACTGGATTCGAGACATAGAAAGGTAGAGCTGATCCCCTATTCGTTAGGTAAGTCCACAACATATGCATGAGATCCGACTTGCCTCACACTCGAAAGGGATGGACATTGCGAGCTGACATTAGACTGACTCGATTCGACGCATGCAGACTCACTATGCACTCGACAAATGTACGTATAGACTCCTGAAAAACTAAACAAACAACGAAACACAGACTCACACATGACCCTAGACTGATACATAATGTAGTGGTGACCCAGGCCACCCACAAGTGTAACTAGTACACTAGCTACTGGGCATCTTGGAGGTCCAAGGGATTCCCCTGGACATCGCCCTCCTCACGAAAGAACTCATCAGCTAAATCCTGCTCGGCCTCATAGGTGACAGATACAAGCCCAGCGTCTGAGGCTTCTCCGACTCTCGGGTCCCCAATGACTAGTGAGGTACAGGTGGGACATTGACTAGCGATGTGGCCAAACCCATGACATCGATAACACTGCTGTCATGACCCACTAGTCTCCCCAATAAGTGGTCCCTTACCCTTATCTTACCGACGGACTAGGGGTATAGGCAACATATGGGGAGGTGTGGGTGCCGTTGGACGGGCAATGGGTGCCGAGGGGCGGGCAATGGATGTCGGTGGTTGGGGTGGAGGTAGATCCCTTGGTGGGGGAGGATGAGGCCTTGGAGCGAATTGCTCCTGACGGGCGGGCTCCTGAGGTCGAGCCATGGGGGCCCTCGGATATGGGCCTAAGGAGCTACGGAGCTCGGCACTACGAAGAGGGACGGGGCCCAACCGTTGGGTAGACTCGAACTCATCCTCAAACTGCTCCAACTCGAGAGCAACCTGATATGCGTCTTCCAACTTGGTCACATTGTGGCGAAAAAGCTCATACTGATAGTGGGGCCGCAGACCACGACGAAAGTGGGAAATGGGCATGGTGCTCTCCTCCGAGACTCCACATCGCAAAAAACACTCATCAAATTCAGCGATATACTTGGAGATGGACCGATCTCTCTGACTGAGACTCTACCACCTATCGATGAGGCGCTGACGGTATGTGGCAGGAAGGTACTTTTGCCGAAGCTTGACCTTCATCTCACCCCATGTCTCAACCTGGGGTTCCTGCCGATGAAACAATAGGCTCTCTACGTTCTTCCAATAGGTCTGAGCCTGTCCCATCAGCTTCATGGTAGCGAATCAGACTCTTCGACGGTCCGTCATATCGAACCAATCAAAGTACCGATCCATCCCGGACTCCTAATCTAGATAGACCTTCGGGTCCAAGGACCCATCAAAAGTGGGAGGATTCGCACGAACGGTCCTGAGGGTCTGCTCGTCCTCATCCAAATCACGGTTCCATCGTTGAACATGACGGTCACGACCATATCCCCCATTTTCATTCTCAGATTCATCATCAACCACCTCGGGGACTCGACGCCTCCTATCATCTACCCCTTGAGACCTAGGAGCAATAGGTGGCTGAACCGGCTCCGGTTGACCATTTGTCGGCACGGGGTGCGCCTCAACCGGGGGTCTCTCTAGGATGGCTACTCTCTCTACCAGACCGTGAACAAACTGGTCTGACTCTTCAGCCCTATCCTCTAAGGCCTTCATCCTCTCTTCCAAACGTGTGCCTAGGCCATCCACCCGCATACTCAGCCCTTCCATCTTATCCACTAGAGCACTCAAATCATCCATTTTTACCATAATAGCTCGAAACATGTCGACCACCGATGACGCATCGGGACTAGGAACTCGGGGATCTGCCATAGGTGGTGGTGGTGGTGAGTATTGGGTACCCCTACACATGGGCATGCAAAGGAAACGGGGTTGGCATGCACCGACCAAGGCCAAATGAAGAACGACTTAAACTCCAATATTCGGTACGTGGCGGAGGTTTGATCCGAAGATCACACTCACGCAAGTGTGCTACCATCCCAATAGGCGTAACCTATCGCTTCGGAGGCACCTTTTGATATACCGAATGAAGGAATGTAAATGTAACCTTGGACCGAATTAGACTCTCTCGAGACTTAAATGACTTTTTTTTCTTATTTTTAATCAAAGACTACCCTAGACTCAACCTTTCGCTCTGATACCAATCTGATGCGGGACGGACAGCGAACCTGGGACTCTAGCTCGCGGATGTCCCTATGCGAGGGAAACGCGGGATCTGCGCGGTTGAGAAACCGGCAATGAGTCGGGTAGTCAACTCTCTTTCGTGCCTGGATCGGGTCACGGGAAGGGTTTCGCTCTCTCTCGCAGCGGTGATAAAAATATCGGGCTAGATTAACCTATCACTCATGCAGCGACAATAGAATACATATGAAATAAGCAAAATGCGAAGAGAGGAGCGGACACGATACCTCCACGCTACCGGGCGTGGGGAAGACGACCCCGGCTGAACTTCGTACTCCCGGAATAGTAAATAATTAAATTATAGCAATGAATAAGACTGCCCACTCCACATAGGGAGGTAAAGGGCTACAATGGTGACCCAAGAGTAACGGGTTTGGTTTGACGGGTAGCGATTTGGGCAGCTCCGACGGCAGCGCGTGCCGACAAACGTGAGGCCCACGTCCTGGTCAGAGGGCCGATCGGGCCAAGAGTGGTACTGCTACGAAGGGGACTCCTGGAGGGACGATCTCAAGGAGGGGGACGCGCTGGTTCGCCTTGTGGAAGGCGAGGCGGCCCGACTGGGAACGATGTTACTTGCTGCCCACGAACCTGTTCTGCTGTCACACCACTGCGCGACCCGGTGAGAACAGCTGCTGCGATCAGACCTGAGCTCAGAACGACATGAGACTAGCACCGTTGGAAAGCTCTCTTAGAGATCTACAACCCCATGTTGTCACAGGAATTTTAATCTCTCTGTATACTCTATTGATGAATTTACAACAGACTGGCTCACAGACTCAGATCAGGCAAGGCAGAAAGTGGATCTGCCTGAGAACGCAGTTTGACCGGAGGGTAGACGATGGATCTGGGTGCTGGAAATTTTATGGCTGAGAGAGGGGGATGTGAGGATGACACAAAAATATTTTGGGATTTTTGGGACGTGGTGTAAGAGGTGAAAGGGATTTTATGGTGGAGAGGGATCGGATCTGGACTACACAGGATAGAACAGATTTAGGAAAATATAGTGATTTTTTTGGATGGGAAAGAAAATTCATAAAATCACAAAAAAAAATTGGGGACGAAGGCTTTGGTGGACAGAACTCCCAGTTCAAATTTCAGCTCAATCTAAAATCGAAAAGGGGGTGAAAGGGGCGAAGAGGTAGCTTGCTGGAACACAAATCTGAACAGAGACAGAATCTGTAGATTGGGAGGAATAAACGGTAAAGGAAGGTAAACAAAGGAGCAAAATGTGAATTTTTTTTTGTGGAGGCTGGGGGAAACGTGGGGAACTCACCCTCCAATTTTCAGCATGATCTGATCTTCTGATGGGGAGTTAAAAATCGGGCTTTAGACCTCTGTCCAACAATGGACAGATCTGCGACGGCGAGGCGGTGGCGGTGCGATGGCGGCTCGATGGCGGCGGCGGCTGAGCTTCACACTCAGAGGAGGAGAGATCACTTGGAATCCACCAAGTTTTGTAGGGAATCCACCCTATAAATACAGCAAATCCAGCTACAAAGGAGAAGGGAGAGAGGGGGCGCCCTTGGGCTCTTGGAATTTCCAATCTTTTCTTCTCATTAATCTATGAAAATACCAAATTACAAGGGTTATATAACTCCCACCTAAAGACCTAATTACCCTCAGATCTAGGGTTAGGGGAGGGTCATACAAGGGATAGGAGATATTCTCCCCATGTGGTCAAAAACCACAATAAAAAAACAATATAGGAAGGGTGCGCCCCCCTCCTTTAAAGGAAGAAAAATGGCATTTTACTTCTTTTGTCTCCTTGGTCCAAGTCCACCTTTGGACCATGGACCAGCCCCATGGGCCCTAAAAGCCAAGTGGCCCAATGAGAGAGAGGGTGGGGGACCCTACGGGACCTACTGTACTTTTACAAAAAAGCCCAAAGACTTCTAAAGACTAACTCTTTGGCTTATAATGCCTTACAATTGTAAACCCAATTAGCCAATGATATAAATGCAAACAAAAAAGACACAAATGTAAAAATAAAATGTTAGTGCCCGGTGTTGATTCCCATCAGTGTGGGTGTGGTACGGTGGATGGAAAAGGGGCATCACACCCCGGGGCATCTCACCCCATCTCCTTCTCGGAGAAGAACAAAGGCATTAAGGCATCACACCTCACATGTGTTGATTTTAAAAATTCTTCATTCTATCTTTAACAAGGGTTACAAACTCTTTTATAGACTCATCACAAAGACAACTCATAAAAAACGTCAACACCTAACACCCACGACTAATCATACCAAACCTCACCTAACACCTGACATCTCTGACTAATCATACTTCTAGTGGAAGACTAAAACACTAAAAGACTATTACATGATGGTGATATATCTTATTTTCTATAAAAAGGAAAAGCACACATATAGACCCACTAAAGTGGCCCATTAACATAAAACACTTAAAATAAATATAATTTGATAGTTGCCCATGCTGCTTGATGATCCTCGTCACTTGCTCTTCGTGTGTGTGTGTGGGGGGGACTTGTCCCCGTGTTCTGCTAGGTTTTCAGTGTGTGTGTGTCTCTTTTGGCCAAAGAGTGGAAGCCTCACCAAGTTGGTGAGGGGTGGACGTAGGCGTGCTTGGTAGCAGCCGAATCACCTTAAAATCCCTGGTGTTGTGGTTTGATGCTTGGCACCCATTTCATCTATCCCTTCTTCGTATGTGTTCTGGATTATCAAGTGTATTGCATTCCATTTCGCTGATAGCATTCCCCGTTTTAGCTTTGTCCTGCGTTTGCCTTGGCTCCACAGTCTGATGTCTTGTTAATTTTTAAAAGGTGGTAAAGATTGAGTGTAGGATCTATTCACCCCCCCTCTAGATCCTCTCATACCATCCAACAGCTGGTATCAGAGCGGGTTCCCTAGAGATGTGGTCTGATGACCTAGGGAGATCCGATGGGAACGTCCCTCGCAGCTACATAGCTGAGGGTCATCCCATCAATTGACCTCCGTTTTTCGATGGAACAAATTATCTTTATTGGAAGAACTTAATGGAAGTTTTTCTGTGTGTCCAGTATCACTTGATGTGGCGTGTTGTGAGTAAATGTCCTTTTGTTTTACCAGAAGCAAATGACACCTAGACACCAGACCAGGTTAAGAAATCGACAACCAATTGGAACGCCATGAACATCGTGCAGTGCACTATCCACCCCACAGAATACTCTATAGTATCCACCTATAAATCTGCAAAAGAAATGTGGGATGGGCTTGAGCTAATCTATGAGGGGACATCTGAAGTTAGGGCCACCAAGGCCAATATGTTAATTTCTGAATATGAATTGTTCAGGATGAAACCCGATGAATCGATCTCTAAAATGTACACTAGATTCGCCCAATTAACAAACTGCTTAAAACTTCTGGGAAAAGAATACACTGACTGTGAACTGGTTAGGAAGATCCTTAGATCTCTCACCCCAGCGTGACACACTAAGGCAATTGTTATTGAAGATTCCAAAGATCTATCTGTATTGACAGTTGATGGATTAATGGGCTCACTCAGGACATACGAGCTTAATCTGAAGAGGAATGAGGAAGATCCCAAGCAAAAGAAGATGGTGACTCTCAAAGTTTCTGAGAGCACAGATGGATCTGATGAGAACAGTGAAGATGACATCCTAGAGGCAACCCTAGCTGACCATGCACTTCTCATCGGATAGTTCAAAAAATTCCTAAGAAGTAAAGGTAAATTTCAGAGAAGAAAGAGAACTTCACAGGTAAGTAGAAACGCTAACTTCAAATCTACTCAAATTAGGAGATCTGATAAGAGAGTTCATGATGCTGATGCTTTTCCTCTGTTGATTTGTATTGGTTCCTTTGCAAATGAATGTGTGATGTCAACAATAGAAATATGAATAAACTACGTGCAATATGCAATCAACCTATGAACATGTGCAGCATGAACCTAGGCCATCAACATGGAATCTAAGCATGGGCATGCCATCTCTATCAAAAATAAACAAGGGAAAAGAAAAACACACGCCGGAGCGTGGAGCAAAAGGAATAAAGAAAGCACACACCGTGGGTGTGGAGCAAGCAAGCAAAAGCAAGTAAAGAAGAAATATGATGAGAGAGAGAAGACTAATGCCCAAACTAGAAAGATGTGATTGCCACCAAAGTATTAAACTAGCCAAAACTAGGATAAATATCTTGGAAATAGGTGGATGCAACACCCGCACACGGGAGAAATAAAACTGCACTTCTGCGAATAATGATGGTCGAAGACAGGCGCACCAAATGAAGATGACGGTCTTACGATAAACCGCTAGAGGACTTTAGTGCTCCGATACACAACCGCCAGAGAACCGCAGAAAAGGAACTTTGGGACTTTGATCTCCACTTCTTCCAGCCAGCATGAAGACTTGGGCCTCGTGCTATGGACCTGTAAAACCTGCAAAAATGTGTAGAGACACAGAAAAACACCCAGATTAGCCCTTTGAAGAGTGTAGTAACTATAATGAAAGAAAGCTTGAAAACATGCAATTGGAGAGGGAATACCTGGGAGGTTGGTTTTTTAACCCCTGTGGGGCGTTTTTAAAAAATGGGAGGAGGTTTTAAAATGATGTAGAAGATGAAGAACGTGAGAGAAGAAGAGGGAAGATGCTTTGATGCTATGAGGAGAAATAAGAACTAAGAACGCAAGAAAACACTAAAAAAAATCCTTGGAACTTGATACTCCCTAGACTTAGGAAGCAGATGGACGTGGGAAGCAGTTCTCCTTGATTGGTTCTAGCTCCAGGATGCGGCAGCACTTCGACGCGAACTCCAGAAATCTCCTCCTCAACCCATGAAGTCAAAGGTTCTATTTATAGGCCCTCAAAATCTAAGTCCGAGTTGGAAAGATAATGACTCGAAATCAAGCCAAAACCAGATAATCTTCGAAGATAATACTCCCAAGATTCCACAGAAACAAACGTGAGCTTCTAAGGATGAGTATCAAGGGAGAAATTATCAGATCAAACTCTTAATTCGGCCACGGCATAGTAGAGAAAGAGCAGTCCTGCTAGAACTCTCTGTCTGATGTAACGGCCTTACGATAAACCGCCACTTGCATTTAACAGCCAAAGAATGGACCGCCACCCAACATTATCCAACAAAAGATAAGGCCAACGGGTGAAGTTTTCGAAATAAGGACTCTTCAAGAAGTTGGCGGTCCAAGGTTCATGCGTCAGAAGGCTCTGGCGGTCCCACGATAAATCGCTACAGCACAACGGATAAGACGGAAGGAAAGACGGAAGGAAAGACGATGGCTTTTGGACTCTGGCGTCATCTAGCGGTTGAAGGGAGGAGCGCCACAATACCTCTAACGACCATACGATAAACCGCCAGAGCTCAACGGATAAGACGGAAGGAAAGACGTTGGCTCTGGACTCTGACATCATCTAACGGCTCATAGATAGACCGCCAACAACGTCTAACGGCCATTCAATAGACCGCCAGAGACAAGATCGGGTCGGTGCAAGAGCAAAACCAGGTCGGTGCACATGTGCAGAAAACGGTCGAAGAATAGACTGCCAACAATGTCTAACGGCTGTGTTATAGACCGCTAGGTGCCAGATTGTAACAAAACCATTGAAAACCCACTAAGCTTCAACCCACGGAAAACAAATAAGGAGCAAGACCCAATCAAGGAGAATGACCCATGAAATAAGCCCCAAAAACTGACTAAGATGGACCAAAAATGGCGTATAACTCGGAGCATCATAAAGATAAGTAAGAAGATGACCCAACTCATTGGTCATAAAATGGGTGTCAACAGATGCCCCTCCTTAACGTCCTCTTTGCAGGGGAACGAGCAGAGGTGAAGTTAAAGCAACATGGAACATGGAGGTGAAACGGAAATGAAGCGGAGTGGACTGAAAAGCGGGCGTTAAGGTAAACCGACACCCGTCCTAAACCAATAAGCGATAGGAATCTTTCGGAAAACTTTGAACTAATCACAAGGAATGGTAAAACTGAATGACGCATGTCTGGAGGAACTAACAACTAAGGAAAGGAAAACACGGCCAGCAGCCGGAGCAACGAAAAAGTAAAGAGACGATTAACTAAACTCCAGATAGGAATCCTCAGCTAACCAGACCGAGCAAAAAAGACCGAAGGAAACCTTCCAACTCAGAGTGGAATAATTCTCCTTACTCAAGACCATGGATACATAGTTATCCACCATTACTGAGATACTCAGACAGATGAGGGCACGTGAATGCTCAATGATGCGTATGATGCATGCTAGGCTAAAATAAAGAAATCATTAAAACAAATGCAAAGAAAGGATAAAATAACAAGATAATCGAGAATAATATTGCTAGACTGGATAAATCAGGGTCAAGAAACTATGTGCAATCACGGCATGAAAAATAGAACCATCGTCCCCCAACTCGGCCAACCTAACAGCCTATCCAACGATTAAACATGTGAACTTAGATCATCATCATTTTTGTTAAAGGGGAACATCAGATCCCGGAACACATGAATAACCAGTCGATTCTCAAGGTGATATATCATAGATACCACATAGTAATGCATTTAAGGGACCAGGGATTGAAATACTTACCTGACTTACCTGTCCGGTGAGCTGTGACATGATGTGATGGCGTTCATGACTTTTGCTAAAAAAGGGTTAGCCATCAATAACAATCAATCATGATCATAAGAAAAGGCATGAAACATCAACATCAACATCAACATGAGATAATAAAAATAAAGCATTGTTGACATAAATATATCATGAAAGCTCAATGGATAAAGCAAATAATCATCAATCAAGTTCAAGACAGAAACGGTCTTATAGAGGAGCGCCAGAAGGAATTGACGGTCAAGTCGTGGACCGCTAAAGAACGTCGGTTCACATACCCCAAGAAGGATAGCTCAGATAAGAAACGGTCAAAGGGAGGTGCGCCAGAGAAGGTAACGGTCTTACGATAGTCCGCCAATTTTCCTGGGCGTTCAAAAAAAAAACAAACCGATCATTCGGTTCCCCCCATTCAACACTCATTCGAACCAAACACCCAAACCGAGACCACACTGAGACCACCCCGAGCGATTCCACTCTGGCGAAGTCCATTGGTGACCACTGTGGCTACCGCCGAGATGACGAACGAGAAAACAAAGAGGAAGGCCATTAAGCACTTTCACGGCCGCATCGATCGAGAGGAAGATGCTCCTCCGACTGCGAACCCACCGGAGGAAGAACGGCCGGCGGCGGCCCAAACCAATGAAGGATAAGTCCCTACGACCGTAGAAGCTCCAGAGGAGGCTCCCGGCGGCGAGGAAGAAGCCACGGCGGCAGACGAAACGCCGAAGAAGAAGAAGGGCGGCCGGTCGTCCGAGGTAGGCCACCACCTCAAAAACCCATTTTTTATGATTTTTAATGGTTCCATGTGGTGTGGATGACCTTAGGAGGGGTCCTAGGACCCAATATTATTGATTGTAGGCCCTTTGAACCATTTCCAAAGCTTGGGGAAACGGATTGAAAAATGCCCAATCGCGGGGAGCATAGCGGTCGTTCCAGTGACCGCTATAGCTTCTAGCGCCTCACTCTTGGTGCGCCAGATGACTCTGACGGTCCAGGCCTGGTCCGCCAGAGAAACCAGAGGAAGAATGTTATATTTTTATATGTTGTTTTGCTTATTCAAATTTTTTTGGTGTTTTATTCATATTGAATGCAATGAAATGACTAACCTATGTTCTATATGTGTGTAGGGGAAAAGACGGACGAGGATTTTCTGGCTGCAGGTTAGGGCGGTGTACCAGGCACTGCCCGATTACCAGAGAGAGAGGTTGATAGCTATGGGCTTCGGAGAGGTGTTGAGCATAGAGGTCACCAGAGTGGACACCGCCCTGCTGTATGCACTTCACGAGAGGTGGGACCCGATCAGCAGGGCATTCATCTTCCCCTGGGGGCACATGATCCTGACACTGGAGGATGTGGCGAGGATCACAGGATTGTGGGTGCACGAGGCAGCAGTGACAAGCTGTACATACAACGACTATCGGCCGATGGCAGAGGAGTTGCTTGGGCTGAACTTGATGAGGTCGGGGCACCATTCATCCCAGCTGGCACGGGTGATGCTCCAGGAGAGCCTGGGGTTGAGAGGAGCAACTATTGCAGTAGGAGAGTTACCTGAGCAGCACATTGACAGAGTGATAGCGCATATTCACCCTAGAGTGGCAACAGAGGCAGGACCGGAGGGAGATAGGATTCTGAGGTGCTTCCTGATCCTTCTATTCGGGAAGTTATTATTCCCCATGAGAGCTGACAGAGTGAGCATCAAACTCCTCCCGCTATTGAGAAATCTAGACAGGGTTGGGAGATATGCTTGGGGAGCTGCAGTGCTAGCCTTTCTGTTCGAGTCACTCAGCATGACCGACCAGCAGACGATGCTGGGCGGCTTCTCGCCTTTCTTACAGGTAAAATGCTCTAAGTTCTAAATGCTTCTAATTATGCTTATGATCATGATTTTTACTACTTACTAAAAATGCTGACAAATGACATGACTTATGTAGATCTGGAGCTTCCTATACCTCCCTGGGATCGAGCGAGATACTCAGTTACACCCGGAGCGGATCCCCATCGCAAGACGGTGGGTCATTGCCAGGGACATGGGGTCGATCAAGCGGTTGACCCGAGCCATCCAGGATGACATTGACTCGTTCCCCTATGCATCGGTAAACTTCTAAAACCCTAAACTCTTAAATGCTTTAAATGCTTCTTCATACTTCTAGATGCTGACATGGACTTGACTACCCTTTCAGGTGTGCTGGACACCGTACAGGGACGAGGGCCAAGAGGGACATCCGTGGGTGGAGGCTTCCCTGGCGTACATCGGACGTGACATCTGGTTGCACTGCATCCAGATCGTCGAGCCCTTGCACTACCGGCTCATCCTGAGGACGAGGGGACTACACCAGCCTGAGGTTGAGTTCCCCGGATAAGATGACGAGCGCCCCGGGAGATCTTCAAAGGGTCTCAGTGGCGACATCGATTGGAGCGCTCGAGTGGCCGAGCAGGTTCGAGACTGGACTCTGAGGGGCCGGGCGGTGCGGACCTGTGCCAATAGCGACGAGGCCTACCTGAAGGCCTACGCTCGGAGGTACGGAGGCCAGGTCTTCCGCGGCGTCTGACGACCGGTATGATTCCTAAACTCAAACTCTTTCTATTTAATTATCCCTATATGCTCTTACATAGACTTACTATATGCAGCTAGATCCCCAGGGACGCATTGCGAAGCTCCAGGGACTCCTACTTGCGATGATCCAGTAGCGAGATGAGTATAAGGCCGCGCTGGAGCTCCTGGTAAGCTCCCTAAACCTCAGGCTTAATGCCTATGCTTATGCTTATGCTTAAATGTGACTGACCCTGATTTTCTAAATGTAGAGAGCTGAGGGGACGCAGCGGCAGGGACCAGATGCTCCATCCTCATCGTCACAGCCTGCAGGAGGCAGGGCTGAGCGAGATGCAAACTTTGCTCGGGTGGTTGCTTGGGCTGAGGAGGCCGAGGCTTCACTCGCGGAGAGGGTAAGCGAGACCAACCGAGCTCCTTAGACTTTAAATGCTTGTGATTATGCTTATGCCTAATTGTGATGAATGCTAATGTAGGCGAGAGAGCTGACCACAGCGTTGGCTGAGGTGGAGCAAGCTTGAGCAGAGACCGAGCGAGTCCGGGCAGAGAGAGAGAGCCATCGAGCAGATGAGGCAGATATGGAGCGACTTAGAGCTGATGTCGCGCGACTGAGGGGCGAGCAGGATCAGTTCCGAGTGCAGACCATTGAGATGAAGGGCGTGATCTCGGGCATGAAAGAGGCTCTTCAACTTCTGGGGAAGAAGTCGAGGACTAGTAGCAGGAGCCAGAGTGTCACACCGAGCAGTGGAGTCCGAGGCTACTTCACCAGCTCCTCCGGCCGCCAGAGGAACAAGGAGGCAGACCAGAGACGAGGACGTGAGGAGGAGAGTAGCGTTATGGAGCCCCCAGCGAAGCGGCGTGAGGGTACCGGTGACAGCGATGGCCCGGGAGACAGACCAGCCGAGTGACTTGTTTTTTTGCTCTTCTTTCTTTGGATGCACACATGTACATGACTTTTGAAAATGGAATGAAATCTTTTTGTTTGTTTTATTAAGATGCATGAATGTGGACGAATGTGAATGTTTGAATGTATGTAGCATGCAGACAGGAGGACAGAGTGAGGGATGGAGAGAGAGAGTGCGGCAGGTTTTGACAAAAGGAGAGCAGAAAGAGTTATCTAAAACCTGCAGAAAACCATGAAACGGCTAAGTTAGGATCGCCGGGGTGAGTTAGCAGTTTTACCTTCGGCCACTAGAATGTTAGAGAGAAGGCGGTGGATGAAGGGAAGTGACGGTCCAATATGGGAGCGCCAGAGGGCTCTGGCGGTCTTACGATAGACCGCTAGCACAGAAACTGCGTAAATCCGAGAAGGACTCCCCCCGTGGGAGTCCGAACTCGGGGAAAAGAAGTCTTAATTTGCACTAGAACTCTCCTAAACTTAGGATAAGGCCACCTAACCTAAGTCCTAACACTCCAATACTAAAACCAAGCCTCTACAAATAGGAACAAGCTCTAAATTCATAGCTCACACCAATTCTCTGCTACAAGTTAAGAATTTCCATCAAAATACTCAAGAAACACCATGAAAAGGAGTTTTGAAGCTAGTGCCATGGGAGAGAGGGTTTACACCGGACCTAAAGCAGCTAGAAAAGAACATGGGGAGCTACAGAGGCTAACCTCCATCCCCAAGCATCTAAGCTCAAGTTCTTCAAGAGAGGTAAGTGGTAATTTGATTCAAACTTGAATAAATTCTGCACTTTCCTCTTCTCATGGGCTTTCTCTCTCTTCTTCCTCTTTCTTTTTCTCTTTTCCTCTAGCTTCTTCCTGGCCCAAGGTGTTACTCCAACTTGAAGTGGGTGGCTCCCATGATAAAAGAGCTTCCTTTAGAAGTCCTATCAATCCTTAAGGCATGGCACCTTCAACCTTTGTTAGTCTTGGCCAAAAAATTCCAAAAACTCTCATATGATTGGCCTAGTATTTCAGCCCTTGTGGAATTGTGGCATCCTCAAACACACACATTCCTCTTCCCATCCTTTGAAGCTACTGTCCTATTAGAGGAGGTAGAGACCTTCCTAGCCCTCCCTAAGACTAAGGTGGGGGATGAGGATTTAGTGTGTCACACGGTTGATCCTATAGACCCTTCTCTCATTCTAGGGGATTTCATCCACAACCAAAAGGATGTTAGGACAATGATCATCCCATGCCACATTCATTTGATACCCATGGCTCAATGGATCACCGCCTATTGTAAAAATAATAGCGGGAGATTCGAAGCCATAGCCAAAGCTACATCGGTTTGATTGTGCGTGGTCTTCCTTTTCACTACCACTGACCACCTTCTAGATATCCAAAATCTTAGCATCATCAGTGGGTTGTGGCGGGGTTTATCTATTTCTCAAGAGGTCCTTTCATACCTCTATGAAGGGCTTAGCTCAGCTTGCCTAGGAGGACCTCTCTTTGGCTCCATGATCATCCTTGAGTGTTGGATGGGAGTGAGAATCAAATTCTTACCCAAGGAGGACTTACCTTCTGCTAGCCGGATATTCGGGAGCCACCCACTATTCTTCATAGGAGGCACTTTTAGATTCTCTTCACAGGTTGAGTGCCGGGTTGCGGAAAAGAAAACAAGAGATGATTGGCGCCTCTTCCTCAACACATTACCAATTGACAAGTTCATGATGCGGCCAAGAGTTCTTCGAAGCACCATCCTTAGAGTTCCTCGACGACCAGGCCTAGACTTGCAGCTAGTGGGGAACACTACTATGGTGATTTACAACCCGCACCGGTGCTATCTTCAGGTTGGGCTACCCCGAACCATGGTTCCTGCACTATCATATCTCCCTCCCCTTCAACCTAAAAAGATAGGGACCGAGGAGGACGAGCGAGCCGCCCGGAATGCATTGACCATGTGGGAAATCAGTCGGGCGCGCACTTGGCAAGCAGAAGTAGAGGAAAGCGAAGAGAAACACCGCGCCTATGTGATAGAATTACGCAAGATCCGGCCTCGCACGGATGAGAAGTTAAATGTAATTTGATCTTTGTTTTTGATGTATTGGGAATTATCAACCCAAGAATGTTCATTAAGCTTAGTTGAATGAAATAAAAGCTTTGATTCTGAGTGGATGTGAATTGGTTGCTTGATTGGGCTTGATTTAGCTAAAAATAGGGTTTTCTGACTGACATGGCGGTCTATTATAGGGCCGCTAGAACAGTCTAGCGGTTCCACGATAAGCCGCCAGAAGAAGGGACTCAGGGAAACTGAAAGTTCACCGTTTTTCAGGAGAGATTAGCGGTTGAACCATGGCCCGCTAGAGCCTTTTAGCGGTCCATGACAAGAGCGCTAGAGATAGTTTACTGAGAGTTGGGGTTTTTTTGGCCTTCGGGAGAGGTTGGCGGTCAAACCATGGGCCGCGAGAGGTATTTGGTGGTCTAATATTAGACCGCCAGAGAACTAGAAACTACAAATTTGTGAGCTTTGAATCTTGAGCACTTGAACCTACGTTCTGCACACACTTAGACAAAAATAAGTTAGATCTGTTCTTAGACTCAACCCCTTGCCTGAAGCAAGTTAGAGTGTGACCAGTTCTTGATATTTGGTCAAGGGGTGGAGCCTTATCAAATAGGCAGAAACATAATGAGAAAAAGTGCAATGCATGTAATGCAAGATGATGGTATTTTGGACTTTTGAAGATATTCAATTTTTTGTGAGATTCGAAATATATGATTTTTTTGTGGGTTTTGAAATTTCTGATTTTTTATGGATTTTGGAATATATGATTTTTTCAGATTTTTAAAATATATGTATTTTTTTCAGATTTTGAAATATATAATTTTTTTTGGATTTTAAAATATATGTCTTTTTTGGATTTTGAAAGCCAATTTTATCCCGGCAACAAGGGCCCTACGTGTCCCACTCGGAATCTCCTGAGGTTGGCGTGCTTATGAGATGACAGTTCCTGATCGGGGCCAATTTGCATAACGGTGATTCTACCAAGGCCATACCCAGGGTACTCTCTAGTCCTAAAAAGAAAATAGAAACAAGGGGTAAGCTTAGACCAGGTATTGAGGTTTTAGAGCTTGAGTCCTTCTCATGATGACCCTTTCAGAGACTTGGTCTGTTGAGCCGGGACTTTGTGTCCGTCATCGAACCTTTATCCATCCTAGGCACGTATATGACCGGGCTCATAACGTCCCGCAAGGAAACTGTACTGCCACTCTTGCCATGCCTAGTCTTATCTTTCGGAGCTATAGACTATAAGATACAGATTTTGTGAGATAAATCTTTGTTTTCTTTGTTGCTCCACTTTTCTTTTTCTTTTGAAATGCTCCTTTTGTATGGAATCGGGTCATAACGGACTACCCCTATTTGAGACCTCCTCTCATCAGGGTGTCTAGATTAGTCATCGCCCCCTTATTTACCTCTTGCCCCTAGATTCGACCAAGGAGAGAAACGGACAAGGACCTTGACTCCCCCCGGGCATGGCCAAGGAGAAAATAGTGTCTACATAACTGGGGAACCTGACCAGGGATGCCGTGAAGTGTGTGATTTGTCGACCTCGGGGTCCTCCTTCGTGATTGAGGAAGGGACTCCTTGCTACCAGGTTTCATTAGCCTGACTCTAGGGATAAAAGTGCTTAAGATACAACCCATTCCAAGCGTGAGCGAGCTCCTCACCTTCTACATTGACTAAGCGATATGCGTTCCCTGGATAAGCTTCTCTAACGACGAACGGACCTTCCCATTTTGGTTGCAATTTGGACCTAGGACCTCCGGACCTGATGAATTTACGTTTCAAAACCATATCTCATACTTGAAATTTGCGTTCGATTACCTACTTTTGAAAATAATGCGAAACTCTCTTTTGATAAACGGACACGTAATCGGCCACATTCATCCTCTTCTCATCGAAGAGTTCCAGCTGAACGAGTAACGCCTCTCGACGTTCATCGAGATTAAGTTCCTTATCGAGCTGCACCCTTAGGGAAGGGACTAAGATCTCATATGGGAGCACCGCCTCCATCCCGTAGGTGAGAGCATAGGGGGTTTGCCCCGTGGGAGTACTGACGGAGGTGCGGTAAGCCCATAGAGCTTCCACTAATCTTTCAGGCCAATCAGAAAATTTGTGAGATTCGCATGTTTTCTTTATGATTTTCAGAAGGGTTTTATTAGTGGCCTTGACTTGGCAGTTGCCTTGAGGATAATATGGAGATGAATGATGTAATGCAATATTAAACTTCTTACAAAGGTCCTTGAGCTCTTGAGAAATGAACTGGAGTCCATTGTCAGTGATGATGCTGCTTGGCACTCCGAATCGCGAGATGATATTCTTCATGATAAAGCAGCACACTGTTGTTGCTTTGATTTCCGTGTATGCTTCCGCTTCGGCCCACTTGGTGAAGTACTCCGTGGCGGTAAGGATGAAGGATTTTTTCTTGGTTTCAGAGTTGGGATCACCGAGCGGGCCAACAACGTCGAAAGACCACATGGAGAACGGCCAAAAAGCAGAGAAAGGATGTAAGGATGAAGCTGGAGCATGGATTTTGTCAGCGTGGAGTTGGCATTTGAGACACCTCCGGACATAGAGGGAGTAATCTTTCTCTAGAGTGGGCCAATATTAACCCTGCCTAAGGATCTTCTTACCTAGAGCCTGGCCATTAACATGACCTCAACACTCACTAGAATGGGCTGCTTCGGCCACCTTCCAAGCTTTATCATCATCTAAGCATCTCATGAGCATTCCATTGAGAGCGCGCCTGTATAATTCTCCAGCAATGATAGTGTACCTTGAGGCGGCTCTTCTGATAGCCTTACGAAGTTTGGTGTTTGCCCCTTCAGGGAACGACCCATCTTTGCAGTACATATCGATTTCGTGATACCACAACAATTCTTCTTCTTCTAGGATATCTTCTAATTCTGTCAAAGACACTTCCTTCAAATCTTCCTTCTAAGCCCTAGCCTCTACAGTCTTCCTAAGGTTGTGATACCAAGGATCCTGAAGAGAGGGTGCGTCCAATCTCTGAACGATGATAGTCTCAGTGCTTCGACTGAGAGAAAAAGATAAAGAGGAAGCAAGTGACGTTAATGCATCAGCGAGAATGTTCTGAGATCGAGGAGTATGGATGTAGATCAACTTGCGGAATTGCTGAGCTAAGAGCGTGACCAAATCCTGATATGGCTTGAACTTCGGATCACGAGTGCGGTAAGTGGACATAACTTACCGTAGAACGAGCTGAGAGTCTCCTATGATATTCAAATAGCATGCGCCTAAGAGGTAGGCGTGCTTCAATCTGGCGAGGAGAGCCTCATGCTCAGCGATGTTGTTGGTAGTAGGAAATCGGAGCTGATAAGCAAAGGGAATCGCCACTCCTTCCGGAGTGAGCAGAACGGCGCCTATCCCTCGGCCTTGAGAATTGAGCACACCATCGAAGTGCAGAGACCAGAAGGGATGATGAGTAAGGACAGAGAGATGCTCATCAGGGAAATCATCCTGAATAGAGTCAGTACATGGAATAGGAAGATGGGCAAGATGCTCAGTGATAGCGTATCCTTTGATAGCCTTCTGAACAATGAATGTGATATCAAACTGAGAGAGGAAGCTCTGCCAGTGAGCTAACCTACTAGAAATGATGGGCTTTTCTAAGAGATAGCGGATCGGGTCCATTCTAGAAATCAACCTAACTGGTTGAGCTAGAAAATAGTGCTTGAGTTTCTGAGCTACCCACACTAAGGCGGCACAAGTCTTCTCCATGGCGGTGTATTTGGCCTCTATCGGGTTAAACAACCTGGAGAGGTAATAAGCTGTCCGCTCTTTACCTTCATCATCTACTTGTGCTAAGACCGCCCCTAGGGAGTCCTCAATGACCGAGATGTATAGGATTAGGGGTTTCCCAGGGACAGGAGGTTGCAGAATCGGGGGATTGGCCAAATATTCCTTTAGGTCCTGATAGGCCTTTTGACAATCTTGATTCCATTCAAATTTGACCCTCGCCTTTAGCAATTCATAAAACGGGCGGCACCTCTGAAAATGTTGGGATATGAATCTTCTGATGAATTATAATCTTCCAATCAGTCCTCGAAGTTCCATGATATTCTTAGGCAGAGGCATTTCCATGACGACCTTTACTTTATTAGGATCAATCTGGATCCCCCGTTTGCTAACTATGAAGCCTAACAACTTCCCTGAAGAGACTCCAAAAACACACTTCTTCGGATTCATTTTTAACTTATACTCCCTAGCTCTCTGGAGCACCTTAGCTAGAATAGAGGGGTGTTCTTCCTTGATTCTTGACTTCACCAAGATGTCATCCACATAAGCTTCCATATAGATGTGCATCATATCGTGGAATATAGCCATCATCACCCTTTGATAAGTGGCACCTGCGTTCTTCAGACCAAACAGCATGACCACATAGCAATACGTGTCCCAGGGCGTGGTGAAGGAGGTTTTCTCTTGATCCTCGGGAGCGAGACGGATCTGGTTATATCCTGAATAACCATCCATGAATGATAAAGCTTCATACCCGGTAGTGTTGTCCACCAAGATATCTATGTGAGGCAACGGGAAATCATCTTTCGGACACGCTTTGTTAAGATCCCTGAAATCGATGCAAATACGTACCTTTCCATCTTTCTTGATGACATGGATGATATTCGCCACCCACTGGGGATATAAGACAACTCTGATGAACTTGGCCTTGTATAATTTGTCGACCTCTTCCTTAATCCTTAAGGCCATGTGGGGATGAAATCTTCTTGACCTTTGTTTCACGGGTGTTGCCCTTGGTTTAAGTACGAGTCGGTGTTCCACTAAAGAGGGGTCAAGACCCGGCATGTCTTCATAAGACCAGGCAAAAGAATATCTATATTCCCTTAGAACATTGATTAAATCTTCTTCTACCTATGGAGGGAGGTTAGCGGCAATGATAATGGGCCTTGGGTCTTCTTCGGTTCCAAGATTTATTTCCTTTGTAGGTTCATCCACTACCGACGATGGCTCGTCGAATCTCTTTAATCCTTGTGCATACAGGTCGGCGGTGTCATCTACGTTGCTGTCCTCATCATCAACCGGGTCTTTTTCATCCAGGACTTCATATACACCTAATCAATCGTCGCTCCACACCCCTTCTGATTCCTCATCATCTTCTATCACAATCGATGTAGCTATGAACTCCGGACACTTCAAAAGCGTGTGACATCGCTGAGCTAGATCCTGCAAGAACTTATCAGGAATGGATTTGGAATGACGCGGGAAGCGGGCGCGGCTCAGGCTCGGAAGGGCTAGACGACCTAGAACAAGACCCTACTTCTCTAGACTAAATAGGCTCTACCTTCCTAGACTCGACGGACCCTACGTCTAACCTAGGAGAAAGGAAATCTAGTGGGAAGGAAGGAGCAGGGGCCTCGTGCCCCTGAGAGGCGGATGGAGACAAGATAGTGTAATCTTCCACCGAAATCTTCGTTTCAAATTTGGCATTTTTTGGAGATTAGTGGAGATCATGTAGTAGGATGAAGAGGATGGTGGAGGAGGAAGTTGGAGAGGGAAGAGAGATGGGAACAAGACATCGAAGAATAGATCCAAAGAGGAGAACCACATTTCTGAAAGATTGGAGGAGGGGGTCAACAGAGTGGAGAGATCAATGGGTGGGCATTGCCCACATGCACAAGGTATAATCAACACCTCGGTTGGCAGTTCCATGAAATATGGATCAATCATGATCGGAGGTGAGCGAGGTATGGATTCCATCTGCTGGAAGAGAGACATAAGACGGGAGGGAGACCAAGTAAAGATAGTGGGTGAGCTCCCCTTCTCCCGTGGACGGTCAACTGGCTTCTTCGGCTTCCACTGCACTAGCCGTACTTCCTAATTCTTTTGGCAATAGTCTTCTTCATAAAACAACCTTTCGAAAGCTTGGCTGTTATCAATCATTGCATCAACTGGCCCCTTCGGCAGCAGAGGCGGACTGGCAATTGTGCAAGCTGTGGTTTTCTTTTCGGACTGTGTTGTCTGTGGATTCAGTGTACCTGGCTGGAGAGGCCCTCTTATGAAATGCTGGCGGTAATCCCAGGTAAGTGGCCCTGAGTCACCCAAAATTGATTATGCGGACTCTCGGTAACTGAGACCCCTTCGGCTCATTTTTTCTTCCTTTGGGGACCGGTTTGGTCTGCCCTTGTAATTGTGCACTGAGGCCTCTCCCTGGCTGATAGCCCAAATTCATTATTATGTCCCATTCCTTGGAATCTTGGATCTGGGGTTTTACTTTAATGTTGATAGGCGTAGTGGCGGGCTTGCGTGGTGCATAAGCCCAAGGAAAATTCAGATCCAACACAGAAATAACTGGCCGAGTGCTAGGCCACAGAGTAAGCAAAATTTTCTCCGATATAACTTTTACTGACTGGACCGTGGATAAGCTTTTCACCTTAACCACCCTCCCCTGAAAGGGGAATTTGAGACACTGATGAGCAGTGGATGGCACGGCGCTAAGAGTATCAATCCACGGACGACCCAAGATAGCCTTGAACATAGGGTCAATATCCAGCACATAAAATTCAATGGGCATAGTAAGAGGCCCAACCTCATCCTGAATGGTGACAACCCCGTGACATGTTCTCCGTGAGTTATCATAAGCTGCTATGGTAGTCGGGGTAGGCCGTAGGAGCTCTTCCGATAAATTACAGGCCCTGAGAGTGTTGAGCGGGCAAACATTGATAGATGCCCTTGTGTCAACTAATGCTGCATCCACACTGACTTTGTTCAAAATAATAGTAATGCAAAGCGGCATCTACCGAGCTTCCGGAGGTGCTAGCTCATTCTCGGAGAATGTGATTGCTGGTCCCTTGGAAATAGTAGCCAATACTGTAGGTAAATTGTCAGCTGCCACATCTTCACCAACCATCACCTTCTAAAGAAAATTTCTTAGTGCATCTTGGTGAAGGGTAGATCTCTTTATAAGCTCTAGCATAGATATTTTGGCGGGCACCCTATCTAAGTGATGCAACAAATCATATTGGGTACCCGACAGTGGCTCAGTCTCTTCTTGATCGGTAGCCAGCTGCAAGGGCTGGGGATTGAAAGTAGAAGCATAATTACGATGAAACAAACGCCCGCTCCGAAGGGCGAAATTCCGTGCCGGCATGGCATCTGATGATGGTAAAATGGGCCGGATGGGATGGATGAGTGGCGTGGAAGAGGGTGTGGGGGAAATAATAGGAGTGGGAGTGGAGGTAACGGGTTGTGGTGACAGGACAATGGGCGGAGGATTAGTTGTGGGTACGGTGATGATGGGTGCAGGCGGAGGTGTAAGAGTAAGCGGAGGCACGGGCGGAGGGCTAGTCGTAGTGATGGTAGCGGGGGTGACGAGCAATGGGCGAGAGGTTGGTGATGGAGTGGAGGTGAAAGGGGTGGGGGATGGAAGAACAAGTGATCTGGTAGGCGGAGGAGAGTTTTGATATGTAGGCATAAGGATGGTGGGAGTGGAAGAGATGCAATAATTGTGGTGGAGGGCCGAGACTTGTTGGAGCATACCGTCGTCATCTTATGACCACCCGGCGTCGGGGAGCCGGGGGTTGAACTACGTTAACCTGAGCCGGTGCCGGTGGCTGAGGCTACGGAGCGGGAGGATGATTCGGCATGGGGTTCTGATGGATCCCCAGGTCTTGAACCGGCTTTGGTTGTTGCGGTAATGGCTGCTGCTGTGGCGGCGATGCTTGTTGTTGCTGCACTTGCTACCTCTATGACTGCCTTCTCTTCTCTTTAATCTCCATAATGGCCCTGTGCATCTCGGCCCAGTCAATGCGGTGTCCTTCGTGTAGGTCATAGACCAAATATCTAAACTGAAAACACCCTTCAATGGTATGCCCCAGCTGCCTGTGGAACATGCAATACTTAGTTTGATCAACGGCCGAGTTCCAGATGGGCCGTTCCGGAGGAAGTTGGATCGCACTAACTGACATAAGAGCCGAGAATATGTCTGTGAGGGACTCGGGCAAAGGAGGGTATTGGGCTCTCTTGGGCCCCGGGCGCTTGTTGTTGTTGTTGGTGTAGCCGTTGGGTGGAGGGACATTATGGTATTGCAGAGGCTGTGAAGGTTGTTGCGGAGTGGGGAAGGCATTTTGTGGAGCGGCGAAGGTAGGGTTTGGTAGAGCGGGTTGAGTGTTTTGTGGAGTGGAGAGTTGGGGAGTGCAGGAGTTTTGTGGAAAGTGGAATGGTGCGGATTGGAAGGGGAAGGTGATGGCTTGCACCTGTTCATTTGTTTGGACCCCCTCGGTGACAGGCCCTTGAGGTTTCTTATGGTATTTGGGATTTTGGGCCTCAAAGAGCGAGTGGATGGGGGAATCCTTGAATTGTGTTTGAATGAATCCCGCTCGGCTATACAGTTGGCGCATATTTGCTATGTCATTCATTGCCAGAATGTTACGGAAGGTCAGAGTAGCATTGGAAATCAACAGTTTGACCTTCTCTTCCTCCGGAATGTGGCCTGGCACCCTGGCGGCCATCTGCCTCCATCTATCAGCATAAGTAGCGAACTCCTCGTCTGGTTTCATTTTCTCGGCCACCAAATCTGTGAAAGAGTATTCCGGGCCGACCCTGTCTTGAAACCTCTGGATAAACTTGTCCTTCACTATCTTGAAACTCTCGGCATCTTCTAGTGGCAGAGAGTAAAACCATTCAAGTGCAACCCCATCTAATGATTGGCGGAATAAGTATGCCATAAGGCGATCATCATACTGAAACTGGGCCGATTCATATAAAAAGTCCCTCACATGGATGAAGGGATTGCCGTTCCCGTCATACTTGCGATAATTGGGGAGCTCGATTGCGGAGGGAATCAGATATTTTGAAAGCTTGGAACTGGAACGTCTGCCAAGGATTGTGGGCCAACCCGCTTCTGGAGGAAGTCAAGTTGTTGTTGCATGGCGGCCCATTTATCTAACAACTCTGCTCCCTAGATGGAGTAGGGATAGTGAAGGAAGGAGGTTGAATCTGAGGAGCAGAAGGATAAACAGAAGGAAGAGGAGGAGGAGGCCCATAAGAAGGATATTGGGCCGAAGAGAGACCCATATTGGTATGGACTTGGGCCGCCCCTTGCTGAGGGCGCATGAAGTCAGATGGGCCAACCAGAACTTGCGGCACTGATGGAATAGCCTGATAAGAATCCTGCCTGGACTGAAGAAGGAGGAATGTCTTTCCTTTATCGAGAGTTGATGGGCCGACCAGAAGACTGGCCCGTTTCGAGACTAGAGAATTGAATGGCCCTGGACCGGACCGGAGTGAGATCAATTGGAATGGGCTGAACAGTGGGCCCATCAACTCGAGGCTGAACAACGGAAGTATTAGATAGGCCTTGCGTAATCGTGGGAGGTGGGGTATTGGGCCCCTGCATGGCCTGATAAATAGCCTGAAGTTGGGCCGGATCCAACTGGGCCATCATTTGAAGAATGGAATTGGCGGAAGGAGGAGGAAAGGATTGAATGGGTTGGACGCCCTCCATAGGGATGGAGGACGGGGGAGGGATGGACCCCTCTCCAGAATGGAAGGAGATGACCCTAGGAGAACCCTCTAGAAGCCCTTGAGGAAGAGACTCCTCTTGGGAACGAGGAAGATCAAAAGAAGCCATGGTGGACTCGAAGAGAGGATTGAAGTAGAACTTGGAAAAGGAATTGCCCCTAGGTGATGATGCTTCTAGGGATCGGAAGCAACTCCACATGCAACGAAAGACCTTAACAGAATGCAAACAACAAAAAACAAACACACAATGGGTGACTTAAACTAGATGATTTTGATAAAGATGTAAGTAAGAAGAAGAAAACACTCAAAGTCAACCAAGTTGTCTAGATGATGCTCAAAATTTTTAATTGCTTTCTCCTTTAGAACCTTAGTAGCTTGATTAAAATGTGCCCTCCATAATAGGTTCCTAATAGGGAAGGGTATATGGCTTGGTTGACTCTAAGGGTAATCACTCCTTCACTTATGCAATCCTAGACACGGTGTGGGAAAAGTACAACCGGCCCGGCGTCCGTGTGGGAATCCACGGCTCGCGGGGACTTATGGAGGTCCCTGATGTGATCTCCTAGTCGGCCCCAAGGAATATGGAGACGAGAGGTTCACACACCAAGGTAGGAGAATGCAATCTAGAGTATGAATAATGAATGACCCTATATGCACCGGAGTGCATGCAAATCCTAGCCTAAAAACTAGCAATCAAATATGAACACAATGATATGAATATGCCAAACAACTAAGGAGGAGACCAGATAACACCCAAATATAAAAATCACAGCAAAAACTACGGAAATAAACTACACCTTGGGATGCGTACCTATCACTGGAGTGGCGGTCTGATATAAGAGCGCCAAAGAGATGAGACGGTCTAAGAATAGACCACTCTTAAGATGGTAACGGCTGAAGGTCCAACCGCCAGAATACCCAGAGAACCAGAAACAGCAGGAAATAAAGGAAAAATCCGGGGAAAACACGGGCAACTGAGGTAAAAGATGAATAGCAGGTTTAACAGAGATTCAACGCACGATTGGCACTAGATGTCCCACCGTGATCGCCAAAAAATTCTGTTGATTTGTATTGGTTCCTTTGCAAATGAATGTGTGATGTCAACAATATAAATATGAATAAACTAAGTGCAATATGCAATCAACCTATGAACATGTGTAACATGAACCTAGGCAATCAGCATAGATTCTAAGTATGAGCATGCCATCCCTTTCAGAACTAAGCAAGGAAAAGAAAAACACACGCCGGGCGTGGAGCAAAAGGAATAAAGAAAACACACACCGTAGGTGTGGGACAAGCAAACAAAAGCAACTAAAGAAGAAATATGATAAGAGAAGAGGACTAATGCCCAAACTAGAAAGATGTGATCGCCACCAAAGTATTAAACTAGCCAAAACTAGGATAAATACCTTGGAAATAGGTGGATGCAACACCCGCCCACGGGAGAAAGAAAACTGCACTTCTGCGAATAATGACGGTCGAAGACAGGCGCGTTAGATGAAGATGACGGTCTTACGATAAACTGCTAGAGGACTTTAGCGCTCCGATACACAATCGCCAGAGAATCGCAGAAAAGGAACTTTGGGACTTTGATCTCCACTTCTTCCAGCCGGCCAGAAGACTTGGGCCTCGTGCTATGGACCTGTAAAACCTGCAAAAAACGTGTAGAGACATAGAAAACACCCAGATTAGCCCTTTGAAGAGTGTAGTAACTATAATGTAAGAAAGCTTGAAAACATGCAAGTGGAGAGGGAATACCTGGGAGGTTGGTTTTTTAACCCCTGTGGGGCGTTTTAAAAGATGGGAGGAGGTTTTAAAATGATGCAGAAGATGAAGAACGTGAGAGAAGAAGAGGGAAGATGTTTTGATGCTATGAGGGGAAATAAGACTAAGAACACAAGAAAACACTAAAAATCCTTGGAACTTGATACTCCCTAGACTTAGGAAGCAGATGGACGTGGGAAGCAGTTCTCCTTGATTGGTTCTAGCTCCAGGATGCGGCAGCACTTCGACGCGAACTCCAGAAATCTCCTCCTCAACCCATGAAGTCAAGGGTTCTATTTATAGGCCCTCAAAATCTCTGGACGAGTTGGAAAGATAATGACTCGAAAATAAGTCAAAACCAGATAATCTTCAAAGATAATACTCCCAAGAGTCCACAGAAACAAACGGGTGCTTCTAAGGATGAGTATCGAGGGAGAAATCATCAGATTAAACTCTTAATTTGGCCACGGCGTAGCAGAGAAAGAGCAGTCCTCCTAGAACTCTCTGTCTGATGTAACGGCCTTACGATAAACTGCCACTTGCATTTAACGGCCAAAGAATGGACCGCCACCCAGCGTTATCCAACAAAAGATAAGGCCAACGGGCGAAGTTTTCGAAATAAGGACTCTGTAAGAAGTTGGCGGTCCAAGGTTCATGTGCCAGAAGGCTCTGACGGTCGCACGATAAATCGCTACAGCACAACGGATAAGACGAAAGGAAAGACGGCAGGAAAGACGATGGCTTTTGGACTCTGGCGTCATCTAGCGGTTGAAGGGAGGAGCGCCACAATACCTCTAACGGCCATACGATAAACTGCCAGAGCTCAACGGATAAGACGGAAGGAAAGACGTTGGCTCTGGACTCTGACATCATCTAACGGTTCATAGATAGACCGCCAACAATGTCTAACGGCCATTCAATAGACCGCCAGAGACAAGATCGGGTCGGTGCAAGAGCGAAACCAGGTCGGTGCAACAGTGGATCAGGTCGGTGCACATGTGCAGAAAACGGTCGAAGAATAGACCGCCAACAATGTCTAACGGCCGTGTTATAGATCGCTAGGTGCCAGATTGCAACAAAACCATTGAAAACCCACAGAGCTTCAACCCACGGAAAACAAATAAGGAGCGAGACCCAATCAAGGAGAATGACCCATGAAATAAGCCCCAAAAATTGACTAAGATGGCCCAAAAATGGCGTATAACTCGGAGCATCATAAAGATAAGTAAGAAGATGACCCAACTCATTGGTCATAAAATGGGTGTCAACATCCTCCTCTTTCACCTTCTTGTTTTTGTCGTTCCTGCTGCCATTCCCATTATGGGACCTCTTCTTATTAACATGAGTTGTGTAAGATCCCGTGATGCTGAACTTCTCTTCCTTTCATCCTCGCTTGTCAAACCTCCGGCTTGACTCCTCGCTTTTTCCCTTAAATGTTTTGACCTTATCCATGGTACTTTCACATAGATGTGTCCATTGGACCATCTCCGTATATGTACAGATATTTTGAGGTCCAAGTTGAGTAATGAAAATTGGTCTTAGGCCATCCATAAATCAGTTAGCCTTTAATAGATTGGTGCTAACCAGGTGAGGAGCATATGGAGCCAAATGGGAGAATTGAAGTTCGTACTCCGCCACGGACATCATTCCTTGCCTTAAGGAGGTAAATTCTACAACCTTTCTCTCCTTGACATGTTCAGAGAAATATTTTGCTCATAAGAGTGTAAGAAACCCATCCCATGTAAGCTGAGCATTTTGAGATTATGCCGGGATGGCCTTCCACCAAGTACGCGCATCTTTGTTCAGTTGGAATGTGGCGAGATGGACCTTCTCTTTATCAGTGCATTGCATGACCTCAAATATCCGGTTCATCTCATCGATCCAATTTTCAGCCTCGTCAGGGTTAGAAGATCCAGAGAACCATGGAGAATCCATACTCTGAAAGTTCCTATGTAAATTACCCGCGCCGACCCTTGCGCCAGCTTGGGCCACAGTTTGTAGGGCCTGGGTGAGACCCGCAACGGTTTGTTGAATTTCATCCCAGTTACCACGGTGAGCCATTGTGAGCAAAGGTACCTGAGAAAAGACACAATTTGTTAATTCCTATGAAACTGAGGGGAGTTATCCTATAGATAATTTCTAAATAACTATCTCATCCCGGCTCTACCCAATCTCGCATAGGTGGGGAAATTTCTTTCGTTAGTTCATAGGTGGGGGTCCTTAATCCTTAGACTTAGCCTATGACATGACATTTTCCTAGGACTTACTTATGCCTAGGCTCTGATACCACTTTAATTGTCATGCCCCGAGGTATGCAGCGGAAGTAGTTCGGGAACGTGAATAGACGGCATGGTAAGCCTCGCGCTAGCAAGACAATCAGAGCGCTAATCATTCACATATAAAAGATGAATGCACAAGGTAACATACTCAAAACTTCACTTTATTGGATAATAATCAAAAGTTACATAATGTTGACTCTTGACTGTTTACATCACTAGACTCAAATAAAGAGACAAATTACATAATGACTCGTGACACTCTAACACTCTAGGCTTCACTCGTGTATCATTCGCTCTCAGATCTGCCACAAGAATAATCCAATTCTGACACGCTATCATTTCCTGAAAAGATTAAAAAAGTAGGGAATGAGCATACTTGCCCAGTAGGTATATTCATATCAACATGAAGGAAATATGTAAGTAATTAGCATTGTAGCTCTAGAATGTAAGGTAAATGACAACGCGATAAACCATACGCATAAAACCAAAGTAACAACATCAGTGTCCATAGAGATAAGAGACATATAAAATGAGAGAATGATCTAGCAAGAATATAATGTGACCTTTCATGTAACAAGAATGTACTTGCATGTAACGAGAATGTACTTTTCATAACCATAGAGGCTATGCACTAGAAAGTAATGTAACAAGAATGTAATAATTTCATGAGATCCTCATGGTTTTCACCCGTTTACAAAAAATGTACTCCCGACGTAATGCGACGCCAATGTTCTTCATACCCCATGGTTTATAGTATGTTTCCGGCTATCTGTCGAGGGGGCTAGTGTCGAGCCCTTGGACACTGTCCGTGCCCGCTCTTGCATCTTCAAGTTATAAATTAAGCTACTGATGAGTGTCATATTTTATATCATAATTTGCATCACATATATCATCTTTGAGCATTAAAAGAATAAAAGTATGTAATTTAGATAATTAACTTCATTCTCACAAATAATTTGAGTCTACATGAATTTATCATTATTTTGAGCCATAATTACTATGTGAGACATGAACTTGCATAAGAGATATATTGCATAACTTGTTTATGGAATTTAAAAATGATTTTTACTATTTCAGGAATGGGCAACCCGTTTGGAGAAGAAAAGAATAAGCGACTGGTGGACCAGGTGCCAATTAATGAGAGACTGATTGAAGAGGCGCCAATTCAAGAATGTGCGATGCAGTGCACGGACGCCCATTTTGGATTTAATGCAAAAAAGAAAATCAAGAAAAAAAGGAAAAAAGGAATTTGCGCCTAAGGTCTAAGACACCAATTCCTTGGTACGAAAAACAAGAAAATATCAAATTGAAGAAATAAAGAATAGGTGACCGTTCTGTCAGACGCAGAAAGGTATATGCGCTCAATCCTCCGGTCGACAATTCAATTCGAACCAGAAACGGAAGCGGATAGAATCAAACGAAGTTATATTGCTATGTTTGGAGTTATCTCCCCTTGTTTGATGAAAGGAGGACTCTATCTATGGCAAGATACCAACTTTGAATAAGATTTTACTGTTGGAAGGTCGAATTCAAGTCAATCTCCAAGGATTTGTAGGATTGGACTCCATGCACTATAAAACCCGCCCTAGAGCCACCGAACTGGAGATCTTAGCCTTTTTTCTCCTCTTTCTGTTCTTCCTTTCGATTTACTATATTCATCAAAGTTCTTCATTTTTTAATTATCTATATTTTATTCTTCTTCACATTTAGCTAGTTCTCTCTAATTTTCAAACTATTTCAAGTTTTTCAAGGTTCTATCTTTTCATTTTTATTGTTCATCCATTTTTCACAATTCTGTTCTTCCTCTATTTTCACCATCTTCTGATCCTCTTTTCATCTTAGTCTCTTCATCAAACTTCTTCATTTTTTAAAGATCTAAATTTTCTTCTTCTTCACCTTCCTCTAATCGCTCTTAGTTTTCAAGTTATAATCTCTTTTTCAAAGTTCAAAATTTCCCATTTTTACTGTTCACACGTGCAAACAAACTCTGTTCTTTCTTGATTTTCACCTTCTTTCTCACGTTTTCTCCCTCTGCACTCTTCATGAAACTTCTTTCTCTATTCCTGATCTTCAACTTTCTCTTCTTTCTCATCTCCTAATTCTTCTCCATTTGAATGTTATTTCAGTTCTCTTTTAGCTCTACTTTTATTTTATTTTTCACTGTTCTTCTATCTTCCCCTCCTCTATTTTTATCTAAACATCCCAAGGTGGAGATTCTCTTCTTTCGCTGCTATAAAGGCTGCGTCTATTTTCACAGCGAGACGATCTTCCTCAAAGGCTCGGCACGGAGACGACGAGTCTATTCTTCATTATCTTGGCTCTATTTCTTCCCTTGTTCATTTATTTTCATTGCAAGTCACAATTTTCACTTTCATAGAGTTGTAATTTTGCATCTTAAGTAATAAAAATTCATTCTTTACAATTGTGTCTTTCTAGTTCTCTCTCTATCTCCTCCCAATTTCTATTCTTTAACCCTCTCATTAGATATATTTATTTCCACGCAAATTTATTTTCTTTTAGCATAAAACTCACTCAAATTCGATTTTCTCAAATATAAGGGTTTTTCAACTTGCTTAATTAAAAATATTCCACTCCGTGGGATTGACCTGTTCTTACAACTCTATTTAGATTTTACATCTTTTTAGTGAGTGAGCGCAGTTATTTTTGAAATTGTGACACGGCTTTTAACGACGAGTGTTTGTACGTATCAATTTTTGACGCCGTTGCCGAGGAGGAAATACTTTTTGATAGTTAGAAATTCTTGTGTTTGATGTGTATATTTGTATACTAATTTTTTTATTATTATGTTGCAGAAAAAAAATCAAAAAATCAAAATATCATAAAAAAAATTCAGACCTGAAAATAACAGGAAATAAACTGTTGCAGAAAGTGTCGCTGAAGGGCTGAATCTGTCACCAAAGAAAGCATAAAATCTGAAAATCTAAAATTCATGGAAATTAAGCGCCGCTAAATGTCAGTAAGCGTAAGAACAAGTTCTGTTTATGTATTTCTAGCAAAATTTATTTTTTTAAAAAATGTAAAAAAATTAGAAAAATTCTTGAAAAATCTAAAAAAATCAGAAAACTAGAAACCTAAAAAAGTATGATTTTAGGCCCTATTTTTTAGTACATTTAAATATTGTTTGGTATTTTTAGTTGCTACTTTTCTCATATTCACCTCTCTTTGAAAAAAATAGAAAAAAAATCTCTGAAAAAATACAAACAAATCAGAAAACATAAACTTAAAAAAAAAATATTTTCATGACATCATGCTTTCATGTTAGTTGCATCTCTCACATGCATAGTTGCATTTAGTTAACTCTTTGTTCATTTACTTGCATCATTAAAAAAAATCATCATTCTCTTCTTCTCTCTTTCCCCTTCTTAAGGATAATTTAGACACACCCCTTTTGGAATTGGAAGGACCCTCTATTGAGCACTCTATCTCTTTGGACCAGAATCTCCTTTTTCAAGATCTCCATAAGTCTCCGCACCCGTTGATTCCCTCACGGACGTCGGGCAGGTTGTACCAAGAAGCACCTCGAAGTTAGTTTGCCCTTAGAAGGTCAAAAAAAAAACCAAAAAAAAACCATCATGTTGGATGCATTATTCATATAGTTATTAATTGATTACATTGCTTCAAAAATAAAAAAATGGGTGAGAAATTCCTATTTTTGAGTTGGGCTTGCATATTCAATAAGACATACCTTTTGGCCCATTTTTCTTGATCCATTCCTTGGGCTATGAATCCAAGCTCTTTCATGCCACCTTATACTCACATATAGGCCAAGCCGGCCCATTATGTTGTCAATGGTCCAACTCAACTTTTATCATTCACCCACAATGGCCCGACCCATTACAAAAACCCATACTCTTGGTCGGCCCACAATGAAAGCCCATCACTCATGGGGGCCCAGTTGCATTCCTTTACTCAAGATCATACCCAATCCACTCAATTCTTTCATGGACCTTATAATTCATCTCGCCCCCAAAAATAAGCTCAAATTGCTCAAAGACTCTTCACACCTTCTTATGATTCTTGTTTGGGAGAACAACATCATAGTTCTTGGGATTCTTATCAAGGCCTGGCCCAAAATCCTCCGGATCAATTCTTTCAAAATTGGGCTCCATCTTCAAATAGCTTTCATGATCAAGCCCACTATGGAAGACAGACCACATCCTCTCCACTATCTCACTATCAAGTTGATCATCATTTAACTTCTTATCCTTCGACCTCTACTTCTCAGTTTACACATCTATCTCCTCCACGCCCAACTCTCACACAGGAGGAGAAACTTGATAAATTGTATCAATTAATCATGCTTCAAAATCAATCTCTCCAAGATAATTGCTTGGCTACTCTCCAAGTGCGAATTGATAGGATGACTGAGAAGATCAAGAGGATAGAGGAAGATCAATTATTTGGCTACTTTGGTTCCAATTCTACTGATCAAATTCCTGATGTTGACTATGATCAATCTATGATTCCCCAAGATCATAACACTCAGATCAATCTTGATTTAGAAGATGAAGGGATTATGAAGAGATCTTGTCAGGAGACTTTAAATGAAGAACCCAGGAAATTTAAGGGGATCGAGGAATTTGTTGGTATTAAAGGAGAAAAGGGAGGTGATGAATTAATTAATGATCATATTCCACTTATGACCCTTCCTGAATTTCAGATTGACGAGCTTGCGCTTAATTGCCTTTGTGAATAGAATTCTCAGGAAGTTGATGATCTCAAGTTGAGGGGAGCAAAAGAAGAAGGCGTTGTGTGTCAAAATGATCAAATTTCACCAATTTCCCTTCCGTAATTTGAAGAGATCAGGTTGCAAGAAGAAGAAGAAGAAGAGGTGACGGTGAAGAAGGATTTGAGTGATGTTATGCAAGGTTTGCCGACTCGCTGAGTCATACCGGATCGGGATCCTCCTGATCCGATACGATACGATCGAGTCGCATCCGACTCGGCCCGACTCGGCCCTCTCTCTCCCTCTCCCCCTCTTCTCTCTCTCTCTCTCTCACACTGTGACTCGGCCCGACTCGGCCAATCCTGGGGGTGATCCACAACGTATCGGGTTTTTCCAGATATGGTATGACATGTGCGAGTCGACCCGAGTCGGACCGAGTCGACAAACCATGATGTTATGAACCAGTTGTCTTGGGTAGATGAAGAGGTGGGTAACTTCCATGATCTCACTCTCGATGGGGCATCCTTAAATCAAGAGGAGGATTACTTTGTGATCAATAATCTTGATGACTTAATAGAGATGAATTATAAATATCCTCCTCCTTCTGAAGAACATGGTGAAGGGGTCTGGTTGGAAAATTTTACCTTTAATTTACCCACCCCATTGTTGGATAATATAATGAATAATCCTAATACGATTGATGTGTTTGGTGAAGGGACCTGGTTGGAAATATTTACCTTTAATCTGCCTACCCCATTATTGGATAAGTTGTTTGATAATCTTCATTCGATCGATGAATTTGATGAAGGGGTCTTATTAGAGAATTTCACATTTGATCTAACCCCTGAGCCTTGTCTCGTAAAGTTTGAATCGTTGGATGAATCAGATTCTGGGCTTATGCTTTCTTCCAATTTGATTCCCCTGAAAACTAAGCCTCTCCAATATGACATTCTAGGACTTGAGGGGAATATGTCAGTTATATTCACCTTTGATTTAACTTTCCATCCGGAAGACTGGTTGATTAGTGCTCTTAATGTACCTGAGGTTAATATTAAGGGCAGTGTAGCAAATAATGTTGATATTATTCATAAGCCACCGATGCCTGAGCGAGTTATCGTGGAGAAAGTAGTTAATAAAGGGATAGTCAAATGGGTAGATACAGGACAACGTGACCAATGGGTAGATACTGGGCAACGGTTCTATCTCGATCTTGAAAGATTAATAGCCATTGATCATTTTATGACCCCTAAAGAAGAGAACTGGCTCACACATATTATTAATGTTAAAGTCAAAAATGTGTGGAACCAACCTATTTCCAACCCATGCACGTACATGCATACTCTTATCTTCTCATGGTACAAACGCTCGAACTTAAAAGAAGATAAGATCACTTAACTCAACTCGTCAATTATGAAGCTTGCACCTTCTATACATGTGTTTAGCTGAAGATGAAAAACTTAGCGCTACTGGGAGGCAACCCAATATTTTTGTTATTTGATATTTTATTTTTAGTGTGTTTTTCAGTAGACAAGTCAAGGAGAAGAAGCTGAAGTTATCGTCCTCCATATAGAGTTTTGCCCCATATATCAGGTTGTCTCTTTCCGTCTCAACAATCTTTATTATTACATTGTTCTGTTATTTCTATTGCTTACATATGCCATTGAGGACAATGTCATTCAAGTTGGGGGGGAGAGAAAAAAAATTCATGATGCATATAGTACAACCTGACATGAATTCCTGCATATTGTTCTGCATATCTTTTAAGTTGTCTTGCATTAAACATGAAAATGAAAATATGAAATCACCAACTAAGTTTTCTTGATTCATGCTTGAATTGAAAGTGATTCTGGAATAGAAAAGACTAGGGAAAAGGATGATGAAAAATTTATTTGACTTAGCCATGGAAAACTGATGAAAAAATCTCTTTAACGTTCATGAGCACTTTAGAAAAATAAAAATCACTTTGCATGCTAATGAAATAAACAGGACAAGTCTTCTGCTATTTTGGGTATGTTATCTGAAACTCTGCACTTCTTGAGGAAGAGATCTTTAATTTAGCTTTCTGCCAAGTTATCTAGCAAATAAGTGCAAAAGCACATTTTTGAAAAAACATAACACCACGAAAAAAGTAACAAATCTTAATAACCGGGCCTACTTCACCTAAGAAGTGTTGAGGTTCGCATCAAACAGAAAAGGGAACTTTGATCTGCGTAACCGGGCCTGCTTCTCCTAAGGCAAGAGTCGAGGTTCACGTTAAATAGTGAAGGGTAGTGCAGCATCATGTGTGTAGAAAAATAAAAAGATCCCAAAGGGACAAAGAAATAAGACATATAAAAAGATAGTATGCTTAATGTTCTGATTAAGAGGTGCATGGTTGAAAGGCACTTGTTCGGAATAGCAAATGAGGGATGTAATTGTCTACGCTGTGGATTTGATAGTTGCACATGCACAAGTGCTACTGAACTTTGATTTGAATTCTTAATGATGTACCTAAATTTTCAAACTAAGGCTAGTGTAATGTTTCTGGATTCCTAATCTTTGGTTGATTCTGTGAAGGAAAAGCTAGATATGAAGGTATGAACTTTGCAAACTCTTGTTGGTCCTAAATTTTAATTTATTTGTATTTCTAAGGGACTAGCAATGAGTAAGTTGGGGGGTGTGATGAGTGTCATATTTCATATCATAATTTGCATCACATATATCATCTTTGAGCATTAAAAGAATAAAGTTATGTAATTTGGATAATTAACTTCATTCTCACAAATAATTTGAGTCTGCATGAATTTATCATCATTTTGAGCCATAATGACTATGTGAGACATGAACTTGGATAAGAGATATATTACATAACTTATTTATGGAATTTACAAATAATTTTTACTATTTCAGGAATGGGCGACCAGTTTGGAGAAGAAAAGAATAAGCGACCGGTGGACTAGGCGCTAAGTAATGAGCAACTGGCTGAAGAGGCGCCACTTCAAGAATGTGCGACGCAGTGCACGGACGCCCATTTTGTATTTAATTCAAAGAAGAAAATCATGAAAAAAGGAAAATAGGAATTTGTGCCTAAGGTCTAAGACGCCAATTCCTTGGTACGAAAAAGAAGAAAATATCAAATTGTGAAAATAAAGTATGGGTGACCGTTCTGTCAGACGCAGAAAAGAATATGCGCCCAATCCTCCAGTCGCCAATTTAGTTCGAACCAGAAACGGAAGCGGATAGAATCAAACGAAGTTATATTGTTATGTTTGGAGTTATCTCCCCTTGTTTGATGAAAGGAGGAGTCTATCTATGGCAAGATACCTACTTTGAACAAGATTTTGATGTTGGAAGTTCGGATTCAAGTCAATCTCCAAAGATTTGGAGGATTGGACTCCCTGCACTCTATAAAACCCGCCCTAGAGCCACCGAACCAGAGATATTAACCTTTTTTATCCTTTTTTCATTCTTCCTTTCGATTTACTGTCTTCATCAAAGTTCTTCATTTTTTAATTCTCTAGATTTTCTTCTTCTTCACCTTTAGCTAGTTTGATGCGGGACGGACACGCAACCTGGGACTCTAGCTCGCGATCGTCCCTATGCGAGGGAAACGATGGACCGTGCGCGGTTAAGAAACCGGTAGTGAGTCTCGGGTATAGGCTTTCCACGTGTACTCGGATCTAGTCAAGGGACGTTTCACTCACTCTCGCTCTCTCGCAGCGGTGATAACAATATATTGGGCTAAGAATCTTAACACTCGCCGCGACATATACAAAAGTATACGAGTAAAGCAAAAGTGAAAGAGAGAGGGGACGAGTTTACCTCCACGCTCCGGGCGTGGGGAAGACGATCCCGGCCAAGTCAGTAACTCTCGGTACAGTGCATATTTAAATTACAGCAGTGAATTTTGATGCCCACTCCACGTAGGGAGGTAACGGGCTACAAGTGGGCTCGGGAGGACCGATCTTGGGTTGACGGGCAGCACTTTGATCACCCCGTCGGCGCAGTTCGGACGGCGCAAGCTGCTGGTTGTGGGGCCCACGGGCTGGTCGGCAGGTCCGAGTGGGCCCGGAGTGGTACCGCTATGATGGTGGCTCCTAGAGAGGCGCTCCCTGGGACGGCGGCATGCTGGTTCACCTTGTGGAAGGCAAGTCGGCTCCGATCGACACGTGTGGGAGTTGCTATCCACGGATTTGGGGTTCTATTTCGCAGCATGCGACCCGACGAGATCAGCTGCTGCGATCACTCCTGACGTCGGATCGACGCGAAAGTGGTACCATTGGAAAGCTGATTCAAAATACTTTGATCTATGGCCAGAGAAAGAATTTTGAATTTCCCGGAGCTGGCCTTTTTCGAATTTATCAGTTGCTAGTTGACAGAACCAGATCTGACTGGATAGATCTAAGTTTTCCTGAGAACAAGAGTTGACTGAAGCAAAAACTTCGGATCTAGAAGTTGACTCCTTGATGAAAGTTGTAGAGAAAGAAACAAGGAAGACGGGGATAATTTTTGTGGATTTTCTAGAGGACGTTTGACAAGGGAAAACGACACTGGATAAGGGTCGGATCTGAACTGCACAGGATAGAACAGATTTGGGAAAAGATAATGATTTTAAAAAATAGTAAAAGGACTCCAGAAATTCCAAGAAAATTCTTGGATGATGGGGGTAGTGGAAAGAACTTCCAATAAAATTGGTGACTCAAAAAAATAAAGGAAAAGGGGTCGAACGGAGGAAAGACAGGGTTGCTGTGACACAAAATTGAGTACAGACAGAATTGGAAGGCTGAAGAACACGAAAATAGAAAAATAGAAAATGAAGGCTAGAAAATAGGACATTTTTTTGGGAGAGGGTATTGACGTGGTGAACCTACCCTCAAAATTTGGACTCCAGAAGATTAGTAGATCTGGAGCTAAAGATCGAACATGAAACCTCTGTCCTGATTTGGACAGAACTCCGGCGATGGCGACGGCGGCGCGATGGCGGCGACAGAAACAGAATTTAGAGGATAAGAGGGAGAGATAGAATGGGTCTCACTCTCTGAAAGGCTGGAGGAGGAAGAAGCACAGTAGGGAGAGAGGAGAGAGGGGTGCACCCTTCAAGGAGCTTGCAATTTTTCACCAATTTTCATCATTAATTCTTACAAAACATTATACATGGGTTTATATAGAAGGGGAAGAAGGGGGAGGGGGTTGGGATTTCGTGGGAGAGAGGGGAGGGGTAGTATTTTCTTCCCCCATGTGGTCAATTGGCCTAAAAAATAAAATATAAAATATGATTTTAATGGGGGGGGCACCCCCTTGACTTAAGGGGAGGCATCTTGGACATTTTTCACCCATTGTCTCCTTGAATGGTCCAACCATCTAGAAGCCCACCTAGGACTTTGACCAGCCCCACATGGGTCCCTAGGACTTAGGTGGACCAATGGGAAAGAGTGTGGGGCCCCCTTACTGGTCCTACTGGACTTTTACACAAAAACCCAGTAAAACCTAAAGACTCACAATTGGCTTATAAAGCCTTACAATTGCACATATATTTTCCCAAGGATATAAAAGCAAACTAAAAGGACACAAATGTAAAAATAAAAGTTAGTGGTCTTGCTATGATGTCCTCATCAATTCTCCTCGGGTGGGAAGAACTCGACCCCGTCGAGTAAGGGGTGCGGCTGCTCGTGACGCCAGCAGATCCGTCATCGTACCTGGAAGCGCGGAGTACGCTCCACTCCAAGTAATCGACACCTGCTCATCCCATATAGATTCGATATGCACACACTGTTGGGGAGGAGGCTAGAGGTGGACATTCCGGGGTGGGGTCACTCTCAAATGAAGGGAGGCGGCTCAAAGACTCACTAGGAATCACCGCTTGGTCCCTTATGTGACTAGATCCGATATGTGAGGTAGAACCGATACCAAAGTCTGACAAGTCTCGCACTCGAAAGGGACTAACAACGCGAGCGTACAAAGACCGACTCGACTTGACGTATGCACATGCACTCGACAGACAAACGGTACGAAACAAAGACTGACATATGACCCTAAACAAACCTACGGTTAGTCCGACTCATGCATATGCAAAGGTGGACCAGGACACCCGAATGTGTGCCATGCATACACTAGATGCAACCAGTGGTTGGCAGAATGTGGGGCTCTTAGACATCTTAAGGTGGACTATGCATGCACATTGGACTTGGATGTGGGAGAGCCAAGGATACCAAATGCATCTTCTTCCTTTCCCCTATATGATGGTGTATCTCGTAAGTGAACGGGCTTGGTGGGTGTAGACGACCCGGCCCGTGGGGAAGGGGTGCGGTAGTGGATTCCCTCAAAGAAGTGAAGTATATATGGTGGGTCTAGGGGTCCACTAGGGAATGGGTCAAAGGGATCAAAGAAGGTATGACCCCTTGTGATGGGTTCCCACAAGTCACGGTCCCATGTGTGGTAGTCTTGAAGGTGTGGATGGTCACCTTCATGCATTGTGGTAGGTGGGACGGTGAAAAGGGAATGAAGTCGGGCTCGACCGGCATGGGGAGGATTAAGAGGATCTTCGTGGTGACACAACCCACGGTGTAGACGGAGGTAATGGACCCTAAGGCCAGATGGGCGAAGCTAAGACTAGTGGGTTGGTCGAAGCCTCGGGCCAATGAGTGCGTTAACTTCCATTGTGAGTCTAATCCCATAACAGGGTCATTCAAGGTATCAACATGGTGACTAGACCGAAAAGTAGCGTGGTAGGAGTTGACGGGCACTAATGGTAAGGTGGGGTCCATGGATGGGTAAGGAGGTGGGACCAAGCCATCATTGAGCCAGCTAAGAAGCGACTCGGCTATGAAAAGTGTACCCGTTAGAAACACGAGTGGCTTGGGCTGAGGTGGCTCCAAATAAGATGGCTCCGGCTGAGGATCTGAAGTAGAGGGTTGCAACGAAGCACTCACGAGTGGTGGTATCCTATCCAACCAGTCCGAAAACATTTTCATGAATTCGTCAAAGGTGCGGGTTGGAGTAGGGGCCTCGGGGTGGACTCGCTCCTCATCTCTTGGCCCGGGTGTGGACCTAGGCTCGACTATAAGTGGGGCTTCTTGCCGCACTTGGGTGGAGGTGCTTGGGTAGGATTCGATGGATGTAAAAGGGCGGGGTTGGTTGGAGTTGTGGCCTACTTGATTGTAGGTGAGTTGGTGGGGTCGGCTAGTGGTATGACCCCCGTGGTTGGAGGTAGGTGGGCGGGGAAGGTAGACCCTCCTAAGCGCTCTCTTCATGTCCCACAAAGACTCGATGGGCCTTAGCCCCCTATCCTCCCGGGAGTATTTGATGTCCCTCCATGTCTCGACGGCCTCATAAAAAAGTCACCGTTTGGCAAAGTCGACTTGCATGGGACCGAACATAATGTACACCGCAAAATAGTCGTCCATAATGGCTTCCCACTCTAGGTAGTCACTCGGGTCTTCGGAGCCATAGAAGTCCCGGGCTACGGGTCTACGGGGGTGGTCCGGGTGGTTTTCCCATCTTTGGTAGTATCGCCACCATGCATAAGATCAGGGCGTTTGGTAATCCATGGGACACGGGGAAGGTAGTGGATGGCCATGCCAACACTTGGATAAGACACTAGACACGACCCTAACTAATGCAAAGTTGGAATGAAGACTCGACTACCAACCTAGACATAACCAAGATTCGGTACCTGGCGGAGTCGGGGATCCGAAGATCCTCTCACGCGAGTGAATTATCTCTCCGATAGGCGTAACCTAACGATCGGGCGACACCTTTTTATATACCGAACAATGGTATGTAAATGAGACACCTAGACTTAGACACTTTTTTTTGTTTTAAACAAATACTACCCTAGACTCAATTGGCGCTCTGATACCAAATTGATGTGGGACGGACACGCGACCTAGGACTCTAGCTCGCGATCGTCCCTATGCGAGGGAAACGCTGGACCGTGCGCAGTTAAGAAACTGGCAGTGAGTCTCGAGTATCGGCTTTCCGCGTGTACTCGGATCGAGTCACGGGACGACTCACTCACTCTCGCTCTCTCGCAGTGGTGATAACAATATATCGGGCTAAGAATCCTAACACTCATAGCAGCATATACAAAAGTATACGAGTAAAGCAAATGTGAAAGAGAGAGGGGGCGAGTTTACCTCCACGCTCCGGGCGTGGGGAAGACAATCCCGGCCAAGTCAGTAACTCCCGGTACAGTACATATTTAAATTACAATAGTGAAATTTGATGCCCACTCCACGCAGGGAGGTAACGGGCTACAAGTGGGCCCGGGAGGACCGATCTTGGGTTGATGGGTAGCACTTTGATCACCCCGTCGGCACGGTTCGGACGGCGCAAGTTGCTGGTTGTGGGGCCCACGTGCTGGTCGGCGGGTCCGAGTGAGCCCGGAGTGGTACCGCTGCGACGGTGGCTCCTGGAGAGGCATTCCATGGGACGGCGACACGCTGGTTCGCCTTGTGGAAGGCGAGTCGGCTCCGATCGATACGTGCGGGAGTTGCTATCCACGGATCTGGGGTTCTGTTTTGCAGCATGCGACCCGACGAGATCAGCTGCTGCGATCACTCCCGACGTCGGATCGACGCGAAACTGGTACCGTTGAAAAGCTGATTCAAAATACTTTGATCTATGGCCAGAGAAAGAATTTTGAATTTCCCGGAGCTGGCCTTTTTCGAATTTACCAGTTGCTAGTTGACAGAACCAGATATGACTGGATAGATCTAAGTTTTCTAGAGAACAAGAGTTGACCGAAGCAAAAACTTCGGATCTAGAAGTTGACTCCTTGATGAAAGTTGTAGAGAAAGAAACAAGGAAGACGGGGATAATTTTTGTGGATTTTCTAGAGGACATTTGACAAGGGAAAACGACACTGGACAAGGGTCGGATCTGAATTGCACAGGATAGAACAGATTTGGGAAAAGATAGTGATTTTAAAAAATAGTAAAAGGACTCCAGAAATTCCAAGAAAATTCTTGGATGATGGGGGTAGTGGAAAGAACTTCCAATAAAATTGGTGACTCAAAAAAATAAAGGAAAAGGGGTCGAACGGAGGAAACACAGGGTTGCTGTGACACAAAACTGAGTATAGACAGAATTGGAAGGCTGAAGAACACGAAAATGGAAAAATAGAAAATGAAGGCTAGAAAATAGGACAATTTTTTTGGGAGAGGGTATGGACGTGGTGAACCTACCCTCAAAATTTGGACTTTAGAAGATCAGTAGATCTGGAGCTAAAAATCAAAAATGGAACCTCTGTCCTGATTGGGACAGAATTCTGGCGATGGCGGCGGCGACGCGATGGCGATGCAATGGCGGCGGCAGAAATAGAATTCAGAGGATAAGAGGGAGAGATCGAATGAGTATCACACCCTGGAAGACTGGAGGAGGAGGAAGCACAGTAGGGAGAGAGGAGAGAGGGGCGCACCCTTCAAGGAGCTTGCAATTTTTCACCAATTTTCATCATTAATTCTTACAAAACACTATACATGGGTTTATATAGAAGGGGAGGAAGGGGGAGGGGGTGGGATTTCGTGGGAGAGAGGGGAGGGGTAGCATTTTCTTCCCCCATGTAGTCAATTGGCTTAAAAAATAAAATATAAAATGTCATTTTAATGGGGGGCAACCCCTTGACTTAAGGGGAGGCATCTTAGACATTTTTCACCCATTGTCTCCTTGAATGGTCCAACCATCTAGAAGCCCACCTAGGACTTTGACCAGCCCCACATGGGTCCCTAGGGCTTAGGTGGACCAATGGGAAAAAGTGAGGGGGCCCCTTGCTGGTCCTACTGGACTTTTGTACAAAAACCCACTAAACCCTAAAGACTCACAGTTTGGTTTATAAAGCCTTACGATTGCACATATATTTTCCCAAAGATATAAAAGTAAACTAAAAAGACACAAATGTAAAAATAAAAGTTAGTGATCTTGCTCTGATGTCCCCATCATAGTTCCCTCTAGTCTTCAAGCTATTTCAAGTTTTCAAGGTTCTGTCTTTTCATTTTTTCTGTTCATCTATTTTTCACAATTCTGTTCTTCCTCTGTTTTCACTATCTTCTTATCCTATTTTCATCTCAGTCTCTTCATAAAATTGATACATTTTTCAAAGGTCTAAATTTTATTCTTCTTCATCTTCCTCTAATTCCTCTTCGTTTTCATGTTATAATCTCTTTTTCAAAGTTCAGATTTTCCCATTTTTACTATTCACCCACACAAACCAACTCTGTTCTTCCTCAAATTTTAGCTTCTTCCTCACATTTTCTCATGCTGCACTCTTAATAAAACTTCTTCCTCTCTTCCTGATCTTCAACTTTCTCTTCTTCCTCATCTCCTAATTCTTCTCCGTTTGAAAGTTATTTCAGTTCTCCTTTAGCTCTATTTTTATTTTATTTTTCACTGTTCTTCTATCTTCCCCTCATCTATTTTCATCTAAACATCCCAAGGCGGAGATTCTCTTCTTTCGGTACTCTAAAGGCATCGTCTATTTCCACAGCAAGGAGATCTTCCTCAAAGGCTCGGCACGGAGACGACGGCGTTAATCTTCATTATCTTGGTTCTATTTCTTCCCTTGTTCTTTTATTTTCATTGCAAGTTATAATTTCCACTTTCATAGAGTTATAATTTTACATCTTAAGTAATAAAAATTTATTTTTTGCAATTTTATCTTTCTAGTTCTCTCTCTATGTCCTCCCAATTTCTCTTCTTTAACTCTCTCATTAGATAGATTTATTTCCACACAAATTTATTTTCCTTTAGCATAAAACTCACTCAAATTCAATTTTCTTAAATATAAGGGTTTTCCAACTTGCTTAATTGAAAATATTCCTCTCCGTGGGATCGACCCGTTCTTACCACTGTACTTAGATTTTACATCTTTTTAGTGAGTGAGTACGGTTATTTTTAAAATTGTGACATGGCTTTTAACGATGAGTGTTTGTACGCATCAATTTTTGGCGCCGTTATCGAGGAGAAAATAATTTTTGATAGTTGAAAATTCTTGTGTTTGATGTGTATATTTGTATACTAATTTTTCTGTTATTATTTTACAGGAAAAAAATTAAAAAAATCAGAAAATCAGAAACTCATAAAAAAAATTCAGACCTAAAAATCACAGGAAATAAACTGTTGCAGAAAGCGTCACTGAAGGGCTGAATCTGTCACCAAAGGAAGCAGAAAATATGAAAATATGAAATTCATGGAAATTAGGCGTCGCCAAATATCAGTAAGTATAGGAACATATTCTATTTTATGTATTTTTAGCAAAATCTGAAAAATTTCTAAAAAATATAAAAAAATTAGAATTTTTTTTTGAAAAATCTAAAAAAAATCAGAAAATCAGAAACCTCAAAAGTATGATTTTAGGCCCTATTTTTCAGTAGATTTATATGTTGTTTGGTATTTTTAATTGCTAGTTTTCTCATATTCACCTCTCTTTGAAAAAAAATAGAAAAAATCTCTGAAAAAATTCAAAGAAATCAGAAAACATAAACTTCAAAAAAAGTATTTTTATGACATCTTGCTTTCATGTTAGTTGCATCTCTCACGTGCATAGTTGTATTTAGTTGACTCTTTGTTCATTTACTTGCATCATTAAAAAAATCATCATTATCTTCTTCTCTCTTTCCCCTTCTTAAGGACAATTTAGACACACCCCTCTTGGAATTGGAAGGACCCTCTATTGAGCACTCTGTCTCTTTGAATCAGAATCTCCTTTTTTAAGACCTCCATAAGTCTCCACACTCGTGGATTCTCTTACGGACGTCGGGCAGGTTGTACCAAGAAGCACCCCGAAGTTAGTTTGCCCTTAGAAGGTCAAAAGGTAAAACAAAAAAAACATCATGTTGCATGCATTATTCATATAGTTATTGATTGATTGTATTGCTTCAAAAATAAAATTAAAAAAATAAAAAAAATAAAAAATTGGGTGAGAAATTTCTATTTTTGAGTTGGGCTTGCATATTCAATAAGACATACCTTTTGGCCCATTTTTCTTGATCCATTCCTTGGACTATGAATCCAAGCTCTTTCATGCCACCTTATACTCACATATGGGCCAAGCTGGCCCATTATGTTGCCAATGGTCCAACTCAACCTTTATCATTCACCCACAATGACTCGACCCATTACAAAAGTCTATACTCTTGGTCAGCCCACAATGAAAGCCCATCACTCATGGGGGCCCAGTTTCATTCCTTTACTCAAGATCAAAACCAATCCACTCAATTCTTTCATGGACCTTATAATTCATCTTGCCCCCAAGAACAAGCTCAAATTGTTCAAAGACTCTTCACACCTTCTTATGATTCTTATTGGAGAGAACAACATCATAGTTCTTGGGATTCTTATCAAGGTCCGGCCCAAAATCCTCTGGATCAATTCTTTCAAAATTGAGCTCCATCTTCAAATAGCTTTCATGATCAAGCCCACTATGAAAGACAGACCACATCCTCTCCACTATCTCACTATCAAGTTGATCATCATTTAACTTCTTATCCTTCGACCTCTACTTCTCAGTTTACACATCTATCTCCTCCACGCCCAACTCTCACTCAGGAGGAGAGACTTGATAAATTGTATCAATTATTCATGCTTCAAAATCAATCTCTCTAAGATAATTGCTTGGCTACTCTCCAAGTGCGAATTGATAGGATGACTGAGGAGATCAAGAGGATAGAGGAAGATCAATTGCTTGGGTACTTTGGTTCCAATTCTACTGATCAAATTCCTGATGTTGACTATGATCAATCTATGATTCCCCAAGATCATAATACTCAGATCAATCTTGATTTAGAAGATGAAGGGATTATGGAGAGATCTTGTCAGGAGACTTTAAATGAAGAACCCAGGAAATTTAAGGGGATCGAGGAATTTGTTGGTATTAAAGGAGAAAAGGGAGGTGATGAATTAATTAATGATCATATTCCACTTATGACCCTTCCTGAATTTCAGATTGACGAGCTTGCGCTTAATTGCCTTTGTGAATAGAATTCTCAGAAAGTTGATGATCTCAAGTTGAGGGGAGCAAAAGAAGAAGGCGATGTGCGTCAAAATGATCAAATTTCACCAATTTCCCTTCATAAATTTGAAGAGATCAAGTTGCAAAAAGAAGAAGAAGAAGAGGTGACGGTGGAGAAGGATTTGAGTGATGTTATGAACCAACTGTCTTGGGTAGATGAAGAGGTGGGTAACTTCCACGATCTAACTATCGTTAGGGCATCCTTAAATCAAGAGGAGGATTACTTTGTGATTAATAATCTTGATGATTTAATATAGATGAATTCTAAATGTCCTCCTCCTTCTGAAGAACATGGTGAAGGGGTCTGGTTGGAAAAATTTACCTTTAATTTACCCACCCTATTGTTGGATACTATGATGAATAATCTTAATACAATTGACGAGTTTGGTGAAGGGGCTTGATTGGAAATAATTACCTTTAATCTACCTACCCCATTATTGGATAAGTTGTTTGATAATCTTCATTCGATTGATGAATTTGATGAAGGGGTCTTATTAGAGAATTTCACATTTGATCTAACCCCTGAGCCTTGTCTCGTAAAGTTTAAATCGTTGGATGAATCAGATTCTGGGCTCATGCTTTCTTCCAATTTGATTCCCTGAAAACTAAGCCTCTCCAATATGACATTCTAGGACCTGAGGGGGATATGTCAGCTATATTCACCTTTGATTTAACTTCCCATCAAGAAGACTGGTTGATTAGTGCTCTTAATGTACCTGAGGCGAATATTAAGGGGAGTGTAGCAAATAATGTTGATATTATTCATAAGCCACCGATGCTTGAGCGAGTTATCGTGGAGAAAGTAGTCAATCACGGGATAGTCAAATGGGTAGATACAGGACAAGGGGACCAATGGGTAGATACTGGGCAACGATTCTATCTCGATCTTGAAAGATTAATGGCCATCGATCATTTTATGACCCATAAAGAAGAGAACTGACTCACACATATTATTAATGTTAAAGTCAATAATGTGTGGATCCAACCTATTTCCAACCCATGCGCGTACATGCATACTCTTATCATCTCTTGGTACAAACGCTCGAACTGAAAATAAGATAAGATCACGTGGTGGCTCATTTTCAACTCAACTCGTTGGTTATGAAGCTTGCACCTTCTATGCATGTGTTTAGCTGAAGACGAAAAACTTAGCGCTACTAGGAGACAACCCAAAGTTTTTGTTATTTGATATTTTATTTTTAGTGTGTTTTTCAGTAGACAGGTCAAGGAGAAGAAGCTGAAGTTATCGTCCTCCATATGGAGTTTCGCCCCACATATCATGTTATCTCTTTCCTTTGCAACAATCTTTATTATTACATTGTTCTGTTATTTCTATTGCTTACATATGCCATTGAGGACAATGTCATTCAAGTTAGGGGGGGAGAGAAATTTTTTTTTCATGATGCATATAGTACAACCTGACATGAGTTCCTGCATATTATCCTACATATCTTTTAAGTTGTCTTGCATTAAACATGAAAATGAAAAGATGAAATCCTCAACTATGTTTTCTTGATTCATGCTTGAATTGAAAGTGATTCTGGAATAGAAAAGACTAGGGAAAAGGATGATAAAAAATTTATTTGACTTAGCCATGGAAAACTGATAAAAGAATCTCTTTAACGTTCATGAGCACTTTAGATAAATAAAAATCACTTTGCACGCTAATGAAATAAACAGGACAAGCCTTCTGCTATTTTGGGTATGTTATCTGAAACTCTGCACTTCTTGAGGAAGAGATCTTTAATATAGCTTTCTGCCAAGTTATCTAGCAAATAAGTGCAAAAGCACATTGTTGAAAAAATATAACACCACGAAAAAAGTCATGAATCTTAGTAATCGGGCCTACTTCACCTAAGAAGTGTTGAGATTCACGTCAAACGTAAGAGGGAACTTTGATCTACGTAACCGGGCCTGCTTCTCCTAAGGCAAGAGTCGAGGTTCACGTTAAATAGTGAAGGGTAGTGCATCATCATGTGTATAGAAAAATAAAAAGATCCCAAAGGGATAAAGAAATAAGGCAGATAAAAAGCTAGTATGCTTAATGTTCTGATTAAGAGGTGCAGGGTTGAAAGGCACTTGTTCGGAATAGCAAATGAGGGACGTAATTGTCTACACTGTGGATTTGGTAGTTACACATGCACAAGTGCTACTGAACTTTGATTTGAATTTTTAATAATGTACCTAAATTTCCAAACTAAGGCTAGTGTAATGTTTCCGGATTCCTAATCTTTGGTTGATTCTGTGAAGGAAAAGCTGGATATGAAGGTATGAACTTTACAAACTCTTGTTGGTCCTAAATTTTAATTTGTTTGTATTGCTAAGGGACTAGCAATGAGTACGTTGGGGGGTGTGATGAGTGTCATATTTCATATCATAATTTGCATCGCATATATCATCTTTGAGCATTAAAAGAATAGAGTTATGTAACTTGGATAATTAACTTCATTCTCACAAATAATTTGAGTCTGCATGAATTGTTGAGTAGTGAACAGCGGATCTAGAGGGAAGGGGTGAATAGATCTATCCCTCATTTCGTAATGCAACCCTCTATATAGCTAGATAAAATAAATTGCAGCGGAGTGTAACTAGCTTATGGAAGAACACTATGATTCACTTGGCAAGATGAGCAACTAATATATCGATTTGAACCTATGAATGCATCTAGAACGAAGCAATCACATAAACAAACCACAACACCAAGGATTTTAAGGTGGTTCGGACTGAATCCCCAGTCCTACGTCCACCCCTCACCAAATCCGGTGAGGCTCCACTAGTGCCACACACTGAACCGTAAATCGGAAAGACCTCCGATTGCCTTCCTACTAACCGCAGGTAGGGACGTCAACACCGCAGATCGGACGACTTCCGATTGCCTTCCTACTAACCACCGGTAGGGACGATCTTCAGTTTCAAATGTTTGAATGAAATGGAAAGAGAACAAATATGAAAACACTCAAACAAGATGTGAAATATGCTCAAAGAGAAAAGATCTTGTCTGAGATTGCTGAAGCTTGAATCTGATTCTTCAATGGTATCTTTTTCCTTGTGACATGATCTTCCTTGGATCACCTTGAGTTGATGAAGAAGATGAAGGATGCAGATTTGATCTCCCTTGAGATGATGAAGAGGATGAAGGTTGTAGCTTTTTCTTCACTTGACTTGGAGTTGATCTCCTCTTGAAGTAGCTTGAATCACTTGAGGATTTGATGAAGAACTTCTTCCCGGAGTACTGTTCATGGCTACAGTACTCAAACTTCTCTCCCTTGAACACACCCTTGTAGCCTCCTTTGATCTCCCTTTTTTGCCTTAGGGTTTCCAACCCTTCTTGTATGTGTTTTATAACCTTTGAATGGTCCTTGGACATCCCCCGGACCAGATCCACAATCCATGGGGGATTCGGTGACTTTGGGGTTAAACAAATACAAGGAAAGGGGCTCTTCTCGAAGTGGAAAACAAAGTCAACATTTGTTGGCTCGGGGCTGGCGGTCGACCTGTAGAAGCTGGTGGTCGACCGCTACTGAGAAACGCTGTAGACGGATGGTCCCTCGAATTTTCGGTCGACCGCTACTGGGCTGGCGATCGACCGCCACTGAGAGAGGTGCAGACTGGGAGCTGCTGGCTGGGGCGGGTTATGCCGGGTCAGTCCGTTAACCCCTTTAGCTCTGTCGCTTGAGTCCTTTAGCAGCCCGTTCTCATCTGTGGCATCAACCTTGACAGTCTTGAAGATTTCTATTGATTATATCGCTCCGCGCAGGTCGATCCACGTGCGAGGGCGCAATCATTGAGCTTTCACTTTTGCCATCTCCACTCCATTCCTTGGCATATCTGTCATGAAAGAACATCAAGTAGTTTAGTCATATAAGAGTGGTAAAACATCAATGACTTATAGTGTTTAGCCATTATCAAAACCAAGAATATCAAATAACTCAAATGACCACAGGATGATGTCGAATGACCCAAGTGACCACAAGATGACTCAAATGACCACATGGGCACAACATGAATTTATCATCATTGTGAGCCATAATGACTATGTGAGACATGAACTTGCATAAGAGATATATTGCATAACTTATTTATAGAATTTACAAATGATTTTTACTATTTCAAGAATGGGCGACCCATTTGAAGAAGAAAAGAATAAGTGACCGGTGGACCAGGCACCAATTAATGAGCGACTGACTGAAGATACTGAAATTCAAGAATGTGCGACGTAGTGCACGGACGCCCATTTTGGATTTAATGCAAAGAAGAAAATCAAGAAAAAAGCAAAATAGGAATTTGCTCTTAAGGTCTAAGACGCCAATTCCTTGGTACGAAAAAGAAGAAAATATCAAATTGAGAAAATAAAGAATGGGTGACCGTTCTGTCAGACGCAGAAAGGAATATGCGCCCAATCCTCCAGTTGCCAATTGAGTTCGAACCAGAAACGGAAGCGGATAGAATCAAACGAAGTTATATTGCTATGTTTGGAGTTATCTTTTCTTGTTTGATGAAAGGAGGACTCTATCTATGGCAATATACCTACTTTGAGCATGATTTTGATGTTGGAAGGTCAGATTCAAGTCAATCTCCAAGGATTTGTAGGATTGGACTCCCTGCACTCTATAAAACCCACCCTAGAGCCACCGAACCGGAGATCTTAGCCTTTTTTCTCCTCGTTCGTTCTTCCTTTCGATTTACTATCTTCACCAAAGTTTTTCATTTTTAATTCTCTAGATTTTTTTCTTCTTCACCTTTAGCTAGTTCTATCTAGTTTTCAAGCTATTTCAAAATTTTTAAGGTTCTATCTTTTCATTTTTACTGTTCATCCATTTTTCACAATTCTGTTCTTCCTCTGTTTTCACCATCTTCTGATCCTATTTTCATATCAGTCTCTTCATCAAACTTCTTTATTTTTCAAAGATCTAAAATTTTTTTCTTCTTCATCTTCCTCTAATTCCTCTCCGTTTTCAAGTTATAATCTCTTTTTCAAAGTTCATATTTTCCCATTTTTACTGTTCACCCCCGCAAACCAACTCTGTTCTTCCTTGATTTTCACCATCTTCCTCACGTTTTCTCCCTATGTACTCCTCATAAAACTTCTTCCTCTCTTTTGTATCTTCAACTTTCTCTTCTTTCTCATCTCCTAATTCTTCTCTGTTTGAAAGTTATTTCAGTTCTCCTTTAGCTCTATTTTTATTTTATTTTTTACTATTCTTCTATCTTCCTCTCCTCTATTTTCATCTAAACATCCGAAGGCGGAGATTCTCTTCTTTCGGTGCTCTAAAGATGGCGTCTATTTTCACAGCGAGGTGACCTTCCTCAAAGGCTCGACATGGAGACGGCGGCGCTATTCTGCATTATCTTAGCTCTATTTCTTCCCTTGTTCTTTTATTTTCATTACAAGTTTTAATTTCCACTTTCATAGAGTTGTAATTTTGCATCTTACGTAATAAAAATTCATTCTTTGCAATTATGTCTTTCTAGTTCTCTCTCTATCTCCTCCCAATTTATCTTCTTTAACCCTCTCATTAGATAGGTTTATTTTCACGCAAATTTATTTTCCTTTAGCATACAACTCACTCAAATTCGATTTTCTCAAATATACGGGTTTTCCAACTTGCTTAATTGAAAATATTCCTCTCCGTGGGATCGACCCGTTCTTACCACTTTACTTAGATTTTACATCTTTTTAGTGAGTGAGTGCAGTTATTTTTAAAATTATGGCACGACTTTTAACGACGAGTGTTTATACGCATCAGCTACTTCCACGAGAAATAATAAAGTAGGCCAATAACGTAAAGTTCAACAATAGTTTAATGATAACAATATCAAGGCAAGAATGTATCAAACAGGAACATATGAGTTCAAGGATGAATTAGGAACAAGGTCATGCCACGGAAGGAATCTGATACAATTTCATAGTTCCATAACTTATTAATGACTTTTGAAACAAGATGTTGGGTTCTAGATAATCAAAGGGCCATCTAGGAACAAAGTATAACCAACCCTTGGGTCAAACCTCGGGTTAGGGCACAAGATAAAAGAACGCAGTTAAGGAAGAACCGCTATTATCAAACTGCGGTCAAGAAGGAACTGTTGTTTGACGGAGTCAATGCCCGAGAGGAAAGAGTCGACGTAGTGAAGGCTGGATCCAAACGCGGTCGTGCCAGAATCACTGTCATGAAGTAGCGGTCTCAGTAAAGCCGCGTCTTGGCCAGTTCATAGAAAATGCCGAGAAACTTATGTGCTTTCTAATCCATTGAGTTTTTAGGGTACAACCGGCTCGGCGTCCTAGTGGGAATCCCAGGCTCGCGGAGACTTACGAAGGCCTTGAAACAAGGTCACCTAGTCCGGTGGAAGGAATATCCAACGGAGAGGATCTCAAGTCCAAGAAGGTGTTCCTATCAAGAGCGAGTGTAACTAATAGCATCGTACCGGGATACGTGCTATGTACTTAAGAAAGACTAGAGAGAAGGGTATGAATCGTGTAAAACAGTGATCAAACATCAATAAAACAAGTCTCATAAACCATATGAAATTAACTTTAATACAAAACTATATGATTCTGGCATGAAATTAGCATAGGATTAAAATAAGCTTACGAATTCATGAGGGCATGAAATCTATCATGATTGATATACAATATAACCAAAATCACGAATATGAAGTCATAACCAGGGATAAGACTTAATTACCTAGGCTTACCATATATTTAATAGGGCTGATCAGCATTCTGTTTAGAGTTAATAGGAAGCAAAATATAGGAATATGAAAGCGGTTTATCTGGAACCGCTATTATACATCTATGGTTAGTCTGGAACCGCTACTGGACAACAGCGGTTTCTATGAAACCGCCTTCTGCCTCTCAGATAGAAGGGTGAAAATCATGCATGTAAGGCCTATTCTAAGGTAAGAAATTCATGGAAAACATGTTCCTAGGAGGATACAACACGCTATAACCAAGTTAAATCATGAAGATGCATGGGTTTGCATGGATTAGGCCAAAATCAATATGTTTTCTATTAGAGTGCAGGGATACGCATGCATAAATAACTTAACTGCGTAGTGATAGGAAAACATGAAATATGACGTATAGAAAGCATAAAATTGCATGAAACCAGAGGGTTTTTATTCTTAACATGTTATTTTAGCCATCCATGAGATAACCTACCTTTGAGTTATTTTCTAGACTTCAAATTTTTGACTGGAAGAAGGTCCCTATCCCTGCGCGTCCTGCGTAGAAACCCCAACTCCCAGTCGCTCTAACTCTTTATCCTATCATCCTAAATTCGTGAAATTTAGAGGGTGATGAGAAGATATAAAGTGGAACAACTTATCCTAAAGGATGAACTTAACAATACCTCGTTTTGGGTTCCTAATCCTCTGATCTTCACTGGTCGATTGTGCCTGTTTCAGTGCGGTCTGCAGGGAAACAACGACTTCTGGATGCCCTAGTTCTCCAGTTGCTTGATCTACTATCATGAAATTTGGAGGGGAATTAGACAATATAGAGGAGAATAAAAACTTCTAAAGGCTTACCCTGAGATGACGACGTCTTACCTTCTAAATACATGAGCCAGACATAAGGTTCGCGTAGGTTGAATGTGGGCTCTATTTATAGAGTTTGGTAAGGTTTGAGGGATTAGATCGAACTCAGAGTCCTAATTTGGGGTAGGATCGATCCTTAAGATTCCTAGACTAGGTTACCATGCCAGATAGCATCGAACCTAAGGGACTGGGATAGGAAAAATCCCATTTTTCCATGCTTCTCAAACTTCCGATCATGGATCATAGCCGCGGTTATGTCGCGACCACTTTTGTGAGAACGCGGTTGATCGATAAACTGCGATCTCGCGCGTAAATCTGAAATTTTTGGATTTTTTGATTATCCATTTTAATTAGCCTATTTATACCTTTAAATTATGTAAATAGCCCTAATTACGTCTCTAGTAATGAGCTTGGGCCTAAAGGTCTTGAAAATGGATCTTTGGGCTTATTTGAAGTAGGCTAAACCCTTTGGTTTATTAGAGGACCTTTAGATTAATTCAATTAACCCATAATTTCTTAAATAGTCATTTAAGCCCCTTTTAACTACTTAATAATTATATTTAGTTCCAAAAAATTCATAGAAAATATGGGATGTTACAAGACATATGCGAGGAGAATGCCCTGAGCTGATCAAGCAAACGTCCAAGGCCAAGGGAAAGAAGCCAAAAGCAATGGTCTCTACCTGGAGCGATGATGAAGAGGAAGATGAAAGTCTCTCTACGGATGAAGATGAGGATGGCCTTTGTCTAATGGCCAATGAGGAGAAAGATTAGGTAACTACCCTGTTTGACAACTTTGCTACTGAAGATTGGGAAGAGGCATACACTAATTTGTTTGAAAGATATGAAGTTTTTTTAGAAAGAGAACAATCATCTAAAGAAGAAAATCAATTCGCTTGCTCATGATAATCCTGTTAATAAGGAGTTGGAAACATTAAAAATTGAAAATGAAGAACTTAAGAAACAAGTTAAAGTTCTTGAAACCACCCACTCAGAACTGGTAGGCTTAAAGGAAGAAAATGATGTTCTTAGAACTCAGTTAAATCATGCCAGTTTGACATGCGAAGAATATGAGAAAGAGAACAAACTTAATCTTGAAAAATATGAGGCCGTAAATGCTGTTAATGTTGAGCTATAGAAAAGTCTTGAGAAGGGTGAAAATGAATTGAAGGACAGGCAATCTGTCCTAGAAAGAATGACCCAAGGGAAGTCCAACCTAGATGCTATTTTAGGTACCCGAGTTAATTTCAGAAAGGAAGGGTTGGGTTTTAACCCCTCTGAAAAGAGGCCCTTTGAACTCAAGACCATCTCGTTCTGTCCTGAAAAAGGCAAAGGAAAGTTAATTGTTGAAGAACCATCAAGGCTGAATCCTCCTAAGACCAAAACTAGCACAAGTCAGAACACACAAAGCCAAAGTCAGTCGGGTCGATGAACAACTGCTCAGTCAAGCCCACAGGGTCGACGCTCTAGTCCACAGAGGCAACGCCATGACCAATCAGGTCGACGCACCAGAGGTATGCGTCGACATAGCTCATTCTATTATTCTGAAAAGAAAAATTGGTTCAATGATAAAAGAAGGCTCAATAGCCAACCAACCTTGGGTACCTTCCATACCCAATTCAATACACCTGGAAACCCAAGAGCTAGACCTCAATTTAATTCACATTCCATGTACTTCATGAAATCTGCTTGTTATATTTGCAACTGACTTGGACACACCAGCAACCAGTGCTGGTCCGGCCAGAAAATAAGGACAAGTAAGCAAGTGTGGATTTCAAAAAATTTGCTGCATGCTTTGAATTGTGATTGTGGACCCAAATTTATTTGGGTTCCAAAAATTTCTACTTAATGTCTTCTATGCAGGATTGTCTAGTAGCCCATCACAACTGATGGTACTTGGACAGCGGCTGCTCACAGCATATGACGGGAGATAAGAAGAAATTTTGCCATTTAATCAAGAAGGAAGGAGGCCAAGTGAGGTTTGGAGGCAAGGATAAGGGAAAAGTCATTGGCACATGCACCGTGGGTAAGAATTCCTCCAACTTCATTGAAAATGTGATGCTTGTTGAAGGCCTTGAGCACAATCTGCTCAGTATATGCCAATTGTGCGACAAAGGGCACAAGGTTCTGTTTGATGCTAATGAATGTAAGATATTTGAGAAGAACTCTGACTCTGTGATGTTTGTAGGTCATAGAGTAAATAATGTCTACATGGTAGACCTTGACACCTCACTTTCAGAAGATCTGTGCTTGTCTGCCAACCAGCTTAGTGATGCAGGGCTGTGGCACCGACGATTGGGACATGTCAACTATGGTACACTGCATAAACTGTCCAAACATGGAATGGTTAAGGGTTTGCTAAAATTGACTTATACAAAGGTTGACCAGGTTTGTGAAGCATGTTCCTTAGGTAAACAAACTCAAAAATTCTTTAAATCAAGAAGTGAGGATTTGTCATCCATGCCTTTTGAATTTCTGCATATGGACTTGTTCGGTCCAACCAGAACGGCCCGCCTAAATGGGAAAAGGTTTGGATATGTAATAGTTGATGTTTTCTCTCATTTCACATAGATTTTCTTCCTTGGTAATAAGAATGATGCCTTTCATGAATTTCAGAAATTATTCAGAAAAGTGAAACAAGAAGGTAAGTTTAGAATTTTTACCATTTTGTCCGACCATGGAGGAGAATTCAAAAATTCATCTTTTTTTGAACTATGTAATCAGGAAGGTCTAACACATAGGTTTTCCTCTCTCAGGACACCAGAGCAAAATGGCATTGTGGAGAGAAGAAATCGAACAATTGTGAAAATTGCCTAGACCATGTTGATTGAGAGCAAACTCCCGAGAAGATTCTGGGCTGAAGTAGCAAACACGGCATGCTACATAATTAATAGGGCCGTGGTAAGGCCAACGAGTAAGAAAACTCCTTATGAGATGCTGAAAGGCAAGAAATCCAACTTGACATACTTTAGAGCATTTGGATCAAAATACTATGTGCATAACAATGACAAATCAGATTTGGACAAATTTGAAGCCAAGAGTGATATTGGAGTATTCTTAGGTTATGCTGAAACATCAAGGGCATATAGGGTTTTTAATGTTAAGAATCAAACCGTGGAGGAAACTCCACATGTAGTGTTTGCTGAAATGCCTAATGATTCAGATAAAGGTATTGTTGACAGGGAGAAGGAGGATGATGACAAAAGATTTTTGGAGCATAAAGAAGAATAGGGAGAAGGCAGCCAACAGTAGCCCATAGAGCTAGAAACTGGTCGGTCGACCGAAATCCCTGCACACTCAGTTCTGCTCGATGAGTCTTCTACAAATATTCGAATCTTAAAAGATCATCTTGTCCAAAACATCATAGGCAACATTCATGATCTCCCTAGGACCAGGTCATTTCATAAAGATGTGCATAATGGAGACCTCATTGCATTAGTTTCTCAATTTGAACCCAAAAGCATTGAAGATGCCTTGCAAGATGAAAATTGGGTTAATGACATGTATGAAGAACTTAGTCAATTTCAAAGAAACCAAGTTTAGAATCTGGTTTCCAGACCCACCGACCAGCATGTTATTAGGACAAGATGGGTTTTTAAGAACAAGCTAAATGAAGATGGGGCAATCTCTAGAAACAAGGCTAGGTTGGTAGCCAAGGGGTATAATCAAGAAATTAGAATTGATTTTGAAGAATCATATGCCCCTGTAGCAAGATTAGAAGCCATCAGAATCTTGTTAGCCTTTGCATGCTCCCTAGGTATTAAATAACAACAAATGGATGTCAAAAGTGCCTTTCTGAATGGCCTGATAAAAGATGAGGTATTTGTAGAACAACCCCTAGTTTTGAACAGATTGATTAATTGAACAAGGCATTGTATGGGCTAAAGCAGGCTCCACGGGCCTGGTATGACAGACTCAGTGCATACCAAATCGGCAGAGGCTACAATAGAGGTAAAATTGACCAAACACTCTTTACAAAGGTAATGAATGGCCACATCATCATTGTACAGGTATATGTGGATGATATAGTGTTTGGTTCAACTGATTCTAACATGTGCAAGTAATTTGTTGAACTTATGACAAAGGAATTTGAAATGAGCCTCATGGGGGAGCTCTAATTCTTTCTTGGATTACAGGTTACATAGACTAAGGAAGGATCTTTCATAAACCAGTCCAAATATACAATGAAGATCTTGAAGAGATTTGGAATGAAGGATGCCAAACACATATCCACGTCCATGGGAACAAATGCATCTCTAGATGCAGATGAGAATGGTAAATCTGTAGATCCTAAAACATATCGAGGTATGACCGGGTCTCTTTTATATCTCACTGCCTCTAGGCCTGATATTCAGTTCAGTGTGTGCATGTGTGCTCGTTTTCAAGCCAATCCTAAAGAATCTCATTTGATTGCTGTGAAAAGAATCTTTGCTAGCACACATGAGCTAGGGCTGTGGTATCCAGCATAAGGCTGTTTTGAATTAATTTCTTATACTGATGTTGACTATGCTGGGTGTAAACTTGATGGAAAAAGTACTAGTGGGTATTGCCAATATTTGGGTGGGTGGCTAGTCTCTTGGACTTCCAAGAAGCAGCACTCGGTGATCCTATCTACTGCTAAAGCAGAATATGTAGCAGCGGGTAGTTGTTGGACCCAAGTGCTGTGAATAAAGCACCAACTCTAGGAATACAAAGTAGATCTTGGATGCACACCCATATTGTGTGATAACACAAGTGCCATCAATTTAGCTGAGAACCCCATCCAGCATTCCCGCACAAAATACATAGAAATAAGGCATCATTTCTTTCGAGATGAGGTAAGCAAAAAGAATTTTGAATTCCAAGTCATTGAAACTGCGAAGCAATTTATGGATATTTTTACTAAACCTCTGAGCAATGACAGATTTTCAACTTTAAGGAGAGAATTGGGTCTGTGTAGACCTCCCACTTGATTACAATTGCATGTTTTTGCTCATCTAAGTCCAAGGGGTCACTGATTACTATAGTCATGGGGAGTCCATCATGCATGACTAATTGCCTGCATTGTTCATAAGTTATAGGTTGTTTCATTCCATTGCATGACTCAATGGTATATGAAATGGTGGTTTGTGAAAGGATAGGCATACCCTATCTAAAAGCACCCATTATGCACGAGTAGATACTCCTCCAGGTACCAAGAGTTCAAATCCATTGCATTTTTAAGTCCATGAATTGAGGGGGAATTGGCTGCTCATCTTGAGACATGTGCTTTGTCAAGATTGCTATTTTCTCATAGTCAGACGTCACCTGCGTCGACACACTGATAAGTCTGCGTCAACGCCATAGTTCAAACTGTCCAAAATCTCTGTTCTGTGAGTCCGCTATGCGTCGACGCACTGTTATAAACAGGTCGACGCTCTTGACAACATCCTGAGGATTTCACAGTTTCTTCATTTCCTATGGATTGCATCTTTGAAGGAGTGGTACTCTCATCTTAATGTCCTAACTCCCAGTATCTCCTCATTTCCACACATTGTTTGTGCATACACTCAGTCATTCCATTCCTAGCAATTGCTCGTTGTCAACTCTTCACTTCCTTGTGGAATGTTTCAAGGGGAGATTCCCTTCTAAGACTATTTTAATGGATGACTTCTCTGAAAGCAATCTTCTGCATCTCCTTTTATCATGGTTGTTTAAATGAATTGAGGCTTAAAAGTCAACAACTTCCTGAAGTATGAAAACTAGCAACTTGGAGGAGAGACTCCATAGGCTTACTTCTGTTGATGCTTTTCATGTTATAAGTTCTAAACGTTCCATGGTCTGCTTATGCATTTTCATTGACAATTTTGGTTGATGTACTTCTATTGAGTATTGTGATCAAACGACCATATCAAGTGAGATTTATCCAAAGTACTCATTGCAGAGCAATGGTTAGGGCTTATTGAGTAACCAGATGCACTTCACCTAAGACGTGAGGTGGTTCGCGTCAAAAGGTAATGTCTTGAGTAACTCTGATCTGGTAGAGTTTATTTAAAAAAAATGATGTGCAAGAAGGGCTTAACAGAGCAATGGCTCTTGCCCACTGAGAAACTATCATCCTTCACCAATGAAGTGATAAAGGGACAGGCATGAAGTGGCAAGCTATCTCTGATCAAAATGAGGCAAGACGGTTAACTTCACTGAGTAACTGGGGCATTTGCATCTAACAAATGTGATTCCTCACATAAAAAGGTGTAAGTTGAACTTGACTATCAGTTTGACCACTGTGAAAATCAGAGGTGCATGATCCAGTAAGTTCTCACAATTCTAGCTTGTTTGGCTTTAATACTCATGGTAGTTAATCCTGAAAGGTCACTAGATCTCAATGAGTTAGATTGAACGGGGATTATCCAGGATTTTGGTTTCCTTTTGTGCATCGGCTCTAGTAATCTTGAGTGAGCACTTTCTTGTTAGTTGCTTGAATTCTAATACTTCTAACAATTATTGATTTTAATCCATAAGTTCATGCTCTACCACCATGACATGCTTGTGTGCTAGGAAATATCAGCTTTTGGCACTGATCTAATCATTTCCTCTAATGTGTCTTAGTCTTGAATCTCTCTTTTGAGATTTTCTCCACATCTCATACTCTACACTGCTCTTTCTACAGCACCCCTCATGTTTTGCTGATGTCAAAGGGGGAGAGAGAGTTTGTATGTCAAAGGGGGGGAGAGAGTTTTGTTTCAAAGGGGGAGTCAGCCTTCATTACATGTTGTCTTCCTGTGCTCATTGCATATCATGTTGAGCCAAAAGTTGTACGATTGTGCGCTGCATGCCAAAATTTGCTGTCAAAACTGTGAGCACAATGGCTCATAGTTGCCATCATCAGAAAGGGGGAGAATGTTGTATAAGTGATGTTTTGATGATGTCTCACTATAAGTCATTGGCCAATTAATTTAGAATCTAATGCAACATCTTATAATTGGCTAGGATTGAAGAAGTCAAACAAGGCTTAAAGGTGGCGTTGACCCCACCATAGGATGCGTCAACGCATTTGATCTCAAGAAGAAGAAAAAAATTTATTCAGTTCTTCAGCTGCGTCGACCTCGTCAACTTAGGGCGTCGATGCAAGGCTCTTCCAGAGAGCGTTATAAACACATCTCTAAACAGATGCGTCGACACACCCTGAACGTGGCGTCAACTCCACAAGAACTTCCAGCAAGCCTTCAAGCAAGTCTTCACAACTGCATCGACACACCCTGAACGTGGCGTCAACTCCACAAGAACTTCTAGCAAGCCTTCAAGCAAGTCTTCACAGCTGCGTCGACACAGGCATTATGATGCGTCGACCTCACAAGCTTCAGAAGTAGGCATTATGATGCATCGACCTCACAAGCTTTAGCAGTAGGCTGACAGGCTAACAACGTAAGATGTGTCGACCCTACTTCTTCAGGGCGTTGATGCAAGGCTCTCCCAAAGAGCGTTGTAAACGCATCTCCAAGTAGATGTGTCGACGCACCCCGATCAGGGCGTCAACACAAGGGTCCCTCCCATAAGCTGTCTTCAATGCCATTTTCAACAGCTGCGTCAACGCATGGGTGATGCTGCGTCGACGCACTCAAGGTCTCTCTGAAATATTCTGTCTAATCTGCACTTTTTGAAAACCGTACAGAGACCAAATATAGTCGACGTAAACCTCTAAAAATGCGATTTTTGAGGTGTGGAAAAGATTCCTAGGACACACAAAAGTCCTTGTCATCATAAGTTTATAGAGCAACCTCTTGGACAAAATATTTGTCAGTACAACATCTAGGAAATGACTCCTTTGTAGTCCTTTCTCCTAGAGACAGCCAACAAGAATTGAGTCTAAAAAGAAAATCTCCCAGGATAAAAGGACGTCCTCTCTGCAAATGGAAATTAAGATACTGCAGGCACTATTGGTCAAACCTCACTTGTTTATTCCAGCCATTCAAATTGCAAAGCATTGGAGGGAAAATTTTTGCCTCTTGAGCCTATAAATTGGATGCCCCTCCTTCGCATAGGGCTGCTGCTGGAGCTGCCATTGTTGCTAGTGAAAGCTAGAAGAGAGCTTGGACGTGAGAATCAGAGAGAGAAGAGATAGAGAGAATGCCCATATAGTGTTTTCAGAAGAAGGTCTGAGAGTAAGGGAGAAGGAGAAACCATGCAACAAGAATTCCAGTCACCCATGTTGGTTTTTAGTCTTGTTCTACTTCGCAGCCTTGTTGGACTTTCCTTTTTCTGCTGAAGTTTCTTTTTGTTTCCTTTGTTTTTCTTTACTCTCAGAATGCCCTTGTGTATGGGAGTCATCCCTGTGTGAGCTGCATGGTGCAACGTCTGTTTTTGGTTCCTTGCTTTTCTATTTTTCTCTTGGGGAGTCATCCCCGTATGCTACGTGTTGTAGTGTGAGGAGCTTGCTCTTCGTGTGTGTGGGAGGGGGACTTGTCCCTGTGTTCTGCTGGATTTTCAGCGTGTGTGTGTGTCTCTTTTGGCCAAAGAGTGGAAGCCTCACCAAGTTGGTGAGGGGTGGACGTAGGTGTGCTTGGTAGTAGCCGAACCACCTTAAAATCCCTGGTGTTGTGGTTTGATGCTTGGCACCCATTTCATCTATCCCTTCTTCGTATGTGTTCTAGATTATCAAGTGTATTACATTCCATTTCGCTGATAGCATTCCCCATTTTAGCTCTGTCCTGCATTTGCCTTGGCTCCACAGTCCATTGTCTTGTTAATTTTTAAAAGGTGGTAAAGATTGAGTGTAGGATCTATTCACCCCCCTTCTATTTCCTCTCATACCATCCAACACGGCTTGGTGGGACTTCAGTTGCAGAGGGGAGCTAGAGAAGCTGCCGACACTGGGGCTAGACCGTCGAGGGAGGTTTGACGTCCACTGCGCCCGGTGCTGCTTTGAGCACAACCACTTGTATTGCCAGAAGGCTTCGGTGATCAAGAAGGCTGAGGAGGGTCGGATTCTACGGGAGGACTAGCCTTCAATAGCACTGGACATGGAGTACCGGGAAGTGGAGTGGCTCGAGCAACAGTGGCCGTAGGACGGTCGGGCTTCCTTGTCGTCGAGGCAGGGTTACAGTGGGGTCATCAAGCCCCTGAGGCCGACGCTGGTGGGTCCTGCGACTACCGGTGCTGGGACGTCGCGGTGCACACGCTGAGGACCTGGTGGATCCAATTCCGAGCTGATTGCGGCTTTGGGAGGAGCACCACTATAGCAACTCGAAATTTTATATATGCATTTATATGAGAAAAAAATAATGAAAGATGAAAATAAAATAAATGATAGATATTTTTTCTTTATGTCTTTAAAGTGTAGAATATATAAATGCGAACCCTATCCCACGTGTTAACATGAATAGCGAAAGTGTGGCACGATTCTGAGAAGGCGAAGACGGCGGTACTGTAGCAGTAATGTAGCATACAATTTAAGAGAGAATTATTAGCTCTAATTAAATTGTAATTAGTGGATGATGTCATTTATTACATCATTGAATAAATGAGGTAAATGATTATGTCATAGAGGGAGATTTATTTCAACATTCACATGTTGTAATTTATTTTCAACATAAGTTGGTGTAATAGTAACATGGGTTGGTGAAATAAAAAAATTAGGTAAAAAATTGACTTACAATTAAATTAGTAATAAAATATCATTAAATAAATGAGGTAATTGATTATGTCATAGAGGGAGATTTATTTCAACATTCACATGTTGGAATTTATTGTCAACATAAGTGGGTGTAATGGTAACATAGATTGGTGAAATAGAAAATTTACGTGAAAAATTAACTTGGAATTAAATTAGTAATAAAATACTTATGTGATTTGGCCTATAAATAGGGTTGAGTTCTTCTCTACTCAAAGCACAAATCCATTGGGGAAGTGCAACTTGTAGAGAGGAGAAAATCTTGAAGTTTGGAGGAGTGTTCGGAGTGTTCTTCGTTCTTGTTCTTCTTCCTCTTCGATCTTCCACTAGGTAGGTTTTCTCTGAGGCAAAACTTAATTAGATCTTCATATATGTTCCTTTGCATGAGTATTTTGATTCTATGTATTTTTTTATGATAATGTATTTGTGGCTTATTTTGAGATTTAAAGTCCAAAAATCAGAGTTTTCATTGTAAGAACGAGTTTTGGTTTTCTATCTAAGACCGCGGATCACACATGGACCGTTATTTGAATGTGATAACCACATCCGATTTGCCTCGTTTATGTGCGTTATTTCAAAACTTAAAATTTAAATTTTAAAATCATATTCTTGCCTTAAAAAGACTATTGAGAAAGAAATGACTACATAGATGAACACGTAAGGCTATCGCTAAAGATTTAAACAACTATGCTCGAATTTTCGTAAAATTTATATACATGATTGGCCCTATCCATTTTGATCTAAGATTTATCTGAAAGCTTGACATCTTTTTTCAATGTCTTTTCCTTCATTGAAATTCTTTTACAAATGAACATGTTAGAATATGCAAGAATGATTTTCGTTCGATTTACGTCTTTCTATATTTTCGATAAATCGTGTAGCTAGCAAGTCTACGAAGAAAGGCCGGTGTCTAAGGCTAGAGGTCCATGGGCAAACACTTTAAGTGGATAAGTAGTTACTTAATTAGGACCTTGCGAATGCGAGGAGAACCTCCTACTGTCCCATCTCTTACGTGGCCGAGATCTCTTTGGCTTTCTGCTAAGCACCCGACTGTGAAAAAATTTGATCTAAACCTACTTTACAAGATTTTTCGCAGAGTTGATCGTGCCTTGACAGGCAAATTATTCTCTTTATTATCTTAATGTCGTTAAACATGATGTCTTAAATCATCCTTGAACTTCTCTTATAAATTTCATTTAGTCTTCATACTACTTGTCCTTGAAAATAAAAATTTTGCTAGATCAGTACTTTAGTCATAAACTACCATTTGGGAGCGTAGGAGATAAGTACCATGCGGGATAAAGTGCTACGTTATGGGAGCCACCTCTTGAGACCGAAATGGCTCAAAGTGCTACGTAACGGGAGCCACCTCTTGAGCCTGTAGGGGCCACCTCTAGAGTACTCCATAACTAAATATCTAGTTGTGCGCTATACTATGCTTCTTAAGCTTTTCTTGAAACTCGGATTGGCCATAATTATAAATGAATTGTTCTAGAAATTACATGGGACTCTTGGTCCACCTGAACACTCAATGCCTGGCAAACATGGGGGCCCTGATCTGGTCCTAGGCGTGTAAAGTCTAAAAGTACTTGTGCCCGAGAGAGTTGAATGATGAGGTTCGACATTGCACCAACTGAGATGCAAGATTGAACTAGACAATTCACTTATTTCATGCTTGACTCGCTATATGCTTGACTTTCTATACATGACATGTTTGACCAGGAGTGTTAATATTCTTGCTACATGACCAATTTTTATAATTTTATACTTGTTATTGATCCTCATGCTTACACTTGAGTTCTACAATATCCATTCTTGAATTCTTGACTTCCTGATCTTGTTCTCTACTATACTTGTCATTTATTTTATTTACTTGTTTTAGTTCGAGAGCATATAGATAATTTAAAATGTTAAGTACTTAAAGTGACCTGGTAAAGAGATATAAGTCCTACTGAGCTTTCTAGCTCACCCTGTGTATTCTTGTCAATTTTTAGGAAATCTCAAAGATGACGGGAATAGGATGGTGTAACGCCCGAGAATTCTCTAAGAATTTTCAGATTTAAATTATAATTATATTAATTATTAAAGCATTTAATGGGCTATTAAATAAATTATAGTGAATTAAATCCAGTTATTTAGGCCCTACACTAATCCAAGAGGATTAGACCCATATAGTAAACCCAATAGGCCCAAGAGATTATTTTGGACCCTAGCCCATATTCTAGAAGCTAGGAATGAGTGAAATCATGGAATTAAGAGATAATGACTCCCTAGAGGGATAAGTAAATGGATAATAAGGGGATAATATTAAAAGAGTTTGAACTAAGTTCAAATTCGGTGCCCACAGCATAAAACGGTCTATCGCGAGATCGCTAACGGGTAATAAACGGTCGTCCCAATGACCGCTAGCCACTGCGGATTCCGTGAGTGGAAGAAAGTGTAAAAAGATTAGATTTTTGGCAATTAAAACTCTAGAGACCAACGAATGAAGACTTGTATGGATGCTTAGGACTCTCAGGGATCGATCTAAAGTCTAATAAGGACTCTAGAATCGTTATAATCCTCAAAACCTTAGAAAGCCCTAAAATTGATCCCAGATTGGACATGTACGACCCTTACTTTTGGCTCGCATGGAACTCAGGTAAGGAGGACGAATTAGAGGTAAGTTTCTTCAAAGAATTTATTTATTATACTTAGGTCTAACTACCCTCCAAATTTCTTCTATGAGATTAAGCCTACGGGAAGATAGAGGCTTTCAAAGTTACTGTTTCTACATTAAGAACTCAGGAATTAGTGCGTCCGACCCAAGAAGATCAAGGAATTCGGAGCCCAAAACGAGGTAATTAGATAGAGGTTCTTTAGAACTTTATGTTCCCCTTCATATCTTCTATTGATCCTCAAAATTTCACGTCCATAGGTCAATGGAATCAGGAGATACAAGGGTGTGAAGTTGCTGATTTAGCACAGAACGTGCAGGAACTAGGGCTTGATTCCAGTCAAAAATTCCAAGTTTAGGAGCACTATTAAAGGTAGGTTATCTCATGAAAGGCTCAAATTCGAAGTCAGGAATAAAAGCCCTCTGATTTCATTTATTTTCATGCATTGTATCTTGAGAATTTCATGTTTTACTTAGGACTATGCATCTAGTATATTCCTCCTGCATGAACTAGCCCTAATGAAGTAATAAGGAAATTTTCTTTTAAATTACATGAACCTATGCATATTGTTGGCCCATATTTGTTCTATCATAGTTATGGAAGTTATAATATGTTGATTTCCATGCATGATATGCCTTAGTTTAGAATTTTTTGTTTTATTAGCATTTTACACTCGGATTAATATAGGAAGAAACGGTCATCCTGTAGACTGCCAGCGACCGTCGCGGTCGTACGATAGACCGCTAACCGAAAGTGACGGTCTCCCACTAGACCGTTTTATGTTTTGATTTCTGTCATATTGTTAACCCGAAACATATTACAGATAGCCTTAATTAATATGTGATAAGCCTACTTAACTAAGTTTTGAGCCTGATTTAAGTACTGGTTTTTTATACTTGGTTGATTTCATTATTTAACATAATAGATTCCATGCTTCTAAGCATATTTGGTATTATTTTAACTTATGACCAAATGATATACTTTGTAATAAATACATGTTTCAAATGATAGATGACTCATGATTTAACTTGATCACTATGTATTACGATTCTCTCTTTTCTAAACGTCATTTTCTTAAGTATATGGCACATATCCTGGTATGTTGTCATTAGTTACACTTTTGCACATTAAGAACACAATCTTGGACATGATGACCTCTCTCTTAGATATTCCTTCCAATGGACTAGGAAATCTTATTTCAAGACCTCCGTAAGACTCCGCGAGCTTGGGATTCCCACTAGGACGTCGAGCTGGTTGTACCATTAAAACCCCATTGTCTAGAAGGCACTTATACCGATATTTTATATTCTGGACTTAGCAGCCTTCTGGTTGACCGCCAGAGTCTGCTAGCGGCCCTACACTTGACCGCTAACGGATCCTAAATGTCCATGCATTAGACCGCTAAAGACTCCAGATATTCTGTTATCAAAATATCGAACTATCTTTATAAACGGTCCTGTACTAGACCGCTAGGAGCAAGAAACGGTCCAGTAAATGACCGCTAGCGTCCTGAGTTTGATTAACTCGGGGTTTGACTCATGGGTTGATTTTCCTATGTTCCTAGATGGTCCAATTGATTATCTAGAACTTGCCACATCATTCCAAAGATACCTAAGTAAATTTTGAAAGTTAAGGAATGTACCGTTATGCTGTTGATTTATTTCCATAGCATAACCTAGTTATTAAATGCATTTATTGAAATTCCTTATTCTCAATAGAATCATTCTTATTTTTGGTTACTTTATCATGGAACTATTATTGAAATTATACATTATTGGCCATATTATTGACATAAATGTGGAAGTAGCTTGATTTATACTTGAAGATGCAGTTCGAGCACTGATTGTGTTCAAGGGCTCTATGCTAGTCCCCTTGGCTGATTGTCGGAAACATACTATATAAACCATGGGGTATGATGCTACTGGCGTCGCATTGCGCTGGGAGTACTTTCTTTATAAATAAGTGAAATATCTACGGTGATCCACATGAATTCACGAAGTACTTGTTACTAAGTGAAGAGTATATTCTTGCTTGTTACATGACTTTCTAGTACATAGCCTTCATGGTTATGAAAAGTACATTCTTGTTACATTCTTGTTCATGAAAGGCCATAATTATATTCTTGCTTGATCATGCTTGCTCAATCATATTCTCAATCTTGTTACTTTTGCTTGATTCACATATTTTATCGTATTTGCATGATGTATCTTATTCTTTAGAGCTAAAATACTAATTACTTAAACTTGCCAATCATGTTGATACGAAGATACCTACTGGGCAAGTGTGCTCATTACCTGCTTTCTCAATGTTTCAGGAAGTACGAGTGAATCGGATTCGGATTACTCAAGTAGCGGGTCCGAGAGCGATTGAAAGTCTATGGATTTGAGAGAAGACTTAGAATGTCAAATCATGTCTAGATTGAGTCCTTATATGTAATTTTTCTTTTTATTGAGTCTAGATCAAAAAGAGTCGAATATTCATGTATTTGGATTATGATTATATGATATGAAATAAAGGTGAAAGTTTGATTAAATTATGGTGCAATTACTTTGTGTAATTGATTATTGCGCTCTGATTATATTTCTTGCTCGAGGCTTACCATGCCGGCTGTTCGCGTTCCCGATTATTTTCGCTGCATAATCTCAGGGTGTGACAGCTGGAGTGACGAGAGTGCTGATAGTTTTTATTAGATTTTTTCCTAGTCTGTCTACTTAGAAATGAATGTACTAGATTTGAATAGTATCAAAAGTCTTTGAAGAATATTTGTTGGAAATGTCAGGTTATGAAATAATGATGTGATTTTGTCCATTTGTTATTCATACTCATCACCTGAGTCTCTTGATTAACCCGCTCGTATAACTATTCACGCTTTGATATTTCTGCCTTGTTTGGGGCGTGACAGTTTAGTTGGTATCAGAGCCTATGGTTAAAAAAAAGAGTCTAGGGCATCAATACATAGTTATTGAAAACCCTAGGTTCTTCACACTATGGGTTAAAAATTAGTGATACTTTACCCGTGAGATTGGGTGGAGACTTGAGCTAGATATTAAGACATGTATAATTAAGATATTTAATCCCCATAGCTTGTTTTGTAGAAATTCTTAGCTGTTGAAAATGGCCACTGAGCGTGCTCAATGGAGGGAAATGCAAAGGACTGTCCAAGGGCTAACTCAAGCCCTACAACAAGTGGCTCAAGGAGGAGCTAATCACTATGGTGCATGAGACCTACACCACAACTTTAGGAACATGAATCCCTCGAGATTCAATGGTTCCACTGACCCGGATGAAGCCGAACATTGGGTCAAAGAAATAGAAAGAATATTCTGAGTCATACAACGCTCGGATCAAGATAGAGTTTTGCTTGCAACTTTCTAACTTGAAAGGGACACGAGAGCTTGGTGGGAATCGGTGGAGGTGATCTTGCCCGATCCTCAAATCACTTGGGAGGAATTTTTAGAATATTTCAATGGCAAGTATTTTTCAGAAAGAGTTCAAGAAAGGAAGGCAGTGGAATCTGCCACCCTTAAACAAAGAAGCCTCTCTGTAGCTAAATATGGGCCCCAATTTTTCCGACTGGCCCGTTATGCTCCAAATCTTATTAATACGGAGAGGATGAAGGCCAAGCGACTCATGAATGGGTTAAGGCCCCAATATATTCCCCAACTGGCGCCTATGGACATCTAAACATATGCTGAGATAGTCTGAAAGGCCCAACTATTAGAAGATGCCATGGAGATGGCAGATAGAATCAAAGGAAGAGTCATGGAAGAGCAAGTCGTTGGCGTCAGAAATTTTAAACCAACATTTGGAAAGAAGAGGCCAAACAAAGGAAGAACTCCTCAACAAGACAAAAAGTGTCGAGATGGAAATAGGCAAGCCATCCTTGATGTACCTTCATCATCATCAAAAGATATCTGCAAGTATTGTGACAAGGTTGATCATAAAATCGAAGAGTGCTGGAGAAAGAAGGGAGCATGCTTGCATTGTGGAAGTAAGGAGCATCGGATTTCTGATTGTCCCCTTATGAAGGAATCTCCACCGGAGAAGAAAAGTCAAGAAGGACTAAGGCTTCAAGGAAGACTCCAAGCTCTGATAGAACCTGCACCTATTGAAGAAGGAGGAGTGGTGGAAGGTACTCTTACAATCAATTCTAGAACTATTTTTGTTCTATTTGATACTGGAGCTACCCATTCATTCATATCCCAAATTTTTTTTGCCACCTTACATGAAAAACCCATTCCTTTGAAAATTAAACTTGTCATTTCCATACCTTTAAGAGCAAGCACTGAGCTTAAACATTATTTTCCCTCTAGTGAAGTATTGATTAGTGGCTGTAACTTAGTCACTGATTTGATATGCATGGACATGGAGGGTTATGATGTAATCTTAGGTGTTGATTGGTTGACCAAGTATAATGCTAATTAAGGTGGATTGCAGGTGAGGAGGTGTAACCTTTGGTGAATCGAGATACCTTGAACTCACTTTCTCTAGAAATAGCCATCCTAGACACCCTCTTCTCATCTCTGCCCTTCAAGCTCAAAAAATGATGAAGAAAGGATGTATTGCATTCTTAGCTTATGTCCTTAAAACTAAACCCAAGAAACCTATTCTGGAAGAAATATCTATTGTTAGAGAATATCTTGATGTATTTTCTGAGGAGTTACCTGGCATACCACCCGAGAAAGAAGTTTCATTCTCAATCGATTTGATACCAGGAGCAGCCCCTGTATCCAAAACTCCTTATAGAATGTCACTTGCTGTGTTTAAAGAACTAAAAGCGCAATTGATGGAATTGTTGGAGAAGGGATTCATCAAACCTAATACGTCACCTTGGAGAGCACATGTTCTCTTTGTGAAGAAGAAAGATGGATTTATGAGGTTATGCATTGATTATAGGCAGTTGAACCAATTGACTATCAAGAATAAATATCATCTCTCAAGAATTGATGACTTGTTTAATCAAATCTTTGGAGCTCATTATTTCTCCAAGATTGACCTTAGGTCTGGTTATCATCAATTGAGAATCAAGGAAGAAGATATTTATAAGACAACTTTCAGGAGTAGGTATGGGCACTATGAATTTGTTGTCATGCCTTTTGGGCTGACTAATGCACATGTAACATTTATGTAACTCATAAATAGTTGTTTAGGCCCTATTTAGATCAATTTATGGTTGTATTTATTGATGATATATTAATATACTCTAAAACCAAAGAAGAACATGAAGCACATTTGCAGATGGCCTTACAGATATTAAGGGAGAATAACCTATATGCTAAATTGAGCAAATGTGTGTTCTGGTTGGAAGAAGTTTCATTTCTCGGTCATGTGATATCTAACGAAGGTATTTCTATTGATCCTTCTAAAGTGGAAGCTGTCAATAATTGGGAAAGGCCTACAAATGTGACTAAAATCTGAAGTTTTCTAGGATTCACCGGTTACTATAGGAGATTCATCAAAGACTTCTCTAAAATTTCCGTGTCATTGACTAGATTAACAAGAAAGGAAAATTCTTATGTGTGGGCTGAAGAATGTGAGAAGATTTTTCAAACTCTGAAGGAGCGCTTGACAACTGCACCTGTTCCTACTCTGCCTATTATGGGAGGAGGATTCGAGATATATACTAATGCTTCGGAAATTAGCCTAGGTTGTGTATTAATGTAACAAGGCAAGGTGATCGCCTATGCATCTAGACAACTGAAGACTCGTGAAGTTAATTATCATGTGTATGATCTAGAATTGACGGTGGTAGTCTTTGCTCTCAAGATATGGAGACATTATTTATATGGTGAATAGTTCATTATCTATTCTGACCATAAGAGTTTAAAATATCTATTTTCTTAGAAGGAGCTTAACATGAGACAAAGAAGATGGTTAGAATATTTGAAATATTTTGACTTTTCTATTCAATACCATCCTGAAAAAGGTAATGTTGTGGCTGATGCTCTTAGTAGGAAGCCGAGGGCTCTATTATCAAGTTTGATGATTAGTGAGTGGCTACTACTAGCAATTTATAAGATTAAATTTAAATGTGGAACCAAAGGAGGAACGAGTCTTGATTGCCAATATAAGGGTACAACCTGATATGTTCTCTGAAATAAAAGAGCAGCAAGGTAATGATCCTTTATTGGCTAAAATTACGGGAAATTTAAGCCAAAGGCCTGATTTCCAACTGGCTAATGATGGGAAATTATTATTTCGAGGAAGAACTTGTGTGCCTGATAGTGACAGAATCAAGAAGAAGATAATGGAAGAAACACACCAATCCAACTATACCATTCATCTAGGAGCCACTAAAATGTACCAAGATTTGAAAAGAAAATTTTGGTGGCCGAATATGAAAAGAGAAGTGGCTGAGTTTGTGAGTTGTTGTATAACATGTCAATAGGTAAAGGCATAACATCTCAGACCTGGTGGTAAATTAAAACCTCTGGAGATATCGGAGTGGAAGTGGGAAAGTATTAGAATGGATTTCATTATGGGATTGCCCAAAACTAGAGGAGGACTTGATGCAATCTAGGTAATAGTTGACCGATTAACCAAGTCTGCTCATTTCTTACCCATCAAAAGTAAGTGGATGGTGGATATATTGGCAGCTCTATACATCAAGGAAGTTGTAAGATTGCATGGCATTTCTTCATTTATAATTTCTGATAGAGATCCTAGATTTACTTCTCACTTTTGGAAGGGATTGTAATCTTCTCTGGGAACGAGATTAAATTTTAGTACATCTTTTCACCCTCAGAAAGATGGTCAGACAGAAAGAACTAATCAAATCATAGAGGATATGATTAGAGCGTGCATGATAGATTTTGGTGGTACTTGGCATGAACATTTACCATTGATTGAGTTCTCCTACAATAATAGCTACCAATCAAGTATTCAAATGGTACATTTTCAAGCTTTATATGGTAGAAGTCGTAGATCACCCATATGTTGGGATGAGATTGGGAAGAAGTAGTTACTAGGTCCTGACATGATTCAAGATACTACTCAAAATATCCAGATGATTAGGGACCGACTAAAAAATGTCTAATCCTCACAAAAGAGTTATGCTGACACTAGAAGAAGAGATCTGAAATTTCAAATAAGTGTTCACCTACTCGAAGAATCCAAAGATTAGGAGTCAAAGGAAAGTTAAGTCCGAGATTTATTGGTCCTTTTGAGATTCTTGATAGAGTTGGAGAAGTAGCATACAAGCTAGCATTACTCCCGAAACTGACAAGAGTGCATGATATTTTTCATGTGTTAATGCTAAGGAGGTATGTCTATGATCCTTCACATGTGATCCAACATGATGATCTAGTACTGCAAAGAAATTTATCTTATGAAGAGAAACCCACCAAGATACTAGATCGAAAATTACATAAACTAAGGAATAGAGTAATACCAATGGTTAAAATACAATGGAGCCATCGTGGACAAGAAGAAGCCACTTGGGAATTAGAGGATGCGATTAAGAAGAAGTATCCAGAATTATTTTCAGGTTAGTATTGTTAGCACTTCTCTTATTTTGTAATGAATCATGTGAATTTGGAGAATCAAATTCTTTTAAGCGGGGGAGGATGTAACAACTCAAAATTTTATATATGCATTTATATGTGAAAAAAATGAAAGATGAAAATAAAATAAATGATGAATATTTTTCTTTACGTCTTTAAAGTGTAGAATATATAAATGCGAACCATATCCCACGTGTTAATACAAACGGCGAGAATTGCGGCACGATGCTGAGAAGGCGAAGACGTTGATACTGTAGCACACTGTAGCATCCGATTTAAGAGAGAATTATTAACTCTAATTAAATCCTAATTAGTAGATGATGCCATTTCTTATATCATTGAATAAATGAGGTCATTGATTATGTCATAGAGGGGGATTTATTTCAACATTCACATGTTGGAATTTATTTTCAACATAAGTTGGTGTAATAGTAACATGGGTTGGTGAAATAGAAAAATTAGGTGGAGAATTGACTTAGAATTAAATTAGAAATAAAACATCATTGAATAAATGACGTAACTGATTATGTCATAGAGGGGGATTTATTTCAACATTCACATGTTAGAATTTATTGTCAACATAAGTTGGTGTAATAGTAACATGGGTTGGTGAAATAGAAAAATTAGGTGAACAATTGATTTAAAATTAAATTAGCAATAAAACATCATTGAATAAATGAGGTAATTGATTATTTCATAGAGGGAGATTTATTTCAACATTCACATGTTAGAATTTACTGTCAACATAAGTGGGTGTAATAGTAACATGGGTTGGTAAAATAAGAAAATTAGGTGAAAAATTGACTTGGAATTAAATTAGCAAAAAAATACTTATGGGATTTAGCCTATAAATAGGACTGTGATCTTCCCTACTCAAAGCACAAATATATTGGGAAGTGCTACTTGTAGAGAGGAGGAAATCTTGAAGTTTAGAGGAGTGTTCGAAGTGTTCTTCGTTCTTGTTCTTCTTCCTCTTTGATCTTCCACTAGGTAGGTTTTCTCTTAGGAAAAACTTAATTAGATCTTCATATGTGTTCCTTTGCATGAGTATTTTGATTCTATGTAATTTTTCATGATCATGTATTTGCGGCTTATTTTGAGATTTAAAGTCCAAAAATTAGAGTTTCATTGTAAGAAAGAGTTTTAGTTTTCTATCTAAGAACGCGGATCACACACACATGGACCGTGATTTGAATGTGGTAACCACGTCCGATTTGCCTCGTTTATGTGCGTTATTTCAAAACTTAAAATTTAAATTTTAAAATCATGTTCTTGCCTTAAAAAGACTATCCAGAAAGAAAAGACTACATAAATGAACTCGTAAGGCTATCGCTAAAGGTTTAAACAACTATGCTCAAATTTTCGTAAAATTCATATACATGATTGACCCTATCCATTTTGATCTAAGCTCTATCTGAAAGCTTGACATCTTTTTTAAATGTCTTTTCCTTCATTGAAATTCGTTTACAAATTAATATGTTAGAATATGCAAGAAAGATTTCCGTTCAATTTACGTGTTTCTGTATTTTCGACAAATCGTGTAGCTAGCAAGTGTACGAAGAAAGACCGGTGTATATGGATAGAGGTCCACGGGAAAACGCTTTAATTGGATAAGTGGTTACTTAATTAGGACCTTACGAATGCGAGGAGAACCTCCCACTGTCCCACCTCTTACCTAGTTGAGATATCTTTGATTTTCTGCTAAGCACCCGACTGTGAAAAAACTTGATCAAAATATATTTTACAAGATTTTTCGCAGAGCTGATCGTGCCTTGACTGGTAAATTATTATCTTTATTGTCTTAATGTCGTTAAACATGATGTCTTAAATCATCATTGAACTTCTCTTATAAACTTCATTTACTCTTCATACTATTTGTCCTTGAAAATAAAATTATACTATTTGTCCTTGAAAATAAAATTTTTGCTAGATCTGTACTTTAGCCATAAACTACCATTTGGGAGTGTAGGAGCTAAGTGCCATGCGGGACAAAACGCTACGTTATGGGGGTCACCTCTTGAGGCCGGAATAGCACAAAGTGCTACATAACGGGAGCCACCTCTTGAGTCTATAGGGGCCACCTCTAGAGTCCTCCATAACTAAATGTCTAGTTGTGCGCTATACTACGCTTCTTAAGCTTTTCTTGAAACTCAGATTGGCCATAATTATAAATGAATTGTTCTAGAAATTACATGGGACTCTTGGTCCACCTGAATACTCAATGCCTGGCAAACATGGGGGCCCCGATCTGGTCCTAGGCGAGTAAAGCTTGAAAGTGCTTGTGCCCGATGTTGTGCCCATGTGATCATTTGAGTCTTCCTGTGGTTTGGGTCATTCGACATCATCTTGTGGTCGTTTGAGTTATTGGATATTCTTGGTTTTGATAATAGCTAAACACTATAAGTCATTATTATTTTCCACTCTCATATGACTGACATACGTGATGTTTTGTTCATGACAGATATGCCAATGAATGGACAATGAATTGAGTAGAAATGGCAAAAGTGAAAGCTTAATGATTGCGCCCTCGCACGCGGATCGACCTGCGCGGTCAGGTCGCGGGGATCGACTTGCCCGGTCAGGTCGCGGGGGTCAAGGGGGCAGCGCCCCTTGCGGGGGTTTCGGGGGTGGAGCCCCCGAAACAAAATTTTGATTGAAGACTCAGTAATAAAACTTCAAGATAGTCAAGGTTGATGCCACAAATGAGAACGGACAGCTAAAGGACTCAAGCGATTGAGCTAAAGGGGTTAACGGACTGAACCGGGAAGACCCGGGGTCTGCCCAGCTGGCGGTCGACCGCCAGCACAGGGGCGGTCGATCGCCCCAGCCAGTAACTCCTAATCTGCACGAGTCTCAGTGGCGGTCGACCGCCAGCCCAGTAGCGGTTGACCAGAAATTCCATGGACCATCCGTCTACAGCGTTTCTCAGTAGCGGTTGACTGCCAGCTTCTGCAGGTCGACTGCCAGCCCCGAGCCTTCAATGTTGACTTTATTTTCCACTTCGAGAAGAGCCCCTTTCGTTGTATTTGTTTAATCCCAAAGTCACCCAATCCCCCATGGATTGTAGATCTGGTCTGGGGGATGTCCAAGGACCATTCAAAGTCTATAAAATCAATACAAGAGTGTTGGAAACCCTAAGGCTAAGAGGAGAGATCAAAGGAGACTGTAAGGGTGTGTTCAAGGGAGAGGAGTTCGAGTACTGTAGTCGTGAACAGTACTCCGGGAAGAAGTTCTTCATCAAATCCTTAAGTGATTGAAGCTACTTCAAGAGAAGATCAACCCCAAGCCAAGTGAAGATAAAGCTGCAACCATCATCCTCTTCCTCATCTCAAGGTGATCCATAGAAGCTCATTCTCAAGGGAGATCAAATCTGCATCCTTCATCTTCTTCATCAACTCAAGGTGATCCAAGGAAGACAATGTCACAAGGAAGAAGATACCATTGAAGAATCAGATTCAAGCTTCAGCAATCTCAAACAAGATCTTTTCTCTTTGAGCATATTCTATATCTTGTTTGAGTGTTTTCATATCTTGTTCTTTTTCATTTCATTTAAATATTTGAAACATCAACACCGTAGATCATCCCTACCGGTGGTTAGTGGGAAGGCAATCGGAAGTTGTCCGATCTACGGTGTTGATGTCCCTACCTGTGGTTAGTAGGAAGACAATCGGAGGTCTTTCCGATTTACGGTTCAGTGCATGGCACTAGTGGAGCCTCACCGGATTTGGTGAGGGGTGGACGTAGGACTGGGGATTCAATCCGAACCACCTTAAAATTCTTTGTGTTGTGGTTTATTTATGTGATTACTTCGTTCTAGATGCATGCTTAGGTTCAAATTGATATATTAGTTGCTCATCTTGCCAAGCGAATCATAGTGTTCTTCGATAAGCTAGTTATATTCCACTGTGATTTATTTTATCTAGCTATATAGAGGGTTGCATTGCGAAAAGAGGGGGCAGATCTATTCACCCCTCCCCTCTAGATCCGCTGTCCACTACTCAACAAGTGGTATCAGAGCCTAATCTCTCATTATGGGGTCCAACGACCTTGAGAAAAATGGTGGATTAGCGTCCAAAGGTTTCTTACCTGAAGGACATTCTGTTAATAGACCTCCTTACTTTACTGGAACTAATTATCCTTATTGGAAACATCGCATGCAGGTGTTCATTCGCGCCCAAGACTACGAACTTTGGCGAGTGATCATCAAAGGTCCGTATGAGCTTACGGATAATGAGGATTTGTTGACCAAAGAACAAATAAGACAATCCACTATCAACTGGAGTGCTAAACACATCATGCAATGCTCACTCCATCCAGTAGAATTCTCAAGAGTTGCTACCTGCGCAACGGCAAAACAGATGTGGGAAAAGCTAGAGGTAATTTATGAAGGAACCTCTCAGGTACGAGAAACAAAAGCCAACATTTTAGTTTCTGAATATGAAATGTTCTGCATGAAGTCTGATGAGTCAATTCAGAATATGTATGCTCGGTTAACTGTGCTTACTAATAGTCTAACTAATTTGGGAAAGAAATACTCAGAACAGAAAAATGTGAGAAAGATTCTAAGATCATTGACTCCCGCATGACACACAAAGACTACCATGGTTGAAGAATCGAGAGATGTCACAACTACCAAGGTAGATGAACTCATCGGGTCATTGATTACCTATGAGATCAACCTTAAGAACAAAGAGGCTGAGGTGCCTAAGAAAAAGCCCCTAGCTCTTAAAGCAGGACCCAGCGGTCAAGGCACTTCTGATGAAGGTGAGGATTCGGCAAGTGAGCGAGATGAGGATGACATAGCCATGCTCACACGTAAGTTCAGAAAATTTCTGAGAAAGGAAGGTAAGAGCTTCATGAGAGGAAGGTCAAAGGTAAGAAATGGTATCAAATCTAATTCTGAAAACTTTAAGAAATCTGACAAAATCATTTGTTATTCTTGCAACAAACCAGGGCATTTCAAGACTGATTGTCCTGACAGATCCAAAAAGGCTGACAAATGGAAGGGCAAGAAGAAGAACAAGGCCATGGTGTCCACCTGGAGTGACGAGGAAGAAAGTGATGGTGGAACTAGCTCATCAGACAAGGAAAAAGAAGATCTTTGTCTCATGGCCAGAGGTGATGAAGAAACTGAGGTAAACTCTCCATTTGAAAATTACACACTTGATGATTGGGAGGAAGTATATATACGGCTCATGGAAAAATATTACATGTACAAAAAGGAGAATAAATCATTGAAAAAAAATTAACTTGTTTATGCATGATCATGACATGAATGATAAGACTGCTCTACTTGAAACTGAAATTGAAGATCTTAAGAAAATGATTGAGGATTTGGAAGAAGGAAGAAAAGAAATGGCTGACTTGGAAACTGAAAATAAATATTTAAGAAATGAGATTGATAGCATGAAGCTAAAAATGCAAAGCTATGAAAATTACAACAAATTGAGCAATGAGAAGTATGAAGTTATCAAACAAGTCAACACTCAACTTCTTCAAAACATTGAAAACCTTTAAAAAGAGTTGGAAGATAAACAACAATCTTTAGAAAAATTTGTGGATGGAAGAGAAAACCTAGATGCACTGCTAGGTACCAGAATGAACTTCAACAAGGAAGGGTTGGGTTTTGAACCTACAAACAAGAGGCCAATTGGGTTAAAAACTGTCACATTTGTTTCATCTTCTAATGCTTCTACCTCAAAAATAATATCCAAAGGAAAAGAAAAGGTTGAAGAGGAAGCCACTGAAATCCCTAAAAAGATTGCTCAAAAGTCTAAGAAGATTCAACTATGCTCACAACACAGGCCGACACCTCCTTGGCCATCAACCTTTCAAACTGCCAAACAATTTCACACAGGTCAACACTTCCATAGGTTGACACCACCCTATTTTTGGGGCAATTGTGATTCTTGTGTGCATCAATTTCCTTGGTGGCAAAACAATCGTTTTCAACCCAAAACCAACCAGTGGCCACAATGGGTTAAGAAGCAAACTTCCTCAAACTTCTACAAATTCCAACAAAGAGCCTCCAAACAGAAAGTGAATGTCAAGGTTGAAAAGAAAAACCAAATCCCTGCTCTAAGCAAACAAAACATGAATGTTAGGAAGGTTTGGATTCCAAAGAAATGGTTTCATGTTTTGAAAATCTGAAGAGTTTGATGGGACCCAAATTTGGTTGGGTTCCAAACACAATTGCTTAATTGCTTGTGCAGGAGTGTCTTGCAGCCATGCATAACAGGTGGTACCTTGATAGCGGCTGTTCAAGACACATGACTGGAGATAAAATAAAATTTTATCTCTTGGAGGAAAAGGAAGGAGGATACGTCACATTTGGAGGGAACAACAAAGGAAAAATCATTGGAACAGGTAATGTAGGTAAGAACCTCTCCAACTCCATCTATAACGTGCTGCTAGTTGAAGGCTTAAAATACAACTTGCTTAGCATAAGCCAACTCTGTGATAAGGGTCACAAAGTGTTGTTTGACTCTCATGAATGTAGAATCCTTGAACCAAAATCTGACAAGGTAAAATTTTCTGGTAAGAGAGTCAACAATGTTTACATGATTGACTTAGATGATCCTGCTCATTTAAATCTGTCTTGCTACACCAAAATCTGAACTTGCATGGTTATGGCATCGTAGACTAGGTCATGCTAGCTACAATGTCTTATATAAACTGTTAAAGCATTCAATGGTGAATGGGTTGCCTGAACTTTCTTTTAAACAAGAAAATAAATTGTGTGATGCATGTGCCATAGGTAAACAAATAAGAAAATCCTTCAAGGCTAGATCTGCAAACATGTCATCTAAACCACTTGAGCTGATTCATATGGATTTGTTTGGTCCAACCAGAACTGCTAGTTTAAGTGGTAGAAAATATGGATATGTCTTGGTGGATGATTACTCTAGGTTCACATGGGTTTTCTTTCTCACACATAAAAATGATACTTTTGATGAGTTTCAGGCACTCTATATGAAGATAAAGCAAGACAGTGAGTTTAAGATTTCCAATATTCAATCTGATCATGGTGGTGAATTTGAAAATGCTGACTTCTATAATCTTTGCAGGGCTGAAGGCATTTCACATTGGTTCTCTTTACCAAGAACCCCGGAGAAAAATGGTGTAGTTGAAAGAAGGAATCGAACACTCATAGAAATGACAAGAACTATGCTTACCGAACGGCAACTCCCAAGGAAATTTTGGACTGAAGCGGTAAACTTGGCATGTTATATTATCAACCACTCTATGGTAAGGCCACACACCAAAAAGACTCCTTATGAGTTACTGAAAGGTAAAAAGCCTTCTCTCACACATATGAAAGTCTTTGGATCTAAATGCTTCATCCACAATAATGATAAAGGAGACTTAGATAAATTCGAGCCCAAGAGCGATGAAGGTATATTCCTTGGATATTCTGATAGATCTAGGGATTATAGAATTTATAATGTCAAGAGTCAAACTGTGGAAGAATCACCCCATGTTTCCTTTGATGAATATCACGATGATTCTAACAATGATAACTCTTGCAGGAAAAATGATGAAGATGGGGAATTCCTAAGCATGAAGGAAAAGAATGATCCTCCACAAGAAGAAACAAGAGAAGATGGTGACCTAGCTGAATCAAGCAATGCAAGGGATCAAGCTCTAGGAGAAGGTAATGATTCTACAAATATTAGAATTCTTAAGGATCATCCTTTAGAAAATGTCATTGGTAGCTTGAATGACCCACTTAGAATAAGGTCACATTTTAGAATTGTGAAAGAATTAGATCAACTTGCTCTTGTCTCCCAGATTGAATCCAAGAATGTTGATGGGGCATTAAAAGATGAAAACTGAATAAATTCAATGCAAGACGAGTTAAACCAGTTTGAAAGAAACCAAGTTTGGCATCTTGTTCCTAGACCTTCATCACAATCTGTCATAGGCACTAAATGGGTCTTTAGGAACAAACTCAATGAGGATGGCAAGATAATAAGAAACAGGGCTAGATTGGTGGCTCAAGGGTATAATCAAGAGTTTGGGGTAGACTTTGATGAATCTTATGCCCCAGTTGCTAGACTCGAAGCAATCAAAATTTTACTTGCCTTTGTATGCTCCCTTAGAATAAAGTTGTATCAAATGGATGTAAAAAGTACTTTCTTGAATGGCTTGATCAAAGAAGAAGTCTATGTTGAGTAGCCCCCTGGCTTTGAGAATTCTAACCATGCAGATTTTGTATACAAGTTAGACAGGGCACTTTATGGACTTAAGCAAGCACCAAGAGCTTGGTATGAGAGACTAAGCTCGTTCCTCATTGAAAAAGGGTACACATGAGGTAAGGTAGATCAAACAATTTTCACCAAGAAGCAAGTTAAGAACATCTTGATTGTTCAAATTTATGTTGATGATATTGTGTTTGGTTCTACTAAATCTGAAATGTGTGAGGAATTTACTAACCTCATGACTAGCGAATTTGAGATGAGCCTAATAGGAGAACTCCAATTCTTTCTTGGTTTACAGGTCAACCAAGGACAAGATGGTTGCTTCATAAGTCAAACCAAATACATCAAGGAGCTGCTGAAAAGATTTGACATGACGAACAACAAAATCATTGCAACTCCTATGAGCACCACAACATCACTAGATTCGGATGAAAATGGTAAATTAGTGGATGCAAAGATCTATAGAGGTATGATCGGCTCTTTACTTTACTTGACTGCATCCCGACCAGATATCCAATTTAGTGTATGCCTTTGTGCTAGATTTCAAGCTAGTCCTAGAGAATCACACTTGACTCCCGTCAAACGTATCCTTAGATATCTTGCCGGGACTCAAGATTTGGGATTGTGGTATCCATCATCATGTGATTTATCTCTTATATCTTATTCTGATGCGGACTATGCTGGATGCAAGCTGGATCACAAAAGTACTAGTGGCTACTACCAGTTTCTAGGCGGGTGTTTAGTTTCTTGGGCCTCCAAGAAACAACACTCGGTTGCCCTCTCAACCGCAGAGGCAGCATATGTTGCTGCGGGGAGCTGTGGCACCCAAGTGTTATGGATTAAACACCAACTCCAAGACTACTTAGTGGATCTTGGTTGTGTCCCGATTCTGTGTGATAACACTAGTGCTATCAACCTTGCAAAAAATCCAGTCCAGCACTCTAGGACTAAGCATATTGAGATTAGGCATCACTTCATTAGAGATGAGGTCGGTAAGAAAAATTTTGAACTACATTTTGTTGATACTCTAAATCAAATTGTTGATATTTTCACCAAGCCCTTGTGTAATGACATGTTTTCCACACTCAGAAGGGAGCTTGATCTTTGCCGACCTCAGGCCAATAAAAATTAAAATGATGATTTTGTTCAATTTAGTTGTGTGTTTTTACAGATTGGTGTCCATGCATTGTTTATATGTAAATATGTCATTTTGCATATGGTGTAGCATTGCATGTAGTCATGATGCATAATAAAATTGAATTTATGTTCATAATGTATTGCATGGTTTGTGTAGCATCCTTCTTGCATGGCCATGGTATATTAAATATTGATGTATGGAAAGGCAGGTTATACTTGCCTAGAAGCACTCAATATGCGTGAGATTTCACCTCCGCCAAGTACCATGCGTCACTGTCGCATATATGCCATATAGTAAGGGGGAGTTGTCTCTTTGCAGCATTCATGTATATGTTTCATCTTCATTCTGTTACATTTAATAAGTGTACAACCATGTGTTGGGTCATACATTTCATGTCTACCAAATTCATATTTGATCAGGTCAACCCCTGCATGGTTCTAGTCAACTTCTCCTTGACATTCGTTATTCCACTTGATTGCAAACATAACTTCTTGAGTACATTCATTGCATATCCTTAGGGGGAGTCCTGCTGCTATTCTTACTCTCTTACAATCTGAACTTCATGACTCATAGTCTGAATATGAGATCATGAGACCGACAGAACTACGGCGTAAGAGCTTTCTATTATATGCCCTGATGATTGTCCATCCAATGAAAATGATTCATATTTAATGATTTTCTTGAAGTTCAAAAATATTTATTCTGAAATCATCTATGTTCTATGGTTTTAATTGACCTTAACTAGAGATTGCATATTGTGCTTGCATGACTATCCTGATATCTGAAAATTCAAAATTCATGACCATCTTGGTGATACGCTCAGGCTTAGTATTGCTCTTAAACATCTTGATGAGCTAGAATTCTTGGAAATCCATTTGATAGAGTAATGATATTGTTGCACGGAGAAATATGTCACGTCATCAAATCAAGTGACGAATGATATGTCATGATGTGCCCCTGTTATCTCTGTCATAATTATATTTGGACTCTAGGCAGAGCACTGGCATAATTGTTGAGACATATATCTTCTCATCACAGAAATGAGATTGGATATGTCATGACGTGACTTTGCTATCTCTGTTCATTCTAAAGCATAACCGTTAGTCTTGCCAACTACCTAGGGATACTGGCGTCTAAACAGCGTGTATTCTTACGGTTAGGAGACATGTACTAGACTTGATTGCTCGTAAAATATGAGTCATGTGCCTTCAAATTCAAAATATATTGAAAATCAAATTTGTTGAACTCATAAAATTCCATGCTTTAGTCATGATTGTTTAGACTCAATACTAGTTTTTATGTTATTCCCTTTGTAGTTATTGAATATGGATATATAAGACAAGGGAAGGTTAAACACTGCCATGATATGCACCTTTGGTTCATTTCTATTAAATCTTGGATGTAGTTACTTTTCAAACTCTGTTGATGATCTCGGATTTCATTAGCTTTGAACCATATATGTTGCTCGCGGTATGTTTCAGGTTTGCATATAATGGCTTGCTCTCCACTCCTTTAAGAACTGGCCTCACCGACATTTGTCGCTTCTCTCACTTATCCCTCCTTTTTGCTGCTGTCAAAGGGGGAGAATATTTTGTTGTAAGTCATCCTTTGCTTTGTGAGTTGTCATTGGGGGATGAGTGAATTGTGTACGGGGGAGAGTCCAAGGGGGAGAATCCTTTGTGCGCTTTGTGTATCTCATATGTGTATGTGATGGGGTTTGCATAATTGCATAGCATTCATATTTGTATTCATAATTACATTCACATACTACTATCATGGATCTTGAGCTGCATATGTTGCATTTGTTATAACTTTTGCCATTTTGGATATTACTGTCACATAATGACTCACAGTGTTGCCATCATCAAAAAGGGGGAGAATGTTGTGCCCATGTGATCATTTGAGTCTTCCCGTGGTTTGGGTCATTCGACATCATCTTGTGGTCATTTGAGTTATTGGATATTCTTGGTTTTGATAATAGCTAAATACTGTAAGTCATTATTATTTTCCACTCTCATATGACTGACATACGTGATGTTTTGTTCATGACAGATATGCCAATGAATGGACAATGAATTGAGTAGAAATGGTAAAAGTGAAAGCTCAATGATTGCGCCCTCGCACGCGGATCGACTTGCGCGGTCAGGTCGCGGGGATCGACTTGCCCGGTCAGGTCGCGGGTGTCAAGGGGGCAGCGCCCCTTGCGGGGGTTTCTGGGGGCGGAGCCCCTGGAACAAAATTTTGATTGAAGACTCAGTAATAAAACTTCAAGATAGTCAAGGTTGATGCCACAAATGAGAACGGACTGCTAAAGGACTCAAGCGATTGAGCTAAAGGGGTTAACGGACTGAACCGGGAAGACCCGGGGTCTGCCCAGCTGGCGGTCGACCGCTAGCACAGGGGCGATCGACCGCCCCAGCCAGCAGCTCCCAGTCTGCATGAGTCTCAGTGGCGGTCGACCACCAGCCCAGTAGCGATCGACTGGAAATTCCAGGGACTATCAGTCTACAACGTTCTTGGTAGTAGTCGACTGCCAGCTTCTACAGGTCGACCACCAGCCCCGAGCCTTCAATGTTGACTTTGTTTTCCACTTCGAGAAGAGCCCCTTTCATTGTATTTGTTTAACCCCAAAGTCACCCAATCCCCCATGGATTGTGGATCTGGTCTGGGAGATGTCCAAGGACCATTCAAAGTCTATAAAACCAATACAAGAGTGTTGGAAACCCTAAGGCTAAGAGGGGAGATCAAAGGAGGCTGCAAGGGTGTGTTCAAGGGAGAGGAGTTCGAGTACTGTAGCCGTGAACAGTACTCCGAGAAGAAGTTCTTCATCAAATCCTCAAGTGATTGAAGCTACTTCAAGAGGAGGTCAACCCCAAGCCAAGTGAAGATAAAGCTGCAACCATCATCCTCTTCCTCATCTCAAGGTGATCCATAGAAGCTCATTCTCAAGGGAGATCAAATCTGCATCCTTCATCTTCTTCATCAACTCAAGGTGATCCAAGGAAGACCATGTCACAAGGAAGAAGATACCATTGAAAAATCAGATTCAAGCTTCAGCAATCTCAGACAAGATCTTTTCTCTTTGAGCATATTCTATATCTTGTTTGAGTGTTTTCATATCTTATTCTTTTTCATTTCATTCAAACATTTGAAACTGAAGATCGTCCCTACCGGTGGTTAGTAGGAAGGAAATCGGAAGTTGTCCGATCTGCGTTATTGATGTCCCTACCTATGGTTAGTAGGAAGGCAATCAGATGTCTTTCCGATTTGCGGTTCAGTGCGTGGCACTAGTGGAGCCTCACCGGATTTGGTGAGGGGTGGACGTAGGACTGGGGATTCAGTCCGAACCACCTTAAAATCCTTTGTGTTGTGGTTTGTTTATGTGATTTCTTCATTCTAGATGCATGCTTAGGTTCAAATCGATATATTAGTTGCTCATCTTGCCAAGCGAATCATAGTGTTCTTCGATAAGCTAGTTATATTCCGCTGCGATTTATTTTATCTAGCTATATAGAGGGTTTCATTGTGAAAAGAGGGACAGATCTATTCACCCCTCCCCTCTAGATCCGCTGTCCACTACTCAACACCCGAGAGAGTTGAATGATTAGTTGTGACATTGCACCAACTGAGATGTAAGATTGAACTAGACAATTCACTTATTACATGCTTGACTCGCTACATGCTTGACTTTCTGTACATGACATGTTTGACCGGGAGTGTTAATATTCTTGTTACATGGTCAATTTTTACAATTCTATACTTGTTATTGATCCTCATGCTTACACTTGAGTTCTACAATATCCATTCTTGAATTCTTGACTTCCTGATCTTGTTCTCTACTATACTTGTCATTTATTTTATTTACTTGTTTTAGTTCGAGAGCATATAGATAATTTAAAATGTTAATTACTTAAAGTGACATGGTAAAGTGATATAAGTCCTACTAAGCTTTCTAGCTCACCCTGTGTATTCTTGTCAATTTTCAGGAAATCTCAAAGATGACGGGAATGGGTTGGAGTGACGAGAGTGTTGATAGTTTTTATTAGATTTTTTTCTAGTTTGTCTACTTAAAAATGAATGTACTAGATTTGAATAGTATCAAAAGTCCTCAAAGAATATTTGTTGGAAATGTCAGGTTAAGAAATAAATATGTGATTTTGTCCATTTGTTGTTCATACTAATCATCTGAGTCTCTTGATTAACCCACTAGTATAACTATTCATGCCTTGATATTTCTACCTTGTTCGGGGCGTGACAACCACCCTTGACGGTGTGCTCCCGGAGGGGAGCTTTGTGATGTGCACAAAATTCGTCGTTAAAAGTCGTGCCATAATTTCAAAAATAACCGCACTCACTCACTAAAAAGATTAAAAATCCAAGTAGAGTGGTAAGAACGGGTCGATCCCACGGAGAGGAATATTTTTAATTAATCACAAGTTAAAAAATCCTTATATTTGAGAGATCCGAATTTGAGTGAGTTTATGCTAAAGGAAAATAAAATTGCATGAACATGGGAATAAAATAAACCTATCGAAAGAATATGAGAGGGTTGAAGAAGAGAAATGTGGAAGGAGATAGAGAGAGAAAAGGTGAATTGTAAAAGATGAATTTTTATTGCTTAAGATGAAAGATTACAACTCTATAAAAAATAAAATTACAACTTGCACAAAAATAAAAGAACAAGGGAAGAAATAAAGCCAGGGAATATAGAAGAATAGCGCCGCCCATGCCGTGCCGAGCCTTTGAATGGATTGCCCCGCCTTGGAGAGGAACACCACTTTTAGAACACCGAAGAAGAGAATCTCCGCCAAAGGGATGTTTAGAGGAAAATAGAGGAAGAGGGATAGAGGAAGAGAGGAGAAGACTTTAAAAACAATTGAGAACAGAGTGAACAAAGAAGAGATAGGAGGGAGATTGGGAAGTTACGGGTTGAGGAAAGATAGTAAAATAATGAAAATAGAGCCTCAGAAGAATGAAAATAACTTTAAAATGGAGAAGAATTAAGAGATGTGAAAGAAGAGAAAGTTGAAGATTAGAAAGATAGGAAGAAGTTTCATGAAGAGTGCAGAGGAAGAAGATGATCAGAAAAAGGTGAAATTGAGGGAAGAATAGAGAGCTATGTGCGGATGAATAATAAAAAAAATGCAAAACTGAACTTTAGAAAACTGGAAATAACTTGAAAACGAGAGAGAATTAGAAGAAGAGGAAGAAGAAGAAAGTTTAAAGCACTTAAAAATGGAGAAATTTGTTGAAGACAAAAAATTGAAAGGAAGAACAAAAAAACATGTAAAAAGGCTAAGAAAGGTTAAGAAAAGCTAAGATAGGCTAAGATCTCTGCTCGGTTGCTCTTGGGCGACTATTTATAATGTGCAGGGGCATCCCACGATCGAAGCTTTGGAGATAAGGTGGAATCTGACTTTCCATCATCAAGTTCTTGCTTAAAATAGGTCTCTTGCCATGGATAGAGTCATCCTTTCATCAAACATGGAAATATTGCTTCGTTCGAGTCTATCCGTTTTCTTTTCTAGTTCGAATGAAAATGGCATCTAGAGCAGTGGGCGCAAATTCTTTTCTGCATCTGATAGCCTGGTCGCCCATTCTTTATTTTCTTATTTTGATATTTTCCTTATTTTCGTACCAAGGAATTGGCGTCTGAGCATTCCGATGCACATTCCTTTTTCCATTTTTCAGCCTTTTTCTTTTTGCATTAAATCCAAAATTTGCGTCTGTGCATTGTGTCGCACATTCCTTGAATTGGTGCCTCACCAGTCAGGCGCTCATTAATTGGCGCCTGACCATCAGGTCGCTTATTCTTCTTCTTCAAAAAATGGCGTCCAGACTCCTAGTTGCTAATTCCTGAAAATGTAGAAAATTCAAAATAATCAATGTACTTCATTTCAAATGAATTGTGACACTTGTGCAATTTCTTAAATATTTCTCACATTACCATTTTGACTCAAAATGATGGTTAAAATGCATGAAGACTCAAATTGATAGTGAGAATGAGATTTGGCCATATTAATGCACAACTATGCTCAGTGAATACTCAAAAGTGATGAATGTGATGCAAATTATGATATGAAATATGATACTCATCACACCCCCAACATACTCATTACTAGTCCCTTAGCAGTGCAAAATAAATTAGAATTTAAGGCCAACAAGAGTTTGTAAAGTTCATACTGTTATATCCAGCTCTTCCATCATAGATTCAACCAAGGATCAGGAACCCGGAATCATTAATGCGCACTAGCCTTAGTTTGAAAATTTAGGTACTTGATTAAGAATACAAACCAAAGTTCAATAGCACTTGTGCATGTGTAATACTAAATCTACGGCATAGACAATTGCATCCCCCATTGGTTATTCCAAGCAAGCGCCTTTTAACCCTGCACCTCTTAATTAGAGCATTAAATCCACTAGCTTTCTGCCTTTCTTTTCTTTTTTTTCTTTTTAATTTTTTTTTCAATACACACATGATGCTGCACTACTCTTCACTATTTTACGCGAACCTTAACATGTTTTAGGTGAAGCAGGCCCGGTTACTAAGATCATGGTTCCCTTTTTCATTTGACGTGAACCTCCTCACATCTCAGGTGAAGCAGGCCCGATTATTAAGATTCGGGACATTTTTCATGGTATTTTTCTCTTTTTTTTCATTTTATAGATAACTTGGCAGAAAGCTATTTCATAAAATATCTTTTTCTCAAGGAGTGCAAAGTATCTGATAGCATACCCAAAATAACAGAAGGCTTATCCTGCTTGTTTCATTAGCATGCAAAGTGATTTTTCTTTTTCTAAAGTGCTCGTTAACTTTAAAGAGATTCTTAAATCAGTTTTCCATGGCTAGATTGAATAAATTTTCCATCATCCTTTTTCTCATCTTTTCTATTCCAGAATCACTATCAATTCGAGCAAGAATCAAGAAAACTCAATTGGGGATTTCATCTTTTCGCTTTATATGATATGCAAAATAGAAGAATATACAGGACATTAAGCAAGAACTCATGTTAGGTTGTATTATGCATCATGAAAATTTTCTCTCCCCCCCCAGCTTGAATGACATTGTCCTCAATGGCATATGTAAGCAATAAAGATAATAGAATAATATAACAATAAATATTACTGAGAAGGAAAGAGACAATCTGATATGTGGGGCGAAACTTCCTTTTGAGATAGTGGTGACAACGTCAGCTTCTTATTCTTAACCTGTCTACTGAAACACACTAAAACATCAAATAACAAAAATCTTGGGTTGTCTTCTAAAAGCGCTAAGTTTTCCATCTTCAGCCAGACGCATGCATAGAAGGTGCAAGCTTCATAACCAATGAGTTGAGTTAAGAATGAGCCACCACGTGATCTCATCTTCTTTCAAGTTCGACCATTCGTGCCATGCAAAGACAAGATCATGAAAAAATGTATGTGGCCTAAAGATATGTTGGTTGTTAGCATGCTTGATTTTTTCGTGCAACATGTATGCTAACAATTCTTCTACCGTGGGCATCATGTAAAAATCAACATTCAGTATTTTTGGTTTGGCCGTCATTATATACCATGATGAATCAAGCAGGCCAAACGGACTACCCCGGTCAGAAAATGGAAGAGGAATTATCATATCATTAATTATAAAATATTCCTCTTCAACGTTAAGGTCTTTGTAAGTGTTAAAAACATTAATGTGGACCTTGTTATCAATAAAATTTTTCTTACAACCTCAATTTTAAAATTTCCTTGTATATCATTGAGGTGAGAATGGCTCCCATCAAATGATTAGTGTCAAGCAGATAAGTAAGATCGGGAGTGAAAGAGACATGCTCCTTAACACCATGAAACCTGTGGGGCTCAATAGGTTCTGACAGCCCGGCTAATTGAAGAATGTCCACCATGAAGTTAGATTCGCTGAGGTCATGAAGAGGTAGAAGATCAATACCCTCCCCTTTATCAGAAGATGCCCAATTGAGATAAAAGTCATGTGGGGTACCCGCCTCCTCCTTTACCTAAGAGAGATCGTTTATAGCCTCACTCAATTCATTCTCCACTCGCACATCCTCTTCATCCTTCCCTTGGAACAAGGTCTCCTCAAATTCAAGAATGGAAGTGAATGAGATTTGATCATAGACTAGCACATTATTTTCTTCTTCTTCACCCCCAACTTGAGATCATCAACTTCTTTAGAACCCTTCTCATAATGACAATTAAGCTCATGCTCCTCGAACTCATCTTTTCAATCATCATCATGACTATAGCTAACTCCCTCAAAAACTTCCTGATAAGACTCTTCCATATTTCTCACATGATCTAAATCGAGAGTGATTTGAGTATTGTGTTCATGGGAAACTATGGGTTGTTCATAAAAGCTTTCAATATTGTCAAATTGTGGAAGTTGGTAATCAGAATTGTCATTGGAGTAGCTAGACAATTGATCCAATTCCATGCCCTTGATGGTTTCAACAAATTGATCTAGTCGGGCTTGGTTGGATTGAATTTGAGCCATGATGAATTGATGACATTGATGAAATTGATTCAATCTCTCCTCCTGATTGAGAGTTGGGCATGGAGGACATAGATGTGTAGACTGAGAAGCAGAGTTTGAAGGATAAGAAGTTGAATAGTGAGGTAGGGGAGAGGATGTGGGTTGTCCTCCATAGTGGGTTTGATCATAAGAGTCATTTGAAGATGGAGCCCAATTTTGGAAGAATTGATTCGGAGGATTTTGGGCTGGGCCTCGATAAAAATCCCAAGAACTATTATGTTATCCTCCCCAACAAGAATCATAAGAAGGGGTGGAGAGTCCTTGAGTAATTTGGACTTGTTCTTGGTTGCGAGATGAATTATAAGGCACATGAAAGAATTGAGTGGATTGGATATGATCTTAATTAAAGGAATGAAGCTGGGCCCCCCATGAGTGATGGGCTTTCATTGTAGGCCGACCAAGAGTATGGGCTTTCATAATGGGTCGGGCCAGTGTGGGTGAATGATAAATATTGAGTTGAATCATTGGTAACATAATGGGCTGGTCTGGGCCACATGTCATTATGATTATGATAATAAGGTTGAATGAAGGAGTTTAATTTCATAGCCTAAAGAATAGATCAAGAAACATGGGCCAATAAGTCCACCTCATTGAATTTACGAGTCCACTCAAAGATTTAAAATTTCTCACCCATTGTTTTTGAATATATATATATATATATATATATATATATATATTTGATTGGTTGGTTGGTGGGGTTTGTAAAGAGGGTTCTATGTATACTGTGTGCTTTAGAACCGTGGGTTGTGGCCCTGCGGCTTTAGAAAATGACGCCCTTGTATAGAGGCCCTATTTTAAGTGAATAGTCTTTTGGAATAGGAAGGTGAATGGAGTCCTAGTATAGGGGCATCCTTTCATCTTGTGATTGGAATAGGAGACCCCATTCGTGATGATGGATTTAATTGTATATTTATATAGTGGCCCTCATTGGGTATTTTAACTTTTTATTTGGCCTTCTTATAGAGTTATCTTCTTATAGAGTTATCTAAGATTTTATTTACTTGGGAAAAAGTCTATTTCCTTATCATTTTTATCCGGGGTGCTACACCCTTTCCTACTTAAAAGAATTTGGTCCCTAAATTTAATATATGTGAAGACATGGAAGGGTGAGAAGTACTTATAGACTAGAATAGTTCTGAAAATCTCCTTCTCATAGACTCCTCGATTTCCCATGTAGCCTCTTGTTCTAAGCATCGATTCCATTGGATTTTCACCATATGGATCGTCTTGTTTCTTAGAACTCGGACTTCTCGGTCGAGGATCTTCATTGGCTTCTGTTCATAGGTAAGGTCCTTCTGTATCACCAAGTCAGTGTGGTCGATGACGTGGAGAGGATCGTGCACATACTTCTTCAGCATAGAAATATGGAATACATTGTGCACCTCTGATAGTTGTGGAGGCAAGGCAATGTGGTAAGCTACCTCGCCCAGTCTTTCCAATACCTCAAATGGACCAATAAACCTTAGTGTAAGTTTACCCTTAACACCGAATCTTCTACGACCTTGGCCAGGAGATACCTTGAGAAAAACATGGTCTCCAATTTGGAATTCTAGATCTCTTCTCCTATTGTCAGCATATGACTTATGCCTGGACTGTGCTATCTTTAGTCTTTCCCGAATGAGGTGTATCTTCTCAGTTGAATTTCTCACCATATCTGGGCCTAGAATATGTTTTTCACCAACTTCATCCCAGCATATTAGAGATCGACAACTTCTGCCATAGATTGCCTCGAAAGGTGCCATCTGGATACTGGCTTGATAGCTATTATTATATGCAAATTTGGCAAGGGGTAAGTGGTCATGCCAACTACCGCCGAAATCTATAATGCAGGCTCTTAACATGTCTTCAACAACTTGATTTGTCCTTTCTGTCTGTCCATCTGTCTGGGGATGGAAAGCAGTGCTGAAGTTTAGTTTCGTCCCTAGAGAGTGTTGTAGACTCTTCTAGAAATGAGAGGTGAAGCGTGGGTCTCAGTCGGATACGATCGACATGGGAACTCCATGCAATCTAACCGCCTCCTTGACATACAAGGCAGTAAGGACATCAACCGACCATCGACTTTTGATAGGCAAGAAATGAGTCGATTTAGTTAGGCGGTCGATAATTACCCAAATTCCATCATGTCTACCTCTAGTCTTGGGCAAGCCCATAATAAAATCCATGCCAATGTCTTCCCACTTTCACTTGGGAGAATCTAGTGGATGCAGCTTTTCGGTGGGTTTCTGATGTTCCGCCTTCACTTGGTGACATGTCAGGCAGCGAGATACGAAGTCCGCTACCTCCCTTTTCATATTAGGCCACCAGAAAGTTCTTTTCAAGTCTTGGTACATCTTAGTAGCTCCAGGGTGAATCATGTACCTCGATCGATGAGCTTCTTCAAGAACCTTCTTCTTCAACTCGGAACAATCAGATACACATGTCCATTCATAGAATAGCAATCTACTATCGGTTATCAGCTTGAATTCAAGTCTCTCGTCCAGCTTGCCTTTTATCTCTACGAGTTTGGGATCTTCTTCTTGTAGCTTCTTAATTTCAGGTAGCAAATCTCGATGTAGACTCCTATGGGATAGAATAATACACCCGTTCTTCTCATCTGTACTGATATTAAGCTCAAAGAATTTCTCTAGGAACTTCCATTCTTGAATCATACAACAGGCCAATACTGCTCTCAACTTTTGACTGAGGGCATCGGCTACAGAACTTACCGGGATGGTACTGTATGGTGAAGTCAAAATCCTTGAGATACTCGAGCCAACGTCTCTGCCGCATGTTTAGTTTCTTCTGGGAAAATAGATATTTGAGGCTTTTGTGATCGGAGTACATGATGAATTGTTCTCCGTACAGGTAGTGTCTCAAGATCTTTAAGGCAAATACCACTACGGCAAGTTCTAAATCGTGCATCAGGTAGTTCTCTTCATGCTTCTTCAGTTGCCAGGAAGAGTATGCAATGACTCTCCCATTTTGCATCAATACACACCCGAGGCCAATACCAGAAGCATCGGTATATACCTCAAACTTCTCTCCTTCGATTAGCAATGATAAGACTGGAGCAGTGGTCAAGAGATCTTTCAAAGCTTGGAAACTCTTCTCACAGTCTTCATTCCACTCATAAGGTATTTCCTTGCGAGTCAATCGGGTGAGAGGAACATCAATTCTTGAGAAGTCCTTAATGAAACGCCGGTAATGACCAGCTAGCCCAAAGAAACTTCGAATCTCCGTTGCATTTGTTGGTCACTCCCAATTCTTCACTGCTTCGACCTTTGATGGGTCCACGAAAATTCCATTCTTCGAAATTATATGGCCCAAGAAGGATACTTCCTCTAGCCAGAACTTGCACTTGCTGAATTTGGCATATAATTTATTTTCCCTCAATATCAACAATGCTTGCTTGAGATGTTCTTCATGGTCTTCTTCGGACGTTGAATAAATCAAAAGATCATCGATAAAGACCACAATGAACTGGTCTAAGTGAGGCCTAAATATGCTGTTTATTAACTGCATGAAAGTTGCAGGGGCATTTGTTAGTACTAAAGGCATAACAGTGAATTCATAATGCCCATACCTGCTTCAGAATGCAGTTTTATGGATGTCTTTTTCTTTGATCTTCAGTTGGTGATAACCAGATTGAAGATCAATCTTGGAGAAATATTTAGCTCCAGATATTTGGTCGAACAATTCATCAATCCTCAGCAGTGGGTACTTGTTCTTGACTGTAAGGTGGTTTAACTGCCGATAGTCGATGCAGAGTCTCATCGATCCGTGCTTCTTCTTGACGAATAGCACAGGTGCTCCCCATGGGGAAGTAATTGGCTGGATGAAACCCTTGTTTAATAGCTCCATTAGTTGTTCCTTTAGCTCTTTCAGCTCAACAGGAGACATTATGTAAGGTGCCTTGGAAACAGGTCCAGCACCAGGGATGAGGTCGATGGTGAACGACACCTCCCGCTCCGGGGGTAAGCTGGACAATTCTTCTGGAAAAATGTCAAAAAAATCCTAAACTACACGGATGTCTTCAAGCTTAGACTCCTGGACGTTCGTGGCAGTTACAAATGCAATGAAAGCCACGCATCCTTTACTTACAAGTTTGCTAGCTCAGAGAGCTGATACAAGAGGGGATTTATTCTGAGGGCTATTGTAAACCAGTTCGGGATAGTCCACAAAAGTTACTTTTCCGTTTCGACAGTCTATAGTTGCTTGGTATGTGGATAACCAATCAGCTCCCAATATAACATCATACACTTCCATATCTAGGCAAATTAGGTCGGCAGGTAGATGATTTCCTTTAACCATAATCTCATAGTTTGGGTAATGATATGTGAGGTCGGCCTTGTTCCCGATAGGTGTAGATATGACTAAGTCTAACCATTTAGGTTCCTTAGTAAAAGCAGCAGCAAATTTCTTGGAAACAAATGAATGTGTTGCTCTAGTATCAAATAAAACTTTAGCAGTCTTAGAGCAAACGATTAGTGTACCTTCCACGATTCCTCCTTCCATTGGTTCCGTCTCTTGGAGAGCTTGCAGACGGCCTTGCTTCTTTGCCGGGAGCTTCTCATCTTTAATGGCTTACTCATTCATCAGTGGGCAATTAGGGATCCGATGTTCTCGGCTTCCACATCAGAGACAGGCTCCTAGCTTTCTACAACATTCCTCGGTCCTATGACCAGCTTTGTCACAGTACTTACAAACTTCCTTGGAAGGTGTGGTGGTGGAGAATGGCTTGACATTCTTTTGGAATCTCTTTCCTTTGGAGGACTCCCCTCCACTGTAGTATCGCTTCTTGTTGAATGATGCTTTAAAATTTCTAGGGCTTGTGACAAGTTCCTTCTTGTCCCTTCCTCGGATCCTCTCTGATAATTCGGTGGCGTCCTCGAGCAACTGCGCACGCCGAATAATTTTCGAATAGACTTGGATGTCCATCGGTGCAAGTTGTGTAATATAATGGAGCCGAAGCCCGTTGAGGAACCTTTTAGCCTTCATCTTCTCCGTACACACCAAGTGGGGTGCATACTTGGATAGTCTTGAGAATTGGGCCTCATACTCGGCCACTTTCAAGGCCCATTGTTTCAATGCAGCAAATTGCGCGGCCTTCTTTTCCTGGATATGGTCGGAGAAGTACTTGCTGTTGAAATGCTCAGCAAATTCATCTCATGTGACGTGGTCATCGAGCAATGTTGCTTCCATGGATTCCCACCAACATTGAGCCTCCCGCTCCAGTTGGAATATAACTAGTAGAACCTTCTCCTCGTCTGTGCATTGCATCAAACAGAAAATTCATTCCATTTCCTTTAACCAATTTTTGGCATCCTCGGGGTCGGATGAACCCTTGAACCTTGGTGGGTTTATGTTACAAAAACCCCTGTGGAGATCACCGGATCCACGGTTAGCATCGCCTTGCGCCACTTGCTATAGCGCCTGTGTAAGGCCTTGCACGGTGCGCTACATTTCACGCCATTATGCTCTTTCAGTAGCCATGATCCTACAAAAGGATTTAAGCATAATAAAGATGAAGTTTAATTATAAGGTCGAATGTCATTGTAAAACTTAACCCATGGCTCTACCCATCTTACCGGGTAAGGTATAAACCTATCCTTGGACTTAGGTTTTACCTAGGAAATTGAAAATCCTAGGCTCTGATACCACGAAGACTGTCACGCCCCGAGCGCGGAGGATACCCGGTGGCGCGACGCGTCTATATGGGCCGTGTCATTCATGTAAAGACAGAGTGCGCATAGTACTTGGTAATTTTATTGCTAACTCAAAGTTTGAACATAATACCATAGTCCAAGATGACAATTATCTACTTAACCAAATAACAATATCCCAGAATCATTCATAAGGCTACAAGTTTAATAAGTTCCATCTAACTAGATCATAACTGACTCAATTAAATTATACAAGCCTTTAACAATAACTGGAAATACAAAGTAGGTCCTACAAATACAAAATGCACGACTACCTGATGATACATCAATCTAGCACACATCACTCGGTATCGGTCCCATCCGGGTGGTGATCGCTATCCAAGTTTCCTGAAAAATGTTAGAAAGCATCTAGATGAGCGAAGCGCTCAGTAGGATTTATATCTCAAGCTCTAACAATCTTTAAGTTGATTACAAGTTCATGCGGTATAATGATGTATGTTGGATCGAGCAAGAATATCAAGAATTGTACCAAAAGAGTATCACATGAACATCAATAAGATGTATCAATAAGGAACTAGCAAGTAATTGCCAAGTAATTGCACAAGTCTTTCCAAGAAATCAATATTCAAGCAAGTCTTCCCAAGAAGATAATAATCAATATTCAAGCAAGCGATCTCAAATTCGTGTAATAACAAGCAGTAAAATGGAATTGGCTATTTCATTCAAGCAAGTAATTTGCCCTTTTTCGGGCCAAACCATTCATGTCAGGCAAGTCAAGCATGTCACGAGAGAGTGAGTGGGAATGTCTCAAGTCAAGCAAGCAAGTACTTCGGTGCAATGCCAACACCGTGGTCAATAAACTCCCATGGGCACAAGTACCTTCAGGTGCTCCTCCTAGGACCAGACCGGGCCCTATATGCACAACATTGTTTCATGTATATCTTTCGACATCCACTCTCATTTTTACAACTAATATGGAATTTCAAGAAAAGTATACATTGTAGGAACAGCAGGTAGATCTTTTAGGAATAGAGTTCAAGGACATATCACATGTAAATGATGATTTATGACCAAGCTACTTAAAATGCATGACACATAGGCCAATCAGGGTTAAGGAGATGGCCAGGGATCATTGGGTAAGGGCCGGACAGAAGCCCAAAAATTCCATGCTCCAGGGAAATGGCGCCCTTGCAGAGGGCCTTCATTTCTTTAAATGGCGCCTTAGAAGGGGCCGCCCTTTTCATTTTCTCTTTTTTTTTGTGGACAGGGGTGAATGGCGCCCTGGGCCAGGGCGCCCCATTGAAATGGCGCCCTGGTCAGTGGCGCTATATATATTGTATTTATTTTTTTTTGAAAGGGTTTTCTCTGTCTCTATAATGGCTTCCAGAAAGCTGGTTTTTTCATAATGACCTTCAGAATTGGGTTTCCAGGAGTCTTTAGCAATGACTATCAGGTTTTTCAGTAACTAATTCAAAGTTACAGAATGGGGTTTATAGAGTTTCTCAGCATTGGTATTTTCCAGGTTCTACATAAATGTCATTGGATTGTGTTTCTGGGGTTTCAGTTCCGGGAGAGAGAGATGGCATCCATGACAGTGCCCTTACAGGTATGATAAAATACAGTCTTCTCGGAGGGTCTATATTTCAGAAGGGTAAAATAGAGTCTTCCCGAAGGGTCTCTATTTCAGTAAATAGAGTCTTCTTAGAGAGTCTCTATTTCAATGCTGAAATATAGTCTTCCCAGAGGGTCTCTATTTCAGAAAATAGAGTCTTCTCAGAGGGTCTCTATTTTAGAAGGTTAACAATAACTGTGTATTCAACAGGATAACTGGTTTACACGTTATGTAACCAGGTTTAACAGGCTCTATGATTAATAGACTATAGAATTAACAAAGCCTAATGACGGCTATGTGATTAACAAAGTTTGACAGGATATGTAATTACCAGGCCCTGTAATTAATAGGTTTAACATGCTGTAGGATTTTTACAAGCTTAACAAGGTATGTAATTTACAAGTTAACAGGTAATAGGTTTAACATGTTTAACAGGCTAATCAGCGTGGTTTAATAGGTAACAGGTTTAACAGGCTAATCGATAAGGTTTAACAGGCTAATCACAGGATCGGGGGGGGTTTAACCACAGACTGGAGAATGGCGCCCTGGGCTGGGGCGCCCCAATGGGAAATGGCGCTCTGGCCAGGGGCGCCCCATTAAATGGTGCCCTGGTCAGGGGCGCCCTTCCCCTCGGTGCCCCACGAGACACATAACACTATTCATCGGGCTAAATTTCACGAAATTCAAAAATGAGGACATGGTAAAATAGAGAAAAATCTGGGGATTTCAAAGTCATGCTCATGCAGGAGTTTCATGATTTGGTTCAATAGATACAAATTTCTGAACATGGTGGCTACTAACTACGTAACATTACTATTCATGATTTATAACATGTTCATAGAATCAGGAAGTAGAGACATACATAGACATGGAAAAATAGCAGGATCGTAAGATCATGCTCATGAAATAATTTCTGAGTTTAATTTCATAGATATAGATTTTTAAACATGGATCAATTTACAAGAAATTGGGACAGGTTATAACGAATACGTATGCTATACATGGGGTACTTGGCGGAGGATCTACTCACGCAAGAGTTAGTGTTTCAGATAGGCGTAGCCTAACCTTCACACTAAGTCTTTTGATATACCCCTGACTCAAGTGACCAGATTGTGGCTATGAAAGGTTCAACTAGCATGCATTTTAACCTATATTAACTACTAGTTAAGCCAGATCTTGAGAACACCTACCATTTTGACGTGAATACGTAGAAGAGATGAAGAGATAATAAAAGACCAAGCCTTTCCTCCAAGGTTCCAGCAGCAGGAAAAAGAACGTAAGATGAAGTTTTCCCCCCTCACGTACGTTCCTGTAAAGACCTTCTTTTACAGGTGGAGATAAACCAAATGTCGGCAATCACCTTCTAACCTTAGAAGGTTGGGTATAATTATAGGGAAGGAAAAACATAAGGGTCCATTGCCAGGAAAAAAGAAGCAATTAATGCTTCAATCAGTTGTCGGGAAAAAGGATACATTGCCAACAAAAAGCGGCTATTCATGTTTACTTCTGGAAGGATGACATAATAGAATTCGGTTTGGCAGATTGCTGGCAAGGAAATGGCGACTTCACATGTAGTCTTTGTTTAGGGAAATAACACCTATGCAGGTGGGCGTTACATCCTTTGGGCCTTACATATACATATTATATATATATTTATTTTGCCCAAAAAGAAATGGTGCCTGGTCTGGGGGCACCCTATTGGGAATAGCGCCAGGTCAGGGGCGCTATTTCCCTGACTACTGTTCCTATTCCGAGCCATGTCGGGTGTGTTCCTGTTCCATGCCATGCTGGGTGTTGAGTTACGTTATTTTACATATATATATATATATTTGATTGGTTGGTTGGTGGGGTTAGTAAAGAGGGTTCTATGTATACTGTGGGCTTTAGAACCGTAGGTTGTGGCCCTGTGGATTTAGAAAATGACGCCCTTGTATAGAGGCCCTATTTTAAGTGAATAGTCTTTTGGAATAGGAAGGTGAATGGAGTCCTGGTATAGGGGCGTCCTTTCATCTTGTGATTAGAATAGGATACCCCATTCGTGATGATGGCTTTAATTGTATATTTATATAGTGGCCCTGTGGACGCACTTTTTATTAAGGTCGTTGGTTGTTCATTTATTGGGTTTATTAAGTGCGTGGGCGTGCCAGTCACCTAGGTGACGATTTATTCGGGCTTCATGGAAGCCCATGGTGCGCGCGATCTGACTAATCAGACAATTGTGTAGTTCGTGTCGGGACCAAAACCCGCCGTGCCATAAAGGCCACAACGTTATTTACATCCCCCATACGGGGGAACACCCTTGATTGATTGCCGAGAATAAGGGCCCTACGGCCTAAAGAGAATACTAATAATGTAGGAGGATAGTGAAAGACGAACTATGCTAGAAACCCGTATCGGGACGTGAATGTTCAGACTATGTCGGCCACTCACGGGCCACTTCATGTTCGGACGGAGGTCCGTGTTTATAGTATAAAAGACGGTAACAAAACTACGTAGATGTCTACCACGAACAAGGCAAGTTTAAAGAGAATGCGGGATTGGATCCCGGTAGGGACGGGTCAAGTTGATAGACTGTTGGCCGGAGATGATTTCGGACTATGGCCATGTCAGAAATTAAATAAACCACGTTCGATACCATAAGGCGTCGTTGATTTTCTCTTTGCACCCAGTCCAAGGGAGTGAATTATTAAGTGCGTAGCCCGAGCTCACTAACGTGCGCCCTCACACGCGGATCGACCTACGCGGTCAGGTCGCGGGGTTCGACCTGCCCGGTCATGTCACGGGGGTCAAGGGGGCAGCACCCCCGGAATAAAATTTTAATTGAAGCACGGGTGCTAGAGCTCCTTTAATTCTTTTATTAGCGTTGACCTTTTACTATTATTCTCTTTGGGCCCTTCTATTTTGACTATTTAATCATTTCTTGTATTAAGGAGGCGCGCCGGATAAGTGTATTGAAGGAGATGTATTTGTACGCGCGCGCCGTGTATGTGATTTCAAATGGTACGCGCCGGATTAAAGGACCCAAGAGGATGGAGATGGGAGCGCCGTATTCGGGCAACGAGATGGAGATGGGCGCGCCGTATTAGGGCCATGGGGCGCGCCGGTTTAAGGGAACCAATGGGGGGCGCGCCGGATTTGGGCTTCACAGAAGGAGATGGAGGGGGGGATGCCATTTTTAGGATTCAAAGAAGGAGATGGAGGGGGGCGCGCCATTTTTGGGTGTTCACAGAAGGAGATGGAGGGGGCGCACCATTTTAACATTTGAAAGGAGAAGATACGGGGCTTTTGTGAGGAGGGCGTGCTGGTCAAGGCCACGCCGGGTTACGGTGTTGAAGGCACACGCCGGTTGAAGGTTCAAATTGGGAGATGGATTTTGAGAGTGATGTTAAAGCGGCACGGTGGAATAGTCACCGCGCCGTATTAAACTCTCCCGAGGGTTCGTTTCACATGGATTGACTGTGTGCTCCTTTTCTTTCACCCGTAGGTGGATTTTAATGGTTAGTTTGTTCGTTCAGTTGATAAATTAGATTGGCAACGAAGGGGTTTAAGTGATTTGTTCGGAGGAGTTTGTTGTGCAATATTTTAGGGGTTAATTCACAGAGGGTGGCTTTGTTCATTTGTTCTTAAGTGTTCTTGTATGTTCTTGGCCCTGGCAAAAATCCGGCAGCACCTCCCCTGGACTGGGGCTGGCCAAAGGAAAAGGAAAGTCACCAATCGGATTGCTCCGGGGTAGACTCCTGAAAATCGGAGTGGCCTCACGACGGTCCGAACCCAAATGTGAGTATGGAACGTTCGAGGGCTAGCCTTCAAGAACGACCACGGCTCGCGGGCGAGGAACTTTCCAAACGGGACAGGTATTTGCCACAAGGGCCATAAATGTTCATCCGGCGGTGGGTACCTTTGAGGGTCATGCCATGGACAGGCAGCCCTCCAGGGCCCGGGATGATCGGAGAAAGAGCAAATGGAGCAGAGACTGGAACGGAGAACACAAGAGTTGCGAAAAAGGCTTTTCTTCTTTTTATTCATCCACACAACGGGGAAGGAGTTTTGCATAGAAAGAGATTCATCCCAAGATACAAATGGACTACATCAGAAGGGGGGGGGGGAGAAGATACTGTCGAGGAAGAAAGAAAAGAACACAGAACCCCACCCGGCTCAGCTCTCACACTCACCCCTCTCTCTCTCTCCCTTTTCTTCTCCGGCACCAGAACAGAGCTTGCTCACCCTTCGGCCTTCTTCAATGGAAGCTCCCCAGAGGAGGAGAAAAAGAAACTCTCTCACCCCTGTTCGCCTCAGAGAGCCACACGAGAACCAGAGCCACCCCTTCTCCTTCTCTTCTTTTTTTTGATCCTCCTCTTCTCTCTTCTCTTCTCTCGATATATATATCCATCCAGCTGGGAAAGGAGCCCCTTGAAGTTCAATGCCCCTTCGCTTCCATTTTTCTCCCTCTATGTATCTGACGCTGTTGAGTGGCCTGCAGGTAGGGGGATTCATAGCGTAGGGGAGGTGCCTCCACCGGATTGGTCGACGGTGACTGGCGGGGAAGCGATGTTCGGTGCGGAGCTCGAAGATTGCCATTCCAGGGAGCTTGAGGAGTTCAGGCGGTTGCACGTTGGTCGGACGCCGGAGGCCTGGCCATTTCAGGTAAGTTCTCTTCATTTGCGCCCGAAAATAGGGGATCGGACTGATGACAGGATGGGTTGATTGCGCGTCGGGGAAACGCTTCAGAGAATAGTCTATTGTGGGCTTTGAGAATGAGGGGTTAAAACGGTGCCGTTTTAGTGCATTCAAAGGGGTGCCATTTTAAGCATCAAAGGGGGAAGGCCCCTTCGACAGGAGCGCGCCGGATAGCCAAAGAAATAAAGGGGGCGCGCCATTTTGAGAAGGGGGGGCGCGCCGTTTTAAGGCCCCTTCGTGCCGTTTTAAGCACCAAACAGATTCTTTTCGAAGTCGCGGCCATTTATATGAATGTTGGCATTCCCAGAACGTTCCATTTGTGATGTATGGCCTCTGTAATATTCCGTTTGTAGCCTCTGGGACTCGGTCCCAGATTCTACGTGACTTTCGGTGCATGCCGAGACTGTGCCGGAGTTCCGACTTCTCTCTGATTCAGCTCTTGGCATGGCCGGTCGGAGCGTTGTAGCTGTATCTTCTGCTTAGGGGGCTTCCTTAGCGGGTAGCGAACCACCAAGCGAGTTCTCGTCCTGATCGGGCGAGGCATGAGGTTTATTCGGCATTTTCGTCTCCGGCTTGCTCTCGAGTGTTACGACGTGCATGCCGTATGATCGACGCCGTCATCATTTTTTTTGACATCCACGGGCTCGTGGGCGGCGCAAGCGAGGGACGAGTGCGCGGGGCCCGCGAGTGTAGAGTTCTTCGACATGACGTTTGTTCTTCCGAGCCAGTGGGATGCTAGTCCGGCATGGATTCACGGGAAAGCGCTCACTCCTTCAGCGAAGGGATGAGGGGATCACTTCACCGCATACGCACACGGACCGACATGTCTGAGTGGAGGTTTGGTGATCGACGTGGCGGGATGCCGAAGCAAGAAGGAAGGGCTTATGCGTCGTCTAGGGCGAAAGGCCCAAAACGACTTCGACGAGGCCAATCCCAAGAGGGAGTTGTTGACTCGTGTTGGGTTTAGGAAAAGTCGTTCGTTCATCAACTCGGGCGGAAGGTCTGGGCCAAGCAAGGAGGGGTTTCTTCGTGTTCATGGACTTGGACGGGAGGTCCGAGCCAAGCAAAGAGGATGTATTTTTTGTTCATGGACTGGGACGGAAGGTCCGAGCCAAGCAAGGAGGGGTTTATTTGTGTTCATGGACTCGGACGGAAGGTCTGAGCCAAGCAAAGAGGATGCATTTTTTGTTCATGGACTGGGACGGAAGGTCCGAGCAAAGCAAGGAGGGGTTTATTTGTGTTCATGGACTCGGACGGAAGGTCCGAGCCAAGCAAAGGGGGTCCTTTTTGTTCATCGACTTGGACGGAAGGTCCCAGACGAGCAAGGAGGCTCTTTCTCTTTTTCTTTTTATTCATTGGCTTGGACGGAAGGTCCGAGCCAAGCAAAGGAGGTTCTTTTGTGTATCGACTCGGACGGAAGGTCCAAGCCACGGCTTTGTTCGTCGGTAGGACAGGGAATTGGAGATGGACGTTGTGTATTCATTGACACGGGATTAGTGTCAAAGCAAAGGTCTTTTGTTCATGGCTTGGACGGAAAGCCCGAGCCAAACAAAGAGGTTCTTTTTATTCATCGACTTGGACATGAGGTCTGAGCCAAGCAGAGGAGGTTCTTTTTTTTTATTCATTGACTTGGACGGAAGGTCCGAGCCAAGGGTTTGTTCGTTGGTGGGACTGGGAGTTGTGATATTGAGGTGGTTTATTCATTGACACGGGGTTAGTATCAAAGCAAGGGTCTTTTTGTTCATGGCTTCAGACGGAAGGTCTGGGCCACAGGTTTGTTCATCGATGCCGGCAGGAAGTCGGAGACCGACATGGTTTACTTGTCCCTTTCTCTCTTCATTAGTGCCGACGGGGTGTCGGGAACCTGACGCGGTATGTTGGTCTCTTCTTCTCTTCATCAGGGCCGATAGGGTGTCGGGAACTGACATGGTTTATTTGTCTCTTCTTCTTTTCATCAGTGCCAACAGGGTGTCGAGAACTGACATGGTTTATTTGTCTCTTCTTCTCTTCATCAGTGCCGACGGGCGTCGGGGGCTGACATTGTTTGTTTGTCTCTTCTTCTCTTCATCAGTGCCGATAGGGTGTCGGGGGCTGACATGGTTTGTTTGTCTCTTCTTCTCTTCATCAGTGCCGACAGGGTGTCGGAAACTGACATGGTTTATTTGTCTCTTCTTCTCTTCATCAGTGCCGACGGGCGTCGGGGGCTGACATGGTTTGTTTGTCTCTTCTTCTCTTCATCAGTGCCGACAGGGTGTCGGGGGCTGACATGGTTTGTTTGTCTCTTCTTCTCTTCATCAGTGCCGACAGGGTGTCGGGAACTGACATGGTTTATTTGTCTCTTCTTCTCTTCATCAGTGCCGACAGGGTGTCGGGAACTGACATAGTTTATTTGTCTCTTCTTCTCTTCATCAATGCCAACGGGCGTCGGGGGTTGACATGGTTTGTTTGTCTCTTCTTCTCTTCATCAGTGCCGACAGGGTGTCGGGGGCTGACATGGTTTATTTGTCTCTTCTTCTCTACATCAGTGCCGACGGGCGTCGGGGGCTGACATGGTTTGTTTGTCTCTTCATCTCTTCATCAGTGCCGACAGGGTGTCGGGAACTGACATGGTTTATTTGTCTCTTCTTCTCTTCATCAGTGCCGACAGGGTGTCGGGAACTGACATGGTTTATTTGTCTCTTCTTCTCTTCATCAGTGCCGACGAGCGTTGGGGGCTGACATGGTTTATTTGTCTCTTCTTCTCTTCATCAGTGCCGATAGGGTGTCGGGGGCTGACATGGTTTATTTGTCTCTTCTTCTCTTCATCAGTGCCGACGGGCGTCGGGGGCTGACATGGTTTGTTTGTCTCTTCTTCTCTTCATCAGTGTCGACAGGGTGTCGGGGGCTGACATGGTTTGTTTGTCTCTTCTTCTCTTCATCAGTGCCGACAGGGTGTCGGAAACTGACATGGTTTATTTGTCTCTTCTTCTCTTCATCAGTGTCGACAGGGTGTTGGGAACTGACATGGTTTATTTGTCTCTTCTTCTCTTCATCAGTGCCGACGGGCGTCGGGGGCTGACATGGTTTGTTTGTCTCTTCTTCTCTTCATCAGTGCCGACAGGGTGTCGGGGGCTGACATGGTTTGTTTGTCTCTTCTTCTCTTCATCAGTGCCGACAGGGTGTCGGGAACTGACATGGTTTATTTGTCTCTTCTTCTCTTCTTCTTGTTCTTCTTCTTTTTTTTCTTTTGTCGTTCTCCCTTTTTTTTTTTGAAACGCAGGATAAACAGTGCCCAAACCATCTGGGCAATAGTAATGCAAATTCACCCCGGGTGGGTCGAAGCTATATTTCATTCATTGAATGGGGGAATTAGAGCGTGGTACAACTTCTAATGTCTACCGTTGAGGGGTGAAAACTGAACCTCCCCCCGATGGTTGACGATTACATACGCTCCACCCTCGTAGACCTTCTGGACTATATACGGTCCAAGCCAATTCTCCTTTAGCTTGCCCTTAGGATTGGAAGCCATGACTTCTCTTCTCTTCACCATGACGAGGTCACCCTTTTTGAATTCACGTTCCTTGACAAGCTTGTCAAAGGCACGCGCTATTCGGGCCTGATAGACCTGGATGTTCTGCTGAGCTTGAAGCCTTTTCCCCTCCAAGTTGGAGAACTCTTCGAGCCTTCGCTCGACATTTGTTTATTCTTCCCAGATCAACCCGTGCTGGATTGCGACCCGAAGGGAGGGTACTTCCAACTCGATGGGGACAATTGCCTCTGATCCATACACCAGGGAGAAGGGTGAACAACCCGTTGGAGTTTTGTATATAGTACGGTACGCCCACAGGGCATCGTACATTTTCTCTTCCCAATATCTCTTGTTAGAATTAACAATTTTGGATAGGAGAGTACAAGGAGTTTTATTGAAAGCTTCAGCCAAGCCATTGGCCTGTGGGTTGTAAGGGGTCGACGTCCTCCAGTCAATCTTGTACTTTTCTGCCAGTCGGTAGACTTTCTGGTTACGGAAGTGGCTTCCATTATCTGAGATAATTCGGTTCGGAGTGCCAAACCGGAATATGATGTTACGGAGGACAAACCTGGCAACGATTTCCCCAGTCACTTCTTTCAAGGCAACAGCTTCCGCCCAGCGGGAGAAGTAATCAGTTGCGGCCAAGATGTACTTGCACCCAGCGGATGATGCGGGTAGTGGACCCACGACGTCTGTTCCCCATTGGGCGAAAGGCCAGCTGGGTAGTGTTGGATGCAGCGGCACGGGCGGTCTTCTAGGCACCATCGCGTGCTCCTGGCATTTCTGACAAGACTTGGCATACTTGCAGCAGTCATTGAACATTATCGGCCAGTAGTAGCCGAGTTTCTTGATTTCAATTTTTATTTTCGGTCCTGCCTGGTGTGCTCCAGCCGTTCCGACGTGAACTTCTTTCATGACTCTCCAAGCTTCTTCAGTGGATAGGCATCGGAGGAGTACCTTCCGTTTGGAATCTGCCATAATTCGGAACAGGATCCCGTTCCGGACCTCATAAGAGTCCTTTGTTCTAATTAGCTTGATCTTCTCTTCCCTTTGCCTGGGCAATTGCTGGTCCTTTGTTCTAATTAGCTTGATCTTCTCTTCCCTTTGCCTGGGCAATTGCTGGTATTTAAACCACTGCAAAAGAGGGTCCCTCCAGTCGGGTAGGTTGACGGCTTCCGTTGTAGCGGCCTCAAGTTCTTCTTCTTCTGGCCTTTCTATCATGCTGGGCACTTGGCACTGATTCACCACCCGGATGTTGAGGGATCCATCTGGCGGGACTGCCAATGAACTCGCCAATTTTGCCAGTGCATCGGCTTGTGCATTCTCTCCTCTGGCAATGTGGCCTATCTCAATGAGGTAGAACCGCTGCATGAGCCGTTTCGCCTTAGTATAGTAAGGGAGTAATTCGGGTTTTCGGACGTCAAACTGTCCCTGAACCTGCTTGACGACCAGCAATGAATCGCCAAACACATGTAATATTTTAATCTCCATTTGCAAAGCGACTTGGATACCAATGATCAGAGCTTCATACTCTGCCTCATTATTTGTGCAGGGCTTGTTAATGGAGCAGGATGTGTGCAATACTTCTCCCTCAGGGGATTTAAGGACGATGCCGGCCCCGGCCCGTACTTTTGTGTGCCCAGACGGGGTTGTTTCTGTTCTCGAAGCTCCATCAAAGTGCAGCTGCCAGGCGATCTGTTGGGCTTGGTCCACCTCTAGTGTTTCATCTTCAGGAAGCTCCGTGGCCAGTGGGGAATCTTCAGGCACAGGGTGTGCTGCAAAGAAATCGGCCATGGCTTGACCCTTAACGGCCTTCTGAGGCACGTAGGTGATGTCAAATTCCATTAACAGTACGGCCCACTTGCCGAGAGGTCCCTTCAGGACTGGCTGGGAGAGAATGTGCTTGACTGGGTCAGCCTTAGAGATCAGGCTCACTTCATGCGAGAGCATGTAATGCCTCAACTTCTTGACTGCGAAGACCAAGGCGAGGCAAACCTTCTCAATCGGGGTGTATTTTGCTTCTGCCGCCACTAGTCTTCGGCTGAGGTAATAGAGAGCTTGCTCCTTCCCCTCATCATTATTCTGGGCGAGCATTGCCCCCAGCGAACATTCGGTGGCAGCTATATATAGAATAAGTGGCCTCCCCTTGACAGGTGCCCCCAGCACAGGCGGGGTCTTTAAGTAATCCTTCAGCCGATCGAAGGCCTTCTGACATTCCTGGTTCCAGTTGAAAGGTGCATTCTTCATCATTAGTTTGTGGAATGGTTGACAGCACCCCGACAAATTGGAGATAAACCTTCGGATGTAGGCCAACCGGCCTTGCAGGGACCTTAACTCTCCCAAATTCTTCGGAGGGGGTAGCTCCTGAATGGCTTTTATTTTAAAAGGGTCGATCTCGATCCCCCTATATCGGACAATGAAGCCAAGAAACTTTCCACTAGAGACGCCGAAGGCACACTTCATTGGGTTCATTTTTAGCTCATATTGCCGGAGTCTCTCGAAGATGACTCTAAGGTCATTCAGGTTGTAGCAACCCTGGTAAAAATAAAAGGAAATAAAAACCCCAATTGATCAAAATAAGATTAAAAGATTTAATGAATAAATGATAAGAGCCTAAAGAAGTAAATAATAAACCAAAATGTAAATAACGCCTTGATTCAAGGCGCTACTTCAAAAAGAAACGCCCTTATACAAGGCGCGAATTCTAGAAAGGATGACCATAGCAGATGTCGTCAATTCTTAAACGGCCAAAATAATAAAAAGGGCAAGTAAACGTAACGCCCTCCACATGGATGCGTTTTACATAAGAAATGACTTTAACAAAGGCGTCAATTTAAACTAACGCCCTACGGCAAGGCGTTAATTCCGTTTGTGACCCATTCGAACCCGGACATTATCCAGGGTAAGTTTTTAGATTAATACGTGTTCAATCGAACATGGAAAGGACTCTATCAAGGAAAGACATGTTCTAATCAAACTCCAACCCTATTGGGTTCTGTAAACCCTATAAATAACCCTACCTGTCGAGCCCTAATAAGCTGTTGGTCGAAGGAAAACTCTGTTGCTGCATACGTAAAGAACAGGTAATGTTCTTCTTCCCTGCCTTCGGTCATAATCATGAAGAATATTGATGTTCTTCATCATCTTTGCTGCAGGAAGTCTGCCGTAAGTAGTAACTCTTCTGCCTAGTTGAAGGACGGGAGGTTCTTCATCAAGACGATCTCTTCCTCCAAGAAGGAAGTTGTTTCCATAAGCTTCGGAAGAACTCTGTTTAGAACAGAGCATCATTTTTCCTTCACGTTTCTTCATCCAGATCACCCATCAGGTAGGTTTTCTCAAGAATTGTATCCCAAACCAACATAGTAATTATGATAAAGTCATCTGTCAATTCATGCATATAGATTCTCTGCGTTTTCATAGTTTTCTGGAAAATAGTGTAAGTAGCGACCCTCCTTAGGGTGCTAATTTTAAAGGAAGTGACCCAGACTAGGGCGCTAATTCTTGTTTTGACGCCCTGCCCAGGAGTCGTCAACTTCACTTAATTATTAATTACCCATGTTTAAAATTCTATATCAAGTAAACCATGTATCTAATCTAATGCATGATCATACTTGTTGAATCCTGCTATTTTTCTCTTCCTGACCATGTGATCCTCTTCCTGAAAATTTTATTATATGGAAATTTATACTGTTCATGAATCCTATTTCGGATGTTAAGGAATTAACGCCCTGGGATAGGTCGTCTCTTACATAACTGACGCCCTGCACCAGGGCGTGACTTTAAAATTAACGCCCCTCTGTGAAGCGCGTTTTCATGAAAATTCCAAAAATGGGAAATTTTGCAAAATATTATAAATCTAATGGACGCCTGCTACTGTAGTCATTAAATCATAAATAAACGCCCCTATAGAAGGCGTTAATTTGATAAGTAATGACTTAGATTAAGTTGCTATTTTCCTGTGATACTATTTTTACACTGTTACTGTTAACCGAGGGTTTCATATGTATATATATATATATATATATATATATATATATATATATATATATATATATATATATATCGACACTATATTCCAGTCCGTGAATATAGCCCCATGTTTCATGATGATTTATCGCATTACCCCTCAATTCTCAGTGACATACAAGCTCTCCATTAGACATTCCGTTCCTTTGGACTAGCGAGTTAGTCATAGAGACCTTCATAAGACTCCTCGAGCCTTGGATTCTCTCAAGGCCGATTGAGCGGGTTGTACCATGAAAACCTATCACACTACTTTGCCATGTCACTCTATAGAAACATGGTATACCGGCCCTCATGTTATGCTATGTGTATGATATGAGAATTATCTTAATGAACGGGGAAAGCATGCCATTATTGTGATGTTCTTGTGGACCCCAATTCTATATCAAACATTATTATGATGTTCTTGTGGACCTCAATTCTATATTAAAAGAGTGACCATCTACTTGTGGGCACTTACTTGTCATGGTACCCAAGTTAGGGAACCAATTCCACCTAGTTTTATCGGTACTCATGATTGCACCGTTATTATCATCATTATTGTCATGTTCAAATCCTTGAAATGCTATCTACCTCTAAGTTCATACAAGCTCTTTATCCTGGAAACTCCATATTGGCTATACACAAAGTGAATGTCAAAATACATGATCAATGCCTGCGCATATGGGGCCCGATCTGGTCCTGGGAGGAGCACCCAAAAGTACTAGTGCCCATGGGAGTTGTAATGATCACGGTATGGCATTGTACCGAAGTGCATGACTAACTTGATTGGACATTCCATAAAAAAAAACAAAAATCTCGTACTTGACTCGACTTGACATGACATGACTTGCGTGACCCGAAAAAGGGTAATTTATATACTTGCTTGCTTGAAACGTGATAGCCAAGTTCTTGACATGACATGATGAAATTACTTGCTTGAACATCCTGACATCTATTACTTGAAAGTTCATGAATAGTTCACCTTGTTATCTTGTTGATATACTCTCTATCTTGTCGTTTTATGCGAGCATGCATAGCTATAGTGCATTCATAAAAATGTAATTACTTAAACCCATTGCTAGTTCTTGAGATATAATTTTCCTACTGAGCGTTCGCTCACTCAGTGTTTCCCTACTTTTCAGGTAAGTCCGACGATGAGGGAACTCAATCTGACGGGGAAAGTCAAGAGTGAAGAGAGTAGAGCTCTCCGTCTATCCAAGCGTCTACTAGTCTTATCTTTCAAATTTCTTAAGTCAACCATTGTACTTTTCCTTTTATTGGGTCATAGCACTTTCATTAAGTGAATTGTAATAGAAGTACTTTGAGGTTGTGATTGAATAAAGGATTGGGTTATCTTTACTTTTGCGTATCTCTGATTTTTGGTATCGAATACACTAATCCTCTGATTGACATGAATGATATAAACTAGTCACGCATCTCTGGGTATCTTCCACGCTCGGGACGTGACAGTTTTTATGGTATCAGAGCCTAGGGTATTCAATTCCTAGAAAACCCAAGTCCAAGGATAAGTCTGAACCTCTAACCAGTGAGAATTGGGTAGAACCAAGGGTTAAAGTCAAATAGAATTAAAAGCCTTTAAACGCAATCACATACAAATAGCTATTGTAATTGTAGGACAATGACTGCCGAACGTGCTCAATGGCGCAACATGCAACGCACTCTCCAAGACATGACCCAGGCACTTCAACAAGTGGCACAAGGAGGTGCACTACGTGGAGCCGGAAATCTCCACCAAGGCTTTAAGAACATGAATCCTCCAAAGTTCGTAGGATCTACTGATCCGGACGATGCCGAACACTGGATCTGGGAAACCGAACGGATCTTTCGGGTTATGCAATGCACGGATCAAGAGAAGGTCCTGCTAGCAACTTTTCAATTAGAAAGAGACGCCCGATGCTGGTGGGAGTCGGTAGAAGCCACATTAGATCAAGGACAAGTTACTTGGGAGGAGTTTTTTGAACATTTCAACAATAAATATTTCTCAGATCGAGTTCAAGAGAAGAAAGCCGCTGAATTCGCCGCACTTAAGCAACGATCTTTGTCGGTAGCTGAATATGAAGCGCAGTTCTCTAGGCTGTCTCGGTACGCTAAACACTTAGTTAGTACTGAGAAGATGAAAGCTCGAAGATTCTTTAATGGGCTCAGGCCCCAATATATCACACAACTGGCACCGATGGACATACAAGTCTATTCGGAGATGGTTCGACGAGCCCAATTACTAGAAGATGCCACGGAACTATCTGATAGGATCCGTGGGAAAGATAAGAAGGAGAATGTTACTAGCTCTGGCACCTTCAAACCCAATTTCAAGAAGAGGCCAAGTAATGGAGGCATTCCCTCCCAGGAGCAAAAGTTCAAGAAGACCAAACCTTTCTCCATCACCACTACACCTGCTAAGGTGGTATGTAAGCACTGTGATAAGGCCGGGCACAAGGCCGAAGAATGTTGGAGGAAACTTGGAGCGTGTCTTCGTTGTGGGAGCCGTGATCATCGGATTCCCGACTGTCCCCTACTCAATGATCAAGCCGGTGATGGAAAGCGCCCGGTAACAAAGAATGCTCGTCTCCACGCAATTAAGGAAACCGAAGAAGATGAAGGCGGACTAGTAGAAGGTACACTGAAAGTTTGTTCCAAGTCTGCATATGTCTTATTTGATACGGGTGCATCACATTCTTTTATTTCCAAGAAGTTTGCTGACCCACTGCCTATGGAATCGGAATGGATGAAAATATTTTTATCTACTCCTCTCGGAAACGAAACCGATATTACGCACCATTATCAAAACTGTGAAGTCTTAGTAAAAGGAAGAAATCTTCCTATCAACCTCATATGTCTAGACCTAAAGGAATATGATGTCATATTGGGAGCAGATTGGTTATCTAGGTATCAGGCAACTGTGGATGACCGTAACAGCAAAGTTACTTTCAAGGACTTTCCAGAACTAGTCTATTCTAGCCCTAAGAGTCGGAGCAAGTCACCTCTTATTTCGGCTCTCCGAGCTAGCAAGCTAATAAGGAAAGGATGTGTATCTTTCCTTGCATTTGTCACCATTAAGGAGACTAAGGAGACTAAGCTAGAAGACATCCCAGTCGTGCAAGAATTTCCGGACGTGTTTCCGGAGGACTTGCCTGGATTACCCCCACAAAGAGAAGTGGCCTTCACTATCGATTTGGTCCCTGGTGCTGGACCAGTTTCTAAGGCACCATATAGGATGTCCCCTGCCGAACTCAAGGAGCTGAAGGAGCAATTAATGGAGCTTCTCAAGAAGGGATTTATTAGACCAAGCACTTCCCCGTGGGGAGCACCTGTGCTATTTGTAAAGAAGAAAGATGGATCCATGAGGTTATGCATCGATTATCGATAGTTGAATCATCTCACTATCAAGAACAAGTATCCACTGTCGAGAATCGATGAGTTATTTGATCAAATATCTGGATCCAAGTATTTTTCAAAGATTGATCTCAGGTCAGGTTATCACCAACTAAGGATCAAGGATGATGACATTCATAAGACCGCATTCAGAAGCAGGTATGGCCATTATGAGTTTGTTATTATGCCTTTTGGACTAACAAATGCCCCTGCTGCCTTTATGCAGTTGATGAATAGTATATTCAGACCTTATCTAGATCAATTCGTGGTGGTTTTCATTGATGATATATTGATTTACTCCAAGACCAAGAGAGAGCATGAGGAACATTTAAGGATTGCATTACAGATATTGAGGACAAATCAGCTATATGCAAAGCTCAGCAAATGTGAATTTTGGTTAAGAGAAGTAGCTTTCTTGGGGCATGTTATATCAAAAGATGGTTTATCCGTAGATCCATCAAAGGTTGAAGCTGTAAGGAATTGGGAAAGACCGACCAATGCTAGCGAGGTCTGTAGTTTCTTGGGTCTTGCGGGCTACTATCGGCGATTCATCAAGGATTTCTCCAAGATAGCCGTACCACTCACTAGGCTAACTCGCAAGGAGATACGCTATGAATGGAGCGAGGATTGTGAACGAAGCTTCCAAGCTCTCAAGGATCACTTGACTACTACCCCAGTCTTAGCTCTACCAATTGAGGGAGAAAAGTTCGAGGTATACACCGATGCATCTGGCATTGGCCTCGGATGTGTTTTAATGTAACAAGGGAAGGTTATAGCCTACTCTTCTCGTCAATTGAAGAAGCACGAGGAGAACTACCCAGTTCATAATTTAGAATTGGCTGCGGTAGTATTTGCACTGAAGATATGGAGACATTATCTGTATGGAGTGCAGTTTCTTGTATACTATGACCATAAAAGTCTTAAGTATCTCTTCTCTCAGAAGGAATTGAATATGAGACAAAGACGTTGGCTAGAATATCTTAAGGACTTCGACTTTACTATACAATATCATCCTGGAAAGGGTAATCCTGTAGCTGATGCCCTTAGTCGAAAGCCGAGAGCATTACTAGCCAATTGTATGATTCAAGAGTGGAAGTTGCTAGAACAATTCACTAGACTTAATATAAGCTTGGACAAGGACAGTAGGTGTGTCACCTTATCCCATATGAGCATACAGCCAGACTTGCTATCCGAAATACAAGGACTTCAAGGTAGTGACCCGGTATTAGTGGAAATCAAGGGCAAACTAGAAGGACAATCTGTGTTCCAACTAGCTTCAGATGGAAGGTTGTTATTCCAAAATAGAACTTGTATACCGGATTGTCCAGAATTAAAGAAGAAGATCTTAGATGAAGCTCACAGATCAAGGTACACAATTCATCCAGGATCTACTAAGATGTACCAAGATTTAAAAAGGACCTTCTGGTGGTCTAATATGAAGAGAGAAGTCACGGACTTTGTGTCTCGCTGTCTCACCTGCCAACAAGTTAAGGCTGAACACCAGAAGCCTGCCAGAAAGCTACATCCTCTGGATATTCCCAAATGGAAGTGGGAGGATATTGGTATGGATTTCATCATGGGTCTAACTAAATCAAAAGGAGGATATGATGGAATATGGGTTATCATTGATCGATTGACCAAATCAGCGCACTTCTTGCCAATCAAGAGTCGATGGTCAGTTGATGTTCTGGCTGCATTATACATAAAAGAGATAGTCAGATTACATGGTATTCCTGTCTCGATTGTGTCTGACAGAGATCCCCGTTTTAGTATGCATTTTTGGAAAGGACTACAACATTCGTTGGGATCGAGACTTAACTTTAGTACAGCTTTTCATCCTCAAACGGATGGTCAGACCGAAAGAACTAATCAGGTAGTGGAAGATATGCTCAGGGCTTGCATCATTGATTTTGGTGGAAGCTGGCATGATCACTTGCCGTTGGTTGAATTTGCATACAATAATAGTTACCAGGCAAGTATACAAATGGCACCTTTCGAAGCCTTATACGGAAGGAGTTGCCGATCACCCTTATGCTGGGACGAAGTTGGAGAGAAACAACTATTAGGTCCAGATATGGTAAGGGATACCACCGAGAAGATACAGTTGATTAGAGAAAGACTGCAAGTAGCTCAGTCTAGACAAAAGGCTTATGCTGATACAAGAAGAAGAGATCTCGAATTCCAAGTCGGAGATCACGTCTTTCTCAAAATATCACCTGGACGTGGAATAAGGAGATTTGGTGTTAAAGGTAAGCTTACACCAAGATTTATCAGACCTTTTAAGATATTAGAAAGGGTTGGCGAAGTTGCTTATCGCATCGCATTACCTCCACAATTGTCTGATGTTCACAGTGTATTCCATATATCCATGTTAAAGAAGTATGTGCACGATCCGTCACATATCATTGATCATGGAGACCTGGTGATTCAAAAGGACCTTACTTATGAACAAAAGCCCATGAAGATCCTTGATCGCGAGGTACGAACATTAAGGAATAAAGTTATCCCCATGCTAAAGGTGCAATGGAGTAAATGTTCAGAACACGAAGCCACATGGGAGACCGAGGAGTCTATGAGGAAACGATTCCCGAACTTATTCTAAAAAGGTATATACTCTACACTCTCCACATATATATAAATATATGCGATTGAATTTGGGGACCAAATTCTTTTAAGTGGGGGAGGGTGTAGCAACCCTGGTAAAAATAAAAGGAAATAAAAACCCCAATTGATCAAAATAAGATTAAAAGATTTAATGAATAAATGATAAGAGCCTAAAGAAGTAAATAATAAACCAAAATGTAAATAACGCCTTGATTCAAGGCGCTACTTCAAAAAGAAACGCCCTTATACAAGGCGCGAATTCCAGAAAGGACGACCACAGCAGATGTCATCAATTCTTAAACGGCCAAAATAATAAAAAGGGCAAGTAAACGTAACGCCCTCCACATGGACACGTTTTACATAAGAAATGACTTTAACAAAGGCGTCAATTTAAACTAACGCCCTACGGCAAGGCGTTAATTCCGTTTGTGACCCATTCGAACCCGGACATTATCCAGGGTAAGTTTTTGGATTAATACGTGTTCAATCGAACATGGAAAGGACTCTATCAAGGAAAGACATGTTCTAATCAAACTCCAACCCTATTGGGTTATGTAAACCCTATAAATAACCCTTCCTGTCGTGCCCTAATAAGCTGTTGGTCGAAGGAAAACTCTGCTGCTGCATACGTAAAGAATAGGTAATGTTCTTCTTCCCTGCCTTCGGTCATAATCATGAAGAATATTGATGTTCTTCATCATCTTTGCTGCAGGAAGTCTGCCGTAAGTAGTAACTCTTCTACCTAGTTGAAGGACGGGAGGTTCTTCATCAAGACGATGTCTTCCTCCAAGAAGGAAGCTGTTTCCATAAGCTTCGGAAGAACTCTGTTTAGAACAGAGCATCGTTTTTCCTTCACGTTTCTTCATCCAGATCACCCATCAGGTAGGTTTTCTTAATAATTGTAGCCTAAACCAACATAGTAATTATGATAAAGTAATCTGTCAATTCATGCATATAGATTCTCTACGTTTTCATAGTTTTCTGGAAAATAGTGTAAGTAGCGACCCTCCTTAGGGCGCTAATTTTAAAGGAAGCGACCCAGACTAGGGCGCAAATTCTTGTTTTGACGCCCTGCCCAGGAGTCGTCAACTTCACTTAATTATTAATTACCCATGTTTAAAATTCTATATCAAGTAAACCATGTATCTAATCTAATGCATGATCATACTTGTTGAATCCTGCTATTTTTCTCTTCCTGACCATGTGATCCTCTTCCTGAAAATTTTATTATCTGGAAATTTATACTGTTCATGAATCCTATTTCGGATGTTAAGGAATTAACGACCTGGGATAGGTCGTCTCTTACATAACTGACGCCCTGCACCAGGGCGTGACTTTAAAATTAACGCCCCTCTGTGAGGCGAGTTTTCATGAAAATTCCAGAAATGGGCAATTTTGCAAAATATTATAAATCTAATGGACGCCTGCTACTGTAGTCGTTAAATCATAAATAAACGCCCCTATAGAAGGCGTTAATTTGATAAGTAATGACTTAGATTAAGTCGCTATTTTCCTGTGATACTATTTTTACACTGTTACTGTTAACCGAGGGTTTCATATATATATATCGGCACTATATTCCAGTCCGTGAATATAGCCCCATGTTTCATGATGATTTATCGCATTACCCCTCAATTCTCAGTGACATACAAGCTCTCCATTGGACATTCCGTTCCTTTGGACTAGCGAGTTAGTCATAGAGACCTCCATAAGACTCCTCGAGCCTTGGATTACCTCAAGGCCGATTGAGCGGGTTGTACCATGAAAATCTATCACACTACTTTGCCATGTCACTCTATAGAAACATGGTATACCGGCCCTCATGTTATGCTATGTGTATGATATTAGAATTATCTTAATGAACGGGGAAAGCATGCCATTATTGTGATGTTCTTGTGGACCCCAATTCTATATCAAACATTATTATGATGTTCTTGTGGACCTCAATTCTATATTAAAAGAGTGACCATCTACTTGTGGGCACTTACTTGTCATGGTACCCAAGTTAGGGAACCAATTCCACCTAGTTTTATCGGTACTCGTGATTGCACCGTTATTATCGTCATTATTGTCATGTTCAAATCCTTGAAATGCTATCTACCTCTAAGTTCATACAAGCTCTTTATCCTTGAAACTCCATATTGGCTATACACAAAGTGGATGTCAAAATACATGATCAATGCCTGCGCATATGGGGCCCGATCTGGTCCTGGGAGAAAGTACTAGTGCCCATGGGAGTTGTAATGATCACGGTATGACATTGTACCGAAGTGCGTGACTAGCTTGATTGGACATTTCACAAAAATCTTGTACTTGACTCGACTTGACATGACATGACTTGCGTGACCCGAAAAAGGGTAATTTATATACTTGCTTGCTTGAAACGTGATAGCCAAGTTCTCGACATGACATGATGAAATTACTTGCTTGAACATCCTGACATCTATTACTTGAAAGTTCATGAATAGTTCACCTTGTTATCTTGTTGATATACTCTCTATCTTGTCGTTTTATGTGAGCATGCATAGCTATAGTGCATTCATAACAATGTAATTACTTAAACCCATTGCTAGTTCTTGAGATATAATTTTCCTACTGAGCGTTCTCTCACTCAGTGTTTCCCTACTTTTCAGGTAAGTCTGACGATGAGGGAACTCAATCTGACAGGGAAAGTCAAGAGTGAAGAGAGTAGAGCTCTCCGTCTATCCAAGCGTCTACTAGTCTTATCTTTCAAATTTCTTAAGTCAACCATTGTACTTTTCCTTTTATTGGGTCATAGCACTTTCATTAAGTGAATTGTAATAGAAGTACTTTGAGGTTGTGATTGAATAAAGGATTGGGTTATCTTTACTTTTGCCCATCTCTGATTTTTGGTGTCGAATACACTAATCCTCTGATTGACATGAATGATATAAACTCGTCACGCATCTCTGGGTATCTTCCGCGCTCGGGGCGTGACACAGGTGATCCCCCCTTTTCTTTGTCTTGACGACCAGATCATCAATGTAGCATTCGACTTTGCTATATAGCAGTTCGTCGAATATCTTGGTCATCGCCTGCTGGTAAGTGGCGCCAGCGTTCTTGAGGCCGAAGGGCATTCTTTTGTAGTGAAATATCCCTTTAGGTGACCGGAAGGCCGTATGAATTTGGTCATGTTCAGCTATCCATATTTGATTATAGCCGGACGATCCGTTCATGAAGGACAAGGCCTCATGGCCGGTAGTTGCATCAATCATCACTTCGGTGATGGGCACTGAAAAGTCATCTTTTGGGCAAGCTTTATTCAGGTCGCGGAGGTCCACGCAGATCCTGATCTGTCCATTCTTCTTCTTCACCGGTACGATGTTGGCCAACCAAGTAGTGTATTGGTTTTCAGCTACGAAATCAACATCTATGAGCTTGTCGACTTCTTTGTAAATCTGCTTTATCAGCTCTGGCCTCATACGTCGGGGGGACTGCTTCACCGGCTCCACCTTGGGATCAATAGCCAGAATATGTTGAGTCACGCTGGGGCTTAGGCCGGGCATCTCTTTGTAGTTCCAGGCGAAACAGTCCCGAAATTCTTACAGCAACCTGACATATTGTTCCCTCTATTGTGGAGGGAGAAGGGCACTTAGAAAAGTCGACCTGGGGTCACTTTCTGTGCCTAGGTTAATTTCAAGGAGCTCATCTACTGTGGCTTGGCCGCCATCTTCAATTTCCGGCGGTGCTAGCAGTAGGTCGATGAAATCTTGGTCTTCACCATCTTCTGCTTCAAGGACACCATAGGCGTCTTCTTGCTCCGCCTTGTTGAGTAATGAGGCTTTGCTTGTTTCTCCCTCTTCCAGGCCTGTTGTATGCGGCTTCGAGGGGTTTTCCTGCGTGGAGAAGTGAAGGACTTCTCCAGGATCTTCTTGGTAGTGATCATAGACGGCTCCTGCAGGAGCCGAGGTGATTGATTGCCACACTGGGGACTGTTCCGCTGTCGACGGCCGGGGTAGTTCATTCTCGGCTACATCTTCAAAGATCTGGTGCTGAACTGACACCATGTAAACACTTCTTTCATGGCCGCCTGCCACATGGCGGCGTGGCGGGGCCACCACATAATCTCCCATTCTGATCTCATCTCTCTCAATCAGGTCTTGAGCAATATCCTTGAATACGTAGCAGTCTTCGATAGGGTGACCCAGTATTTGGTGATAAGGGCAAAACAAAGGGTCACCATTTCTGTGAGCGTCTTGCGGCCTTTTAGACCTTGAGAGAGAGACCTTGCCATGGTGGCGGGCCCAGTCAAAAATCCCTCGGGTCTTGCTCTTTGGGAAAGAGTAAGGCCTTTGCATCCTTTCCTGTAGTGTAGGATTCCGCTTGGCTAGTCGTCCGACTGGAGAAACAGCTACATCCCTTGCCTGCTTTTTCAAGTGCATGGGGGCGTTCAGAATGGTATTCGGGGCTTGGTGCATGCCGATGTTCTGCTGGCGAAAGATGCCCCCGATCAAGTTAGACACAAGTGTGGTCACTTTGGCCAACTGAGCCTTCAACATCTCAATTTCCCACTGTTGCTGGTAGCACCGGGCAAACAGAGCAGGGTCGCATTGAGTGGGCCCTAGAGTGCTACTCGCTTCCCCGCTCTTTGCATCAAAGGTAGGGGGGAACAATGGTACCCTGCTGCTGTGGCTATTCGGGGTCGATCTCTTAGAGGAGGGTGGGACCTTCCCCTTGTTCCTGCGGGGAGGTGGATTCCACAGGAACACCTCTTCATCTTGATCTTCGTCGACAGGAGGCGTAGGGTGCCGACGATCTTCGACTTCCCGCAAGCCTGCATTGCCTGCGGGGCTATCACCGTTCGGAGCCGAGACTGATATCACATCGGCTTCGAAGGAATCTTCTATTGAGAAACCCAAGCCCGGGTGCCGGGTGATCTGCAACAACCTCTGGTCCAGGTTTGGTGGGTTCCACATCTTCTTGAACATTTCTTTCTGACTGGAGAGCTGGCAGAAGGGTATCCCTTGTTTCCTGGTCATTTTGACTACACGGCTGGTTATGTCAGGCAGCCCCATGATCAGGACGAGTGGGTCGTGCAGCTCATCGGGGAGTTTACAATCATCATCCCCTCTGGCCGGGTGCTCTTCAGCTACATAGAAGATGGTGGACGGGCCCCCGGGGTTAGACACCTCGAAGGTCTTTAGTCGTTCGACCACCTGGCAGTCAGCTTCTACCAGGGGCTTGATGACCTCGGGCGGGACCTTGACATCCTCCAGCAAGTCTTCAAGGTATGGCGTCCCTGGTGTAGGATAGATGGGAAGGGGAGTGGCTTTGATCACCCCTTCTGCCTTAGAAACAAATGACACCTGAGGGGGAGCCACATAGCCTGGCGGTGGTGGAGGGAACCAGTTGTCAGGCTCTGCTTTCTTCTTTCCTTTGTCCTGAGTGACTTAGGGTGCTTGCTTTGGCTTCTCCAAATACAAAGTGGCATCCGACAAATGACATTCAAACACTTCGAAAGGGTGGAGGTCAATAAACATTCTCTCCTCTTTCCCATTGCCGGGGTATTTGATGCATTGGTGCAGAGTGGATGGTACCACTCTATTTTAATGCAGCCAAGGTCGGCCGAGCAATGCCTTGTAAGAGGTGTTGGAGTTGATTATATGGAATAGGACCTTGGTTGTGAAGTCGCCGAGGGAGACGTTGAACTCTGCGACCCCCATGGGGACCTCACACTTCTGGTTGAAACCAGCAATCTTGACATTCTTGACCTCAATTAGGTGTACGTCAAAATAATGCTTCTGGTACACCCGGTAGGGGAGTATATTCACGGCTGCCCCGGGGTCGATCAAGACTCTGTTGATGGGATGTCCATTAAGCTGCCCCTTCATGTAGAGTGGCCTGTTGTGACTGCAGGTCGGTAAAAGCATGTCCTCTTCCGTGAAGGCCACAGGTACTTCAGGTGACATTTCTGCAAGGCAGGCTTCAACATATGCTGGTGTCTGGAGTGCGGCGATGACAGCTTGCCGTGTTTCTTCATCTAAGGATAGGATTTCCCAGACGGTAAACCTGGCTGAGATCTTCTTCAGGTGTTTGACTATTCTGTTGCCAGCTCGGACTTCGAGCAACTTCATTTCTTCGGCTCTACTGCACCTACCCCCAGTCTGGGCCTGGGGAGCCGGCTCAACGGGTGCCTCCTCCACTGGGTCAAATGCCGCTTGAGCTTGTGGGGCCTGCTGGGTCACTTCCTTTTCTTGCGAGAACTCGACAAGATTTGGGATGTTATCGGGCTCTTCCCTTGGCTGAGGAGGGATTGCCGCAGACGGAGCCCAGGGGCTGCCTGCCCCTTTGGTCTGCTGGGACTCGCGGGGGCCTGACTGTCCTCCCCTCTGAGTTGTAAGAAATTCAATGAATGACGGGGCACTCTGGCCACTTGGTTCTCCGGGGTAGAGGCCTGATGGAGGGGGGATATCCATGCCTTGGACCCTAGGCTCGGGGATGTGATATGGTTGTTCTCCCCTAAGCAGGATGTTGTGGTTGGCCTGAGGAGGGCGTCCCCACGTTCTTCCCGACCTGGTGGCATGTTGGGAAGCGGATGCTTCAGCTTGATTCACCTCTGATGGCTTGACGGGCACTTCTTGCTCTTCCTCTCTTAGGGAGAGGGTTGTGTCAAATAATGTCGAGAGGGTGTTGCAAGACAGGACAACCCCACTCTTCTTCTTGTTTCTAGGTCTTCTCTTCTTCTTTTTCTTCTTCTCTTCAGTGGCTGGCAACTGCTTTTGGGGGAGCTCACCCCACAAGAGAGGCTCTTCTTTCGTCTCGGCTTCTGCTTATGGAGCTAGTTCGAGTGACTCGAACTCCTCCCAAGGGACATACTCTTTCAACTCCACAGGCTGGATCTCGGGCTGTTCATAGTCTTCAAGCCCGTCAATAATGGCCTGGAGCCTTTCTACAGCAGGACTGGTTTCCTTGTGCACCCGCATCGAGATGTGTTTCTTCTTGTTGTGAGTGGGCCATCTCATAACGAGCCGGGGGGCTATGTCCTGCCAGATAGGTGTCGCTGGTGGCGGTGCCGATCGAGGTGTAATGCCCCTTATGTGAACTTCCGGAGTGGGCCGGGGAGCTTGTCTTCTTCTTCTGTTCTTCATCGGCGCGTCTTGCCAACCTCCTTGGTCTTGAGCTGGCGCCATGACAAAGGCTTGATAAGTAGCCTGTGTACTGGCCTCCGCCCATTCTTCAGGCAACTGCTGGTATAAAGATACCATGTTGACAGTGGTGCCGATGTTCGAAATCTCATGCGGCTGAGGAGGATCCACTCTGAGCTCCCCCATGTCTAGCTCTCCCTTCTTGATCAAGGACTCAATGACATCCTTGAAGATGTAACAATCCTCAATGGTATGCCCAAGCATCTGATGGTACGGGCAAAAGCGAGGATCATCCTTCTTCTTCAAGTCACCAGGCCTCTTTGGATCTGTTAACGTGATCTTGTTTTACCTGGTGGCCCATTCAAATAGGACACGGGCTTTGTCTCGAGGAAAAGAGTACAATTTATTCCTCATCTTCTCCCGCAGGGAGGGACCTTCCCACCGTTCAGTGGACCTGGGCGGAGGAGGGTCGGCTATCTCTTTGGCTTTCTCTCTTTGCTTTTCGAAAGCTTCGAAGTCCAGTGTGTGAACTTCTGGCGGTGTTGGTCTTTTCTTGACCTGCCTGGCCCTCTGGCTCGATGCAGTGGGAGCAGAAGAGTATCGAGCAAGGAATGCCTCGATCTCTGCCACTATGTTATTCAGACGGTCAAATGACCTTACTTCAGCACCGATCATCCTCTCAAGGATTTCTTTCTTCAGATTCTGTTTACAGATCTGCACTGTGTCCTCTTGATGCGGAGGACGTTTGCATCTCATGTTGAGGTTCCTCCACCTCTTTATGTAGTCGAGTGCCGACTCATCATTTCGCTGTCTCGTGGCATAAAGCTCGGCCACGGTTACCTCCCGCTCAGCTATGTAGAACCTTTCCTTGAATTTCTTCTGCATATCGGGCCAGTCTGCAATGGACCCGGTGGGCAAGCTCGAGTACCACTTGAAAGCGAGCCCGATAAGTGTCGAGCCGAAGAATTTGAGAAGATAAGCTTCATCCCCAGCTAGATCCCCCATAACATTCACATAATAGGCAATGTGCTCCCTAGGAGACCCTTGCCCATTAAATTTCTCAAACTTCGGCGGCTTGGTGATGCCGACCGGTAGCCTCTTGGCAGCATAGTGTGCCGGGTAAGGTACCCGGTATACGTCGAATGGCGTGTGATCACCATCGCTCCTCTCTGCCAACTTCATATCTATCATTTGTTCGAGCATTAGTTTGCTCACAGTTGCCGGGTCAACCGGATTTGGATAGAAATGGGCCGGTTGCGCCAGTGGCGTTGTTAACACTATCGCCTGAGGTGCAATAGTGGACCCCTGGAATGGGAGGTTCGGTGGCGGGGCAGGTGTGATATGTTGTGGCTGATGCAGGGGTACGCCGCCAGTGTAGGTAGGTATTGGGGGAGACACCGTCACCTGTGGAGAAGCTTCCGAGGCCTGACCGTTACCCTAGGGGTCTCTGGCAATGCTTCAGTCTGCCCGGATGTTGAGGGCTGAGCGGCTCTTTCAGTCAGTTGTTTCTTTAACAATTCAATCTCTCGCTGATATTGCTGCATCATGTGTAACACCGCGGGGTCGTTCATGGAGAGGCTGGGGGTGCCCCCTCTTTCTTCGATCGACGCCTCTTCGGATGAAGTGGACCGTCCTCCCGTGGTGCCCTCTGTAATAACATTGGCAGCCAAGGCCATTGAGGGTTCCTCAGTGTCAACTTCTCCAGTGTGGACTTGTGTCTTCTCAGCTGCTGCTTTCCCTCTTCTAGTAAGAGGTCCTGGCCTTGTGGCAAGCCCGGCCACTTCTACAGGCTCGGTTGGTAGGGCCCCGTACCGACCAGATACCCCTGCCATGTTGCAAGTATAGACCCTCAGGTCTCTGCCTCTTCTTGCCGTTCTTCTCGACGGCTTACCTGGAAAGACCAATCTGTCAAAGACCGATCTCCGTGGCTTCACTTATTCCCTCATCGGGGATGGATAGCGCTCCTCCGAGTAGTTTCTTGACTCGGCGTTGGGCACCAGTCGGGTCTCTTCTTCTTCAAAGGCGGAGGCTACTGCCCCCCGTAATCTCTGGCGACTTAGGGGAGTGCTCCCCGGGCCCCGCAAGTAGTTCCTCATGGCTTGCTCCACTCCTTCCCAGTCTTGCTCAAGAGGAGAAGCCGGTGATGTCGCCCTGTTGGCAGCAACGGGCATGAGGGTTGCAGGCTCCACACGGGCAGCCTGATAGTGACGTTGGTAGTGTCGACGGTGGATGTTCTCCGGTGGGGCCGGTGTAGTTAATGCTGGCTGGTGGACGGGGGCCGATGTCTTGACCAGATCTCCTTGTTGTGCCCTTGCCGGGCGGAAGGTGCTGGGCCTCGCCTGGGCTGGTGAGGTGAGCCGGGCCCCCTTGGGAACCAAAACTTGCTTACATTTGGTGGGCCTGGAGGCCAACTGATGCTGCGGCGCTGGGGCCTGAATGGCGGGCATCATCCTGCCCTTCATCTTCTCCAGTGCCTGAAAAGAGTTGCGCACCGATACGGCGGGTACAATGCGATCCGGGATCACCTCGGAACGCTGTCCGTTAAGATGCACCAGAAAATTCCCAACGACAGCCGACTTGCCGGTACTAGAGAATCGGCCTCGGGGTGATGTCGTGGCGTGGCTCCTCCGGAGCCTCCTCTGGTGAGAGGCCGACCTTGGGTGAGAAGGGCCGGCAGTTTGGTGCACGTGGTGCACGTTGCAGCTCAGCGTCCCAGTCGGGACGGTCTTGGAAGTCTCGGCCATTGATCGGCCGACAGCAGCTTTGGCGGGCCCCTGGATGGGAGCGTTGCTTTCAGTCCTGTCAGACGCTTCCACGTCCAGCAGGTTGGTGAAGGCTACCCCGAGGAAGTTGGGGAAGCCTACCACAGGAGGAAAGCTCCCGAAGCTGAGGGGGACGGCCAAGTAGCCGTTCCGAACATGGCTCTCGACGGCCTGTTGACCGAACATGGGGGCCATCCTGGTGTCCGAAATGCAACCTGCATTTACAAATCAAACAATTAGTATTACAAGAAAGGGGCCGTAGGGCCCTTAGTCCCGGCAAAGAGATGAAGGGTGATTTCGAGTCCCACCGGGCGTGCCAGACTTGTGGACGCACTTTTTATTAAGGTCGTTGGTTGTTCGTTTATTGGGTTTATTAAGTGCGTGGGCGTGCCAGTCACCTAGGTGACGATTTATTCGGGCTTCATGGAAGCCCATGGTGCGCACGATCTGACTAATCAGACAATTGTGTAGTTCGTGTCGGGACCGGCCCTACGGCCTAAAGAGAATACTAATAATGTAGGAGGATAGTGAAAGACAAACTATGCTAGAAACCCATATCGGGACGTGAATGTTCAGACTATGTCGGCCACTCACGGGCCACTTCATGTTCGGACGGAGGTCCGTGTTTATAGTATAAAAGATGGTAACAAAACCGCGCAGATGTCTGCCACGAACAAGGCAAGTTTAATGAGAATGCGGGATTGGATCCCGGTAGGGACGGGTCAAGTTGATAGACTGTTGGCCGGAGATGATTTCGGACTATGGCCATGTCAGAAATTCCGTAAACCACGTTCGATACCATAAGGCGTCGTTGATTTTCTCTTTGCACCCAGTCCGAGGGAGTGAATTATTAAGTGCGTAGCCCGAGCTCACTAACGTGCGCCCTCACACGCGGATCGACCTGCGCGGTTAGGTTGCGGGGTTCGACCTGCCCGGTCAGGTTCCGGGGGTCAAGGGGGCAGCGCCCCAGGAATAAAATTTTAATTGAAGCACGGGTGCTAGATCTCTTTTCATTCTTTTATTAGCATTGACCTTTTACTATTATTCTCTTTGGGCCCTTCTATTTTGGCTATTTATTCATTTCTTGTATTAAGGAGGCGCGCTGGATAAGTGTATTGAAGGAGATGTATTTGTACACGCCGAATTAAGAGCCATGCAAGGGTAGAAGGGCGCGCCGTGTATGTGATTTCAAATGGTGTGCGCCGGATTAAAGGACCCAAGAGGATGGAGATGGGCGCGCCGTATTCGGGCAACGAGATGGAGATGGGCGTGCCGTATTAGGGCCATGGGGCGCGCCCATTTAAGGGAACCAATGGGGGGCGCGCCGGATTTGGGCTTCACAGAAGGAGATGGAGGGGGGGACGCCGTTTTTAGGATTCAAAGAAGGAGATGGAGGGGGGGCGCTGTTTTTGGGTGTTCACAGAAGGAGATGGAGGGGGCGCGCCGTTTTAACATTTGAAAGGAGAAGATACGGGGCTTTTGTGAGGAGGGCGCACCGGTCAAGGCCACACCGGGTTACGGTGTTGAAGGCACACGCCAGTTAAAGGTTCAAAGGGGGAGATGGATTTTGAGAGTGATGTTAAAGTAGCGCGGTGGAATAGTCACCGCGCCGCATTAAACTCTCCCGAGGGTTCGTTTCACATGGATTGACTGTGCGCTCCTTTTCTTTCACCCGTAGGTGGATTTTAATGGTTAGTTTGTTCGTTCAGTTGATAAATTAGATTGGCAACGAAGGGGTTTAAGTGATTTGTTCGGAGGAGTTTGTTGTGCAAGATTTTAGGGGTTAATTCACAGAGGGTGTCTTTGTTCGTTTGTTCTTAAGTGTTCTTGTATGTTCTTGGCCCTGGCGAAAATCCGACAGCACCTCCCCTGGACTGGGGCTGGCCAAAGGAAAAGGAAAGTCACCAATCGGATTGCTCCGGGGTAGACTCCCGAAAATCGGAGTGGCCTCACGGCGGTCCGAACCTAAATGTGAGTATGAAACGTTCGAGGGCTAGCCTTCAAGAATGACCACGGCTCACGGGCGAGGAACTTTTCAAACGGGACAGGTATTTGCCACAAGGGCCATAAATGTTCATCCGGTGGTGGGTACCTTTGAGGGTCATGCCATGGACAGGCAGCCCTCAAGGGCCCGGGATGATCGGAGAATGAGCAGACGGAGCAGAGACTGGAACGGAGAACACAAGAGTTGCGAAAAAGGCTTTTCTTCTTTTTATTCATCCACACAACGGGGAAGGAGTTTTGCATAGAAAGAGATTCATCCCAAGATACAAATGGACTACATCAGAAAGGGGGGGGAGAAGATACTGTCGAGGAAGAAAGAAAAGAACACAGAACCCCACCCGGCTCACCTCTCACACTCACCCCTCTCTCTCTCCCTTTTCTTCTCCGGCACCAGAACAGAGCTTGCTCACCCTTCGGCCTTCTTCAATGGAAGCTCCCCAGAGGAGGAGAAAAAGAAACTCTCTCACCCCTGTTCGCCTCAGAGAGCCACACGAGAACCAGAGCCACCCCTTCTCCTTCTCTTCTTTTTTTTGATCCTCCTCTTCTCTCTTCTCTTCTCTCGATATATATATCCATCCAGTTGGGAAAGGAGCCCCTTGAAGTTCAATGCCCCTTCGCTTCCATTCTTCTCCCTCTCTGTATCTGACGCTGTTGAGTGGCCTGCAGGTAGGGGGATTCATAGCGTAGGGGAGGTGCCTCCACCGGATTGGTCGACGGTGACTGGCGGGGAAGCGACGTTCGGTGCGGAGCTCGAAGATTGCCATTCCAGAGAGCTTGAGGAGTTCAGGCGGTTGCACGTTGGTCGGACGCCGGAGGCCTGGCCATTTCAGGTAAGTTCTCTTCATTTGCGCCCAAAAACAGGGGATCGGACTGATGGCGGGATGGGTTGATTGCGCGCCGGGGAAACGCTTTAGAGAATAGTCTACTGTGGGCTTTGAGAATGAGGGGTTAAAACGGCGCCGTTTTAGTGCATTCAAAGGGGTGCCGTTTTAAGCATCAAAGGGGGAAGGCCCCTTCGATAGGAGCGCGCTGGATAGCCAAAGAAAAAAAGGGGGGGTGCCGTTTTGAGAAGGGGGGGCACGCCGTTTTAAGGCCCATTCGTGCCGTTTTAAGCACCAAACGGATTCTTTTCGAAGTCGCGGCCGTTTATATGAATGTCGGCATTCCCAGAACGTTCCGTTTGTGATGTATGGCCTCTGTAATATTCTGTTTGTAGCCTCTGGGACTCGGTCCCAGATTCTGCGTGACTTTCGGTGCATGCCGAGACTGTGCCGGAGTTCCCGACTTCTCTCTGATTCAGCTCTCGGCATGGCCGGTCGGAGCGTTGTAGCTGTATCTTCTGCTTAGGGGGCTTCCTTAGCGGATAGTGAACCACCAAGCGAGTTCTCGTCCTGATCGGGCGAGGCATGAGGTTTATTCGGCATTTTCATCTCCGGCTTGCTCTCGAGTGTTACGACGTGCATGCCGTATGATCGACGCAGTCATCATTTTTTTTGACGTCCACACGCCCTCATTGGGTATTCTAACTTTTTATTTGACCTTCTTATAGAGTTATCTTCTTATAGAGTTATCTAAGGTTTTATTTACTTGGGAAAAAGTCTATTTCCTTATCATTTTTATCTGGGGTGCTACAGGAGGTTTATCCCTTGCTTTCTTCTTCCCCCCTCCAAAGATAAAGGCTCCATGGAGACCCTAAAGAGTGAACCCCGTTAGGGCTGCAACCTTGTTTAGCCAAAGCACGTATATCGTTGTTTACCTCGAAAATCAAAAGCCATTGCAACGAAGGGGTCTCCGTGTTTCTGGCCGGTCAAGATCTCTATTTACTACCTCGGTGTCTTCTTATGTTATCTCGGGCTTAGGCCAATGCAAGCGCGTCACCTATGGGTGCAACGGCGTCTGATTCCGGGTCAGCGTCGTGCGGTTGCCGTTAGGGTTCCAAGGTGTTCCATCATTTATCATCTAGAGTTGTGAAGAAATAGACCCAGGTCGAGCAAATCATTTACCTTGAACACTTTTTGGGTGTATCCCTGTGGTCGGAAGCAACTGGGAGCCTAAGCGTGGCATGACGGAATTATCATCAGGGTAAGACTTAACCGGCGGGACTATCATTCGAGGAGTTTAGAGGCCCAAATCAACCTAGATGTGAGCTTAGGATACCTGGGAGGTTAATAAGAAAACCTTATCTTCATGTAGGTCAGGTGCCATATGGGTGGTCGCCAGGCGTTAACAATAAAAATACAATAACTTCGAAGGAAAGAAAAAAAAATCAGAAGTGTTCAAAATATAAAAATCATAAAACAACAACAAAACAACCAAAAAATATATATTATGTAAAATCCTCAAAACCCCAAAAAATATGTTTTGCATCCGCTTGTGTACTCGCATGATCATATGTCACGCCCCGACGCGGAATATCGAGACTGGCAGTAGAAAACGCTAGTAATGATAACATGCTAAGCTAAGAATTAACATAACGTCACAAATAGAAATAACTCTAAATTATTACAATAACTATCAAACTGACTTAAACATAATCATGCATAACATCTACTTGACTCCGTTACAATAACTAACACAAGCTCTAAGGCATAACTAGATGTAAAACAACTATAACAATCTCAACATCTATCAACTGATACACTCCAAGTCATCACTCTGGCTCATTCCCATCCATCTGTGAATCTTCACCTGAGCTGCCTGGAAAGGGGGAAACAACTATATGAGCGAACGCTCAGTAGGTAACAACAGGCAAGTGTAAGTAATTAATCAATTAATTACATGTTTATATGAAACGGAAAGAAAAAAAAGACGATCAGATGAAACGACACAAAGAAAGTGCTAAAGAACGAAATGGAATAACAATATGCCAGGATGATATAACTACAAGAATTGCAAGTTTGTGAACAATATAAATAACAGGAAATTGTAGGAAATTGGCCAACAAACAAGAATATAACCAAGCCGAACATGATTCAAGTAAGAGATTAAGAGATCGTTGTCATAGACATCACGCTAGTCATGCACTCGGTGCAATGCCTCACCATGTCATTACAAACTCCCATGAGCACAAGTACTTTTCGGGCGCTCTCCCCAGGACCAGACCGGGCCCCTATGATGCGTTGGCATTGATTTATTGGATCCAAAATCCCAAGTTCCATCTAGACTTTAATCAAGTTAAAATGGCCAATTACAATCAAGTACAAACTTACCTCGGAACATCCCAAGGCTAAGTTGAAGAGATACTGTCCAGAATTTCTGTCCAGGAGTTCAAGTTATCAAGAACCATCATGTTCTTAGATTCAAAATCGTGAAACACGGAGAAAACAAGTCTCTGGATGATATACGGTCACTAATGGACCGCTCAAGCACTTGTGTGGTCGACTCAGGGCCGCACTTAACAGGAACTGGGCTGGGTCGAATGGCTGATTAAAGGCCGCTCTTCAGCATGAACGGTAGGCATTAGGCCGCACAAGGCCAGAAGTTTAGGCAATCGAAGACAGGATATACGGTCCTGATAGAGCCGCTCATTAATTGAACGGTCCATTAAGGGCCTCTTGATAAGCTGTACGGTCCATTACTTTCCGCATAACACAGGGCCTAACAATAATCTAGAAATTCGCCCAAGTGGGCTCCCGGGCTGCCATAGGCAGGGTGGAACTACACCAGAGTCTAGCCCACTGTCTGCTAGTCGGCCTAGGGTCAACTGGGTTGATCAAATCAGGAATTGGCCAAAGATGGATCAAGGATAATCGGCCAAAACTAATTGGCATTAGCTAGGGATGAACGGTCGCCACAGGGCCGTTCAGGGAGATATGCGGTCCACTAACGGCCACGCATGTCTCTGTTAGTCCAATTCGGACTATGACTCATATCACATTAGTTCGATTGAGTCCAAGTTGAATTCTAGGGGATAATAATGGTTCAGGATTAACGGTTCAGGTATAAGGTTATAACAAGTATAAACCTAATAGCCATTTTAATTATAAATGATTCACAATTAAGATTGACATTTATTGGAAAGATGAATCAAGATCAAGCTCAAATTAAATAAATCATCAAGAATTATTTACTATCATGAATTACAGTTTATTAGTGTGTTGCTAACATGTCATTTACCACTAACATAACATGCTGTAATGATAATTAATCTGTTCTGTTATAGATGTGCGGTCGGGCGTGGACCTTACATCTCCATATACGGTCACGGATAGGCCGCGCATGCCCCCTCAGGTCTGAAGGCCTGTAGGAGATGGACGGTCGGTGGGGTGCCGCTGGGAGGGATGTATGGTCTGGGACTGGCCGCAGGACAGACATGCGGTTAGGATTCGGCCGCACGTTCCAAGGAAATGATCAGAGATAGAAACATATAAACGGTCAACTACTGGCCACCTGTCTTGGACGTGCGGTCTATCATGTGTCCACACAAGTCCAGACAGGTCGCTGCCCCTTCTGCCTTGCCCGACTCCGGCGAGGTTTCTAGGGTTAGACTAAAACATGGAATTCGCATGATATAAAGTATGAAATTTGGGGCTTTTACTACCAACAAAAAGAGCACGAAAAACTCTACAAGATGCATGAATCAATTTTATGTTTACAGCATGAAATTACTACTTAATCAAAAGGGAACAGCTATAACCCTAGATGTGACATGCTTCTACTAAAACCAGAAATTCTCGCAGAACACTTGATAAAGTTTAGTGCTTTCTACATTAATGAAAAGCTGACACGATCATGCTTCCAACCATATATTATTTGTAGGGTTTGGCTTGCTATCACCTACCTGAATCGGATGAAGAAGAAGGAGAAGGAAAACCCGAGGCGCTTGTTGTAGAAACCTGATAATTTAAAATGAGAAATAAATTTTTTAAAATAAATTATACAATTAAATTTTTCATGAAATGATTAATTTACATTTTTACTAAGTGAAATAAAGTGGATTATTGAATTTACTTGAATTTACTTAAGGTAAAGTGAAAAATAAATGCTTTAACCCTTAGATAAATCATAGAAAGCCTAATAAAAGTCCATGTAATGGACTAGGATCATAATTGGCCTATTGGATAATCCATAATGGGCTAGATTAGTGGTTAAAGGATTAATAAAGGATAATTAGACCTTACTTTCGTAACACATGTTAAATGCCTTTTGAAAAGGATTATAATAACCCAATTTCTAGAAGATTGACTCAAGAATCAACCCTCACCTACCAGCCACCTTAGACCAGCAGTTTTTACATTGGTTTCACACCAAATGGAGGCTAGGTTAAGAAGAAAAACTAGAATTTTCTACCAATTCGGAGTTGGAAAGTTTGACATTGTTAGGTAAGGAATCTTGACAAATTTGGCCAAGTTTTGACTATAAATAGAACCCCATTCGACCCTCAAATCATCCCTGGAAGCCAAGACTATGCTTCTGCAGAGATTGAAGGAGATTTGAAAGAGGATTGGGAGAAATCAAAAGGGTTTCATATTATTTGGGCATTTTTCTTACCTCTCATTAGATCTGCTCAAAGGTAGGTGTCTCTTAGGCTAAACTCTAATTAAAGCATGCTATCTTGTGTATTTTTCTGTCCTCTTTCCATTGATAGCTCATTTATTAAATTCCGTTATGAAATGAGCAAGTTATGGTCATTTGATTGGAGGGGTATTCCCGTTTTTTCATCAGGTCCAGAACGTGATATACATCCGTAGCGCGTTCTAAACGCGCCAGCCCGATATAGCGCGTTCAGACAGACCCCGTCCTTCTCTACAAAAATTTCAAATCTAACATAAAATAATATAAAGCAATTTTTAAGATCGCGCTATATTAACCTAGCGCGTTCTTCATGAACGCGCTAGTCAAGTATAGCGCGTTCATCCTTTTAAACCCGGATGACCAGGGGTCAAAAGTATAATATTTCTAATATATATATATATAATACATAAAGTGTTTATATATATATCAGGTGTCTATATCTCTTATGGTTTACACAGAATCTATCTCTTTCATCTAGTTTTCAAAATCTTAAATATGCATGTAAGATCCTGAACGCGCTAGTCTCCTATAACGCGTTCTTGAAGATCGCGCTCGTTACCTATAGCGCGTTCATAAAAATTTTCCCGAAATTTTTTAGTGATCAAAATATAATATTTTGAATATATATACTGTATATATATGTGCTATATGAACGCGACCCCGAGCTATAGCGCGTTCACAGATAGTAACATCTTTTTAGCCTATAACTATTCTATTCTTTATCATAATAGTATTTAAAAATTATTTCAGAATGTAAAAAGATATTTTCGATCATATTGATGTATAAATACTACTTTCAGCATGTTAAATCTATTTTCTTATCATATGGATTATTAATGTATGATTAAAAGCTAATATCTAAACTCATGATTTCAATTCATAAGTATATATGTTCCTTACTAAAAGTTGTTCTTTACTAAAAAATTGATGTTTTATGATTCTGAGATTATGTTAAGATGTTTAAAATAATTCTAATAAAATCACTATCTTAATATTTCTTCCTACTTACCATTCATTTTTGAATTCTACGACTTAATGTCGTTAAACATGATGCTTAAAATGAGTTTTTTACTCTCTTTTGCAATTATCACAATTTTTGCCAGATCTGTACTTGTTTACAAATGAGTTTGTTCTTGAAATTATTTGGCCATATTGTGGAATTATATAGAAAAATGTCAGGGGCTATGGGTCCCAATGAAATGACATTTAAATGCTAGTGTATAAAGGGGTTCTGATCTGATCCCACGGACGAGGCAAAGTCCAAATATAAACCGGTATTATAATGATCAGGTGCTGGCATTCACCAATACGGGGTCTATTACAGTTAGGGGAAATTATACTGTCGTGAGAACCCCTAAGTGTGTAGCCAAATAGTGATATTCCATGAGGGGCTGTCATATTATCGTGATCTCCCCTTAGTGCTTTGGCCAATCCTACTGAGTGTTGGTAGAAGTGATTGCTCTACTTCTATATTGTTATTGCTTAAAGATTCATCATTAATATCCTTGTAGAATTAATTGTTCCACTTCTATATTGTTTAAATTTCAAGTGATTGCTCTACTTCGATATTGCTTAAAAGTTCACCATGAAAGTTCTTAAATTATCTTAATGATAACCCATTGTCTCATCATGAAAGTTCTTGATATATTCCTGGAAATGACCATCGTCTTGTCTACTATCATGATCTTGAAATTATCTTGTTATCTTGAAATTACTTGGAAATTCCTTATACAAAATTTCCTACTTGAAATTCATGATCAATTACTTCATGACACGAATTGTTAAATTACTAAATACTTAAAGATTGCCTGGCTTTAGAGATATAAAATCCTACTGAGCTTTTTGCTCACCCTACGTTTTGGTTAATTGTTGCAGGAAATGAAAATGAACAAGGGAATGGACAAGAGTGAAAGAGTGAATTTTTCCTTTTTACCTAGGTTTATGTAGATCATTAGTAATTTTACAAGGTTTATGTGTTTGGAAAATTTGGAAGATTGTATCATGCCTTATGGCTTATAAATTAGTGATGTAAACCTTTATTTTGATGGAATAAAATTAGTAATTTCATCTTAGCTATCTATCTTTATAATTAAATTTGTACATGCTCTGACCAACACGAGTGCCTCGTAACTACTCGCGCCTCGATTTTTCGCGTCGGGGCGTGACACTTGTACACGCAGCCCCTAATCGCCGGAGATCTCCCTCGATCCAACTCCTCTGCAGTCGTCACTGGTTCTAAACGATTCTAGGGTTAGAGAGTTTCATTTTTATAGGTCGCACACCTTTTAGAGGTTTCTATGCGCGGAGTATTCATCCACGCAAGTTGGGTTAATGTGAACGCCGCCGCAATTGTTGACGCGATCCAATCTCCGCTGATTGTATCTCCTAGGGTTAGGGTTCAGGGAAAATAAGAGAGGGGAAAATGATCCTCTCATCCTGGCCTTTCATCTGCCACTGGTTTAGGCTCATTTGATGGAGAATTGGGCTCGAATTTAGCATTACAAGGTATGGTTAACTAAGTGTTTATTTTGGGCTTAATCCACTAATTCGACCTATTTACAGATTTTATTTGGGTTAGTCACAGAAGATAAGTTTGTTAAACATGTTATTCTCTACAAGAATATAATTTTTATGGATTTTTATAAAATGGTCAAAATTTAGCTTATTCTATTTATTAAGGAATTTCTAATTAATTTCTTGAAAAATCGGGGTATTACATCATATTTCCTTTCCATTTGCATCCTTCTTTCATGCATGCGCATCGCACGTTTACTTTCTTTTTTAATCTTGTTAATACGATTTAGCCCTTTGACTCTGCATTGAGGAAGGTCCTATCTATCTCGAGCAGGGGGCTAAAATCAGACTACACTAACCTTTTTCCCTTTTAAGTGTAGTTGAAATAGGTGAAAAGGGAAGACGACGTCAACCAAACCAAGCCAAGTACACTGAAGAAATCACACTTCATTTCCAAAACATGTCCATTACATCCCATTTGCTATAGCATTCTAGGGGCATACCCCTAGTGTACAAAGGTAGCCGCCATCCGGCTCTCTCTCTCTCTAATCTCCACCATTGCGAGGCCGACTATGCTGACTATCTGCCTCATCCCCATCTCTGCTCCCTCTGTCTCACGACCTCGACGGCTGCGGAGCTCTCGAGCTCGATGTTGCTGGCTGGGCCGCTCTCTGCTCTGCAAGAGACTGCGTCATACCCATCAACTCTTCCATTGTGAACTCAACTCCCCCAAAAGACTGCAATGACTCTGAAGGAGTCACACGTCTCGCTCCTGTTAGCGCAGCGAGAGTGATATAGAAGGGGGGGGATGAATAGATCACTCCCAGTTTGCAAAGTTTAGGCGAGAAAATAAATCTACCGCTTATGCCCCTTCTAGACTAGCACACAAAGAATTGCAAATGCGGGTACCAATCAAGATCGAATAAGAAAATGATGATAAGAGCTGAACACACAACTAGTCGAAGAGACAAGCAGATAGAGAGCGCTGATAAAGATCGCAAACCACAGAGAAGACAACCGATTTTTAGGTGGTTCGACTGCAGTCCGCAATCTACATCCACCCCTCACTCCAACTAGAGTGAGGATTCCACTAGCCACTGCTAGAGCACAGCAGACTCAGTCTGCGAACAACTTGCTGCCAAACAGCTTGAAAACCCAAGGGAGACAAATCTCTCAACCAAGCTTTGCTACCCACAGAGCTTGTAACCTGTTCTAGGACCCAGCATGAACAGAACCGGAGAGTGCCTCTCCCTTCCTCCACACACCAGAGGGAACCAGCTAATGACAACCCGTCACTAGCAAACACCAGAGATCAGCGATCTCTCTTCCTCTGCAACCCAGAGGGAAACCGGAGATAGACTCCCTTCCTCCACACACCGGAGGGGAACAGATCAGAAATAGACGAAGAACACATAAAGAAAATCATAAAAGGAACTAAAGACTGATCGAGAAAACATTCGATACTGAGAGTTAATACAAATGTAGCTTCCTGGGAAGCAATTTCAGAAACCCGATACTGCAAACTCTCTTTCTCTCTTCACTGCTATCTCTCTCTTTTTCTTTCTCTCTTTTTCTTTCTCTTTACTGGTGGATCGAGCTCTCTGCAATACTGCCTTTTCTTTCTTTGCTCTGATCACCTTCATCGGTGGACGAAGGTTTCTATTTATAGCGGTAGCAGGTGGATAGGGCACAAAACGCGTGTGCCTCCCACGCTCGATCCAGAACCTTCCTGCCACGTGACCTTATTGAATTGGTTCCTTTTGTCTTGGATCACGTGCACCCCCTTTATTAGGGAATAATCTTCCTCGTACCTGTAAGAAGATAAGAACCATTAACACGCAGTATAGCCACTAAAACTAAAGCTGCATGAGGTATATGATAACAGCACGACGTGACCAGTACACGAGATAGGAAAAGAACGACACGAGGTACACTGTAACAGAACAGACACAACGAGGAGAACGACACGAAGTGAAACAAGAACGACACGAAGTACATACGATGACTACAGCACGAAGTAAGAACATCATGATATAATAACCAGTAATGAGAACGGCACGAGAACAACATGGAGACAAAACAGTAACCAACACGAGTTGAAAACAACACGAGGTAAAAAGGAAGAACGACACGAAGTGGTTGCAACAACAAGCAAGACATAAAAGATGACACGAGATGCAACTAGAGGACAGAGAGAAGCGACACGAGGTTCACACAAAAACGACACGAGGTGGCACAGAAAGCAACACGAGGTGCTGCAATGTTCTGCACTCAGTGGAACAAAAACGACACGAAGACACAGAAACAACAGTGACCGACACGAAGTGTGGTTACTAAACAGGAACGACACGAAGACATGATACGGAATGACACGGAGTGTGGTCAAGGCGAGAAGGACACGAAGTCTAAAGAGTAAAACAACACGAAGACCAAAACTGAAACCTACACGAGGTGAAAACAACACGAAGATGAAAACACAACACGAAGACATAGACACTAAAATAACACGAAGATGAAACACAAGAATTGACACGAGGTGAAGTCACAAAGGGACAATGAGAAGCGACACGAAGACAGAGACCACAAGGATAAAACAACACAAAGGATTACCTCATACGAGTTTTCCTGTCAAGCATGGAAATCAACACGGAGTGTTGTATGCTCAGACGACACGAAATCATTTCGTGTTGATGAGGGAAAGCAACACGAAGTCAATGATGCTACAGTGCAATGTCTAGACTTGAAGTTCAGTTGAGTGTACAGACTTCACCAATGAATCACTCACTGTACAGACTTACTATAGCAGTCTGATGTACAAACTTTGATGAACAGTCCAATGTATGGACATTGAAATCGTAGACCAATGTGCAGACTTGACAGTGAAGACTAGTGTGCAGACTTCAAGTTTAACTGAGGATGTACAGACTTGAAGAATAAGCCAGTGTATAGACTTGAAGATTGAAAGCGATGTACAGACTTTGATGACCAACACCAATGTATAGACTTAGGACCATAAAACACGGCTGTACACACTTAGCCTAAGACAATGCATAGGCTTGCACGAGAGTCCAATGTATAGACTTTGCTACCCAGACATGATATATGCAGAGACATGTTATCTGACAGAATGCAACACACATATATAAAGAGCAAATGCCATCAATGCTAGACATCATCATTCATGTTACTATCAATATGCAGAATGCTCAAGAATAATAATGCATAGAAATGTACTTATAGTGTGAGACATCATCAAAATCATAGGGACACAACAATCTCCCCCTTTTTGATGATGGCAACACTATGAAGCAGGCAATATCAAGGTTTATCAAGATTTAACATGAAATCAATGCCAGCTGCAACAACAGATTAACGTCAAGGCATGCTCATGCAAATGAATTAGAATGCTCATGCAAATGAATTAGACAAACCCTACAACTCACTCTCATTTCCCCCACAACGCATAATCAGGAACTTCCCCTAGGCGACTAGCCACAACCAACTGATTAAATCATTGATATAGCAGAACCTCTCTCCCCCTTTGACATAAGCAAAAAGAAATGCAGAAGACATAACAATGCTGGAGACATGAAGAAGAAGTGCAGTAACGATCTTAGTGCAGAAAGTCACGAATAGGTCTTAAGAAAATAAGTGAGGTTCTAACATCAAGAGAAGATTCTTTAAGCTTCAGTACTCAATGGAGAGATAGAATTAAGAAGAGTATATCAGCATACATAGTGTATGATGTAGAGCAGGAGTTGACAAGTATGGCCAAATGGAGCTGATCTTTCAACTATTCCACAAGACAGCAAGAGTCTAAATCAGAGAGGTGTTCTCAAGATATTGAGGACAAGCAATCCATTAGTTGCATAACAACAAGGAATGTTAGTTGGAGATGATTTCCAAGAAGATCAATGAGTAAGTTGGTAGATCACTTCTTTTGACATTAGGGAGACACCTTGATCAGAGGCCTGAATCCCTAGTTACTCAGAGTGAGTTCCTCATTACTTCCCCCCCCCTTTTTTTTTAAGGAACAGAGTTAGTAACTGTGGCTTTTGACATGAGGAGACACCTTGATTAGAGGCCAGAGTCCCCAGTTACTCACCAGCAAGCCACCATTGCTCTGTCATGACTTTTCATTTGTTTTAAGTATCTGACACCTCATGACTTGGGAGAAATATTCATTTCATTGATGAAGCTCCCAGTTTCTCAGTGATCAAAAACAGAACATGTTTGTTCAGTTAAGCCCTTGAGTTAAAGAGATAGAATGATTGAAGATAATACCAAAAGAGAAGGACTTTTCTTGTATTGAGTCTTGAAGTCTAGATTTCAAGTTGATTGGGTCAGATATCAAGACATACGTGTTTTTGGCCTGAACCATAATCAATGATAATGTAGGAAGATATACTTTATGCAATTAGTCTAGGTCTCTGTGTGAGTGCCAAAGAAAAGATTCTAATTGGATTTTAGAGACACTGACTTATTGACTTAAGAGATAAGTGACACTCTACTGTCTGAGAGAACTACACTAGATTAGTCATGAAAAACTAGCAGAGATACACATCTGGACACTCCTTTTGAATTTGTCAAAGAACTTCTCTTCTCACATTACAACTTAGCTCCCCCTAAGACATAGCATACCTCAATAAAACATTTCAGCAAAAACTCAAGGCTTCCCTCAAATTAGAGCATTCCTGAAAGCTAACCTGTGAGCATTCCGAACTCCCCCTTAAACCAGCAAGCAAGAAGGCTAACCAACAGATAGACAAACCTCCCCCTCACAACAGGAACAAGCTTCATAATTAAGACACTTTGTATAAGCCTAACTCTCTTCTTAATGTAGTGAACTTTTCATTATCCAGAGGTTTTGTGAAAATATCAGCAATCTGATTATCTGTTCCTACATGAATTAGTTCAAAGTTATTCTTAGACACCTCATCTCTTATAAAATGATGTCTTATCTCTATATGTTTTGTTCGAGAATGCAAAACAAGATTTTTAGCAAGATTGATGGCACTTGTATTATCACAGTAAATAGGTGTGCACCCCAGGTCTACTTGGTAGTCCTGAAGTTGGTGTTTAATCCATATTACTTGTGTTCCACAACTCCCTGCAGCCACATATTCAGCTTCTGCAGTGGAGAGGGCCACAGAATGTTATTTCTTGGAGCCCCAAGATACTAAACACCCACCCAAGAATTCACAATGGCCACTTGTGCTTTTCCTGTCTAGTTTATAGCCTGCATAGTCAGCATCTGTGTATGCTACTAGATTCAATGTGCGAGAAGCAGGAAACCATAAACCAAGGGAGTGACTAGCTGACAAATATCTGAAGATTCTTTTAACTGCAGCTAAGTGTAGTTCAGTGGGTCTAGACTGATATCTTGCACACATTCCTACACTGAATTGTATATCAGGTCTAGAGGCTGTTAAGTAAAGAAGTGATCCAATCATACCTCTATAAAGTTTGGCATTTACTTCTTTACCTGTCTCATCTGCATCCAATGATGTATTGGTGCCCATGGGTGTAGTAATGTGCTTTAAGTTTTCCATGCCAAACCTTTTGAACAATTCCATTGTGTATTTGGTTTGGTTGATGAAGCACCCATCTTCTAGCTGCTGTACCTGCAATCCAAGAAAATATTTTAGTTCACCAACCAAGCTCATCTCAAATTCAGCAGACATCATGGTAGAAAATTCATCACATAGTTCATGGCTAGTTGATCCAAATACAATGTCATCTACATATACCTGAACTATGATGAGATCTTTACTCATGCCCTTGGTGAATAAAGTCTGATCAACTTTACCTCTTTTGTAGCCCTTGCTGATCAGAAATTCAGATAATCTTTCATACCAAGCTCTTGGAGCCTGCTTTAGACCATACAAGGTTTTGTTTAACCTGAAAACTTGGTTAGGTTGAGGAGAAAATTGAAATCCAGGAGGTTGTTCAACAAAGACTTCTTCTTTAATAACTCCATTTAAAAAAGCACTTTTAACATCCATTTGTTGGAGTTTAATGTTTTTTGAGCATGCAAAGGCAAGCAACAATCTTATGGCTTCCATCCTAGCAACTGGTGCATAAGATTCATCAAAGTCTACACCGAATTCCTGACAGTAGCCTTTGGCTACTAGTCTGGCCTTGTTCCTCGAGATGATTCCATCTTCATTTATCTTATTTTTGAACACCCACTTGGTTCCTATGACATTAATACCATCTGGTCTTGGGACAAGCTCCCAGACATTATTCCTTTCAAACTGACCTAATTCCTCACTCATAGCATTTACCCAACCATGATCAGCTAAGGCCTCTTCTACTGTTTTGGGTTCAATTTGTGAGACTAAAGCAATTAGGTCGTCATTATTCACATTTCTAAAATGAGATCTAGTCCTTAGAGGTTCTTCGGGATTGCCTATGACATTATCTAACGGATGGTCTTTAAGGAATCTAATATTTGTTGAAGACTCACCTGTTTCTCTTTGACCTTCCTGATTTTGGGAATTTGTTTCTCCATTCTGCTGAGTCTTCTCTTCTTCTTGTTGGTTTTCCAGAAAATCTCCACCATGATTGGAGTCCCTATCAAAATTTTCAATATTAGAAACATCTTTCTTTTCACTAAAAAGAATGTGTGGAGATTCTTCCACTTTCTGATCTGATACATTAAATACCCTATATGCCCTTGACACTTCTGAGTAACCCAAGAATATTCCAGGTGAACTCTTGGCTTCAAACTTGTCTAAATCTTTCTTATCATTATTGTGAATAAAATATTTTGCTCCAAAAATTCTGAAATGAAACAAGTTTGGTTTCTTACCTTTTAGAAGCTCATAGGGTATTTTCTTGTGTATGGGTCTTACCATGGCCCTGTTGATTATGTAGGTTGCTGTATTGGCCGCTTCTGCCCAAAACCTTCTAGGTAACTTACTTTCAATCAACATGGTTCGGGCCATCTCCACCACTGTTCTATTTCTTCTCTCCACGATCCCATTCTGTTCAGGTGTCCTGGGAGAGGAAAACCTGTGAGTTAGTCCTTCTTTGTCACAAAGTTCAGTAAACATGGAATTTTCAAACTCACCTCCATGATCAGATTGAATAGAACTAACCTTGAACTTTCCTTCTTGTTTGACCTTATTGAAAAATAGATTAAACTTTTGAAATGCATCACTCTTATTTGCTAAGAAAAATATCCATGAGTATCTGGAGAAGTCATCTATGATGACATAGCCAAACCTGTTACCATTAAGACTCTGAGTTCTGGTTGGACCGAAGAGATCCATATGAAGAAGTTCCATTGGTCTAGAAGACAATGGCTCAGATCTTAATTTGAAAGAGTTTCTGGTCTGTTTGCCTAGAGCACAGGCATCACATGATTTTGAAATGGAATTAAATTTAATTTTAGGCATGCCTTTAACTAAATCAAGTTTGACCAGTTTATTTAAAGTAGAAAAGCTAGCATGACCTAGACGTCTATGCCATTCAAAAGCATCAATTTCAGAGTTAGCAGACAAATAAATAGTAGAGTCAGATTTCTCATTTAAGTCTACAATGTAAACATTATTAATCCGGTTGGCTACAAATTTAACCTCATCAGAATTTATTTCAAAGATTTTGCATGAAGTATCATCAAAAACAACCTTGTGACCCTTGTCACATAACTGACTGATGCTGATCAGATTATGTTGTAGCCCTTCCACAAGTAAGACTTTTTCAATGGAGTTTGTGGAAGACTTACCTACTGTGCCAACTCCAATTATTTTACCTTTGTTCTTTCCTCCAAACTTGACCAGACCTCCTGGCTTTATCTCTATCTCACTGAACTTGGATCGGTCTCCTGTCATATGCCTGGAGCAGCCACTGTCGAGGTACCACTTGTTGTCTTCAGCTGCCAGGCCGACCTACACAAGTACATCAAGCAGAGTAATTTGGAACCCAAGATGAGTTGGGTCCAAGTACATTGTTTAAATATCTGATCAAGTGTTTGGGTACCCAGATTTGTTTCAGCATGGTTTTCTCTGGCACCCTCCTTTCAGGTTTATTAAAGTTCAATCCAGCTAAACTGGAGAAATGAGTTCTATTCCTTTCATCGGTCTTCCTATTCCTAGGAAATTTCCTGTAGGCTTGTTGATTGGTATATCTTTGACCATGAAAGTTGTTCCTCCAGTAGGTCTTGTTTGGACCCATCTGATTGTTATAATTCCAGCTTTTATTCTGATTTGTTTTCTTGGTCTAGCTACCATTTGTGTTCTGGTGAATGGACTTAATGTTATTCTTCATAAAGTTCATTCCAATCTTGAATGGTTGTCCAGTACTGGTTGTTGTGTTCTCTTTAGGACATTGAGTTTTCTTAGAGCTGTTTGAGCTGGATGGTGTGTCCAGCTTTTCTTTTCCCTTCTCTGGACAGAAGGTGATAGTCTTGAATTGCAAGGGTCTCTTGTTGGTTGGGTCATAGCCTAGACCTTCCTTATTGAAATTGACCCTAGTTCCTAGTATAGCATCTAGGCTAGTCTTTCCTTGGACAAACTTCTCTAAGACTTTCTGTTTGTCTTCCAGCTCCTTTTGAAGAAACTCTGAATTCTTTAGGAGTTCAGCATTTACTTTCTTCACAGCTTCATATTTCTCTGAATTCATTCTGATTTCACTCATGCTTTCTTCAATTTTAGTTTTGAATTCATTGAGCTATTTTTTACTTTCTTGGATTTCTCCCCTAAGCTTAGCATTCTCTTTCCTTTGTGAGGTCATTTCTTCTAGTTGTTCTTTTAGCTTTGCATTTTCCTCACAGACCAGAGTTTGTTCTTCAACATTTGTGTTAAATTTTCTTTTCAGAACTCTATGCTCTTTGCTAAGTGAATTAAATTTATCTAGCAAGTCACCATAAGCATCCTCCCAGTCATCAATTAAGAAATTTTCAAAAACGTTTATTACCTCCTCTTCACTGTTTGCCATAAGACAAATTCCTTCTTCATATTCCTCCGAGGAAGTGTCTTCGGGATTCTCTTCTTCCTCGCTCCATGTGCAGACCATCGCCTGTGGCTTTTTCTTCTTCTGCACCTTTGTGAACTTCTTCTGAAGATAGGGACCTTTCTTCTGGAGTTCTGGGCATTCGCCTTTCATGTGTCCCTGTTTGTTACAGTTAAAACAAGTCAGTTTCTTAGGATTTATATCCCTGTAATTGGTAAACTCAGCTTTCTTATTAAAAGAGTGTGGGTTCTTCTTCCTGAAGGTCTTCCCCTTTGTCCTCAGAAACTTTCTGAACTGACGAGTGAGCATAGCCTGCTCCCCCTGGTCGAGATCTGAAAGACCTTCAAGCTCGGACTCAGACTCGGGGCTACTGCTGCTGCTCCCACTTTTACTACCCTTGTTGCGGGAAGCTCTTAGAGCTACATTTTTACCCTTCCTCTCACTACCTTCTCCACCTCCTTGGAAGTTCATCTCATAGGTCATCAGGGATCCTATGAGTTCATTCACAGTTAAGACAGTCAAATCTTTTGACTCCTCAATCACAATGGCCTTGGTGTGCCATGCCGAGGATAAAGATCTAAGGATTTTCCTGACTATATCTGCCTCAGCAAGATCCTTCCCTAGCCCTTTAAGAGTGTTAGTGATCAAGGATAACCTGGCATACATTTCGGTTATATTCTCATCTGCATTCATCTTAAACATTTCATACTTGGAGGTGTAGAGATTTACCTTCGAGGCTTTCACTTGAGCTGTACCTTCATAAATTAATTGCAGCTCATCCCACATTTGCTTGGCAGTTCTGTATGCAGATATTCGAGCATATTCCTCTGGATGAACAGCACACTGGATTATGTTCAGCGCCGTCCAGTTGAGTGACGAGAGCTTCACATGATCATCTGTCCAAGCATCCTCGTTTGGTGGCAGCTCATATGGCCCCACCGTGATTACTCTCCACAATTTATGACTCTGAGCTCTGATGAACACTTCCATCCTGTTCTTCCAAAACAGATAGTTACTACCATCGAAATAAGGAGGGCGACTAATGGATTGACCTTCGGCCATGAAGGTTCTAGGACCACCACCATTTCCTTGACCGTTCGTCCACATGGCGTATACCTGCTCTGATACCAAATGTTAGCGCAGCGAGAGTGATATAGAAGGGGGGGGGATGAATAGATCACTCCCAGTTTGCAAAGTTTAGGCGAGAAAATAAATCTACCGCTTATGCCCCTTCTAAACTAGCACACAAAGAATTGCAAATGCGGGTACCAATCAAGATCGAATAAGAAAATGATGATAAGAGCTGAACACACAACTAGTCGAAGAGACAAGCAGATAGAGAGCGCTGATAAAGATCGCAAACCACAGAGAAGACAACCGATTTTTAGGTGGTTCGACTGCAGTCACCCCTCACTCCAACTAGAGTGAGGATTCCACTAGCCACTACTAGAGCACAGCAGACTCAGTCTGCGAACAACTTACTGCCAAACAGCTTGAAAACCCAAGGGAGACAAATCCCTTAACCAAGCTTTGCTACCCACAGAGCTTGTAACCTATTCTAGCACCCAGCATGAATAGAACCGGAGAGTGACTCTCCCTTCCTCTACACACCGGAGGGAACCTGCTAATGACAACCCGTCACTAGCAAACACCAGAGATCAGCGATCTCTCTTCCTCTGCAACCCAGAGGGAAACCGGAGATAGACTCCCTTCCTCCACACACCGGAGGGGAACAGATCAGAAATAGATGAAGAACACATAAAGAAAATCAGAAAAGGAACTAAAGACTGATCGAGAAAACATTCGATACTGAGAGTTAATACAAATGTAGCTTCCTGGGAAGCAATTTCAGAAACCCGATACTGCAAACTCTCTTTCTCTCTTCACTGCTATCTCTCTCTTTTTCTTTCTCTCTTTTTCTTTCTCTTTACTGGTGGATCGAGCTCTCTGCAATACTGCCTTTTCTTTCTTTGCTCTGATCACCTTCATCTGTGGACGAAGGTTTCTATTTATAGCGGCAGCAGGTGGATAGGGCACAAAATGCGTGTGCCTCCCACGCTCGATCCAGAACCTTCCTGCCACGTGACCTTATTGAATTGGTTCCTTTTGTCTTGGATCACGTGCACCCCCTTTATTAGGGAATAATCTTCCTCGTACCTGTAAGAAGATAAGAACCATTAACACGCAGTATAGCCACTAAAACTAAAGCTGCATGAGGTATATGATAACAGCACGACGTGACCAGTACACGAGATAGGAAAAGAACGACACGAGGTACACTGTAACAGAACAGACACAACAAGGAGAACGACACGAAGTGAAACAAGAACGACACGAAGTACATACGATGACTACAGCACGAAGTAAGAACATCATGATATAATAACCAGTAATGAGAACGGCACGAGAACAACATGGAGACAAAACAGTAACCAACACGAGTTGAAAACAACACGAGGTAAAAAGGAAGAACGACACGAAGTGGTTGCAACAACAAGCAAGACATAAAAGATGACACGAGATGCAACTAGAGGACAGAGAGAAGCGACACGAGGTTCACACAAAAATGACACGAGGTGGCACAGAAAGCAACACGAGGTGCTGCAATGTTCTGCACTCAGTGGAACAAAAACGACACGAAGACACAGAAACAACAGTGACCGACACGAAGTGTGGTTACTAAACAGGAACGACACGAAGACATGATACGGAATGACACGGAGTGTGGTCAAGGCGAGAAGGACACGAAGTCTAAAGAGTAAAACAACACGAAGACCAAAACTGAAACCTACACGAGGTGAAAACAACACGAAGATGAAAACACAACACGAAGACATAGACACTAAAATAACACGAAGATGAAACACAAGAATTGACACGAGGTGAAGTCACAAAGCGACAATGAGAAGCGACACGAAGACAGAGACCACAAGGATAAAACAACACGAAGGATTACCTCATACGTGTTTTCCTGTCAAGCATGGAAATCAACACGGAGTGTTGTATGCTCAGACGACACGAAATCATTTCGTGTTGATGAGGGAAAGCAACACGAAGTCAATGATGCTACAGTGCAATGTCTAGACTTGAAGTTCAGTTGAGTGTACAGACTTCACCAATGAATCACTCACTGTACAGACTTACTATAGCAGTCTGATGTACAAACTTTGATGAACAGTCCAATGTATGGACATTGAAATCGTAGACCAATGTGCAGACTTGACAGTGAAGACTAGTGTGCAGACTTCAAGTTTAACTGAGGATGTACAGACTTGAAGAATAAGCCAGTGTATAGACTTGAAGATTGAAAGCGATGTACAGACTTTGATGACCAACACCAATGTATAGACTTAGGAGCATAAAACACGGTTGTACACACTTAGCCTAAGACAATGCATAGGCTTGCACGAGAGTCCAATGTATAGACTTTGCTACCCAGACATGATATATGCAGAGACATGTTATCTGACAGAATGCAACACACATATATAAAGAGCAAATGCCATCAATGCTAGACATCATCATTCATGTTGCTATCAATATGCAGAATGCTCAAGAATAATAATGCATAGAAATGTACTTATAGTGTGAGACATCATCAAAATCATAGGGACACAACAGTTCCTGCTCCTGGAGCACCTCTACTCTGATACCTCCGCAGTACTCGCCACCTCAGAGTCTCTAACTGGTCGAGGGCTCGCTGCTCCCATATCCCCATCGCCATCTCTCGAGCACGTGCCTCGGCCTCCCTCTCCTTCGCCTTAGCAAGGTGACCCTCAAGTCTCTCCACGACACTCGTCTCTCCTAGGTGGCGTGTCAGCTCCTCAATGCGTGCATCCCGCTCTCGCCGAGTGGCCAAGGTGGCCTCTAGCTCCTTCTTCTGCAGAATTTTAACCATCACGTGAGTCAGGCAAAGAAGGATGATAAGAGAATCACTCCTAATTCGGGTACTATAATCTCACCATCTCGACTAACTCAGCCTCCCGCTCCTCAGCTCATTCGAGGGCCCTGGCCAGGTGATCCTCTAACACCTCTCTAGTGTCCACCTGGGACGAAGGTCCAGCCTCTCCGGCCATTCCCACCCGCACACGAACGTACGCTAGCTCGCCTCGCTGGTGGGACAGGGGCAACTGGTCAGTCAAGATTCAAGAGTTATCAAAGCCTCAAATCAATCAAACTCACCATTCTCGAATCTCGTGCCTCAGGTTCACGATTGTCTGATCAAGGACATCGATCCGGTTTTGAAGAACTCGAACAGCTTCTGCCTCCGGCATCTACTCATCAAAATCCACTCAGCTACATTCTTTTAAGGAAATGATTCATTTTAGGTGGCTGAGAGTAACTTACCATCCGAATGTCGAGGTGAAGTCGCCCGGCATACCGCTCCTGGTAGTCTGCCAGATAGGTCTCGCTGCTCCTCAAGGTCCTATCCTGCTCCAAGGAGGGTCCCCTCTACAATGCCTCTGCTTCTACACGATAGCGGGAGGACCAATCCTGGTCGCTCGCCGACATTCGTCGGCGCCCCTTGTTTGTCCTAGGTTGAGTGGGTACCGCCACTGGCGGTTGGTCCCACCCGAGCGTCTTCTACACCAAACGTAGGTAGAGTGGCTCTCGCAGGTTCACACAGAACAACACTGTATCCCTGCGGAACCAAGCTCACCTCTCCTTCACCCAAGGCTGATGGGTGATGTCTTCTGCCACGTAAGGCGTCCAGATCACCTACCACAATAAATTGAAAATGTTGTTAAAATTAAGTTCACATAGCAAATGCTAAGAAACGTCACATAACTCTCTTTTAGCCGAACACTCACCTGGTGGGGTGGAAACTCGTCCAAGGCTGATCGAAGGTCGGAGAGCCTGGTCACTACTAGTCGTCGGTCTCGAACCATATCCCACCTCACCATGAGCGGGACTGCCTGCATCCGAGCCCGCGGGATCGTGCCGGGACCTAGAGGGAAGTGGGTGTACCCCCAAATCTAAAATATCCAGAGCAGTAATCAGTGGATCAAATCAAGGATCAACAAGTTGAAGGGTAGACTCGTACTTGTAGAAAAGGTGTGAAGCCACCTAGGTTCCCCGAACAAGGGCGTATAGGATCCTTGTGGGCAAAGAGGTGCGCCAGCATCGCTCTCCCCCATGCAAATTGAGGTCTCCGCTCGAGATCCCGTATCAGCAATAGGTATTTGTCCGAAGCGGTCGTGAACAACAGCCTCCCAAAGAAGTAGAGTGGAAAGAGCCGTATCTCTTGCTGATCGCTCCTCTCCCGTGCCCGAAGTTTCTGATTCACCTGCTCTAGATATACATCTAGATCCTCTAATGGTCCTCGGACCACTCTAGCTAACCCCATCACGGCACTGATCTCCCCAAGAGGGAGGGCAGTCACTGGCCTTCTGGTTCGGATCAATTGCTACCCGAGCAAGCTCTCAACTTCCTGCTGATAACCCTTTAGCTCCTGACCCAACACTGGGATCCCGGCTACTGGCAAGTCGGTCAAGTAGACAACGTCCTCGAGCGTGGGGATCATGTGTCCCCATGGCATCACGAAGGCCCTGCATCCATCCACCCACCGCTCGCGTAGCGCCGCCAAGAAGGTCACGTCAACAGGAAAAGGTCGGATCCTGAAGAATGGACCAAATCCCATTCGGTCCACTCTCCACCGGTGAGCATGAGGCAAGGCGTGGTACCAAGCCCACACTAAATCCCATGACATCCAGGCTCTGATCCTCTGTGGGTCCTGCATACATAGTAGAAAAGAAAACAATAGCTGATTAATCCTCAAATCATCCCGACCTTCCCAACCCACAATCAACCCCCGAACATAATTGAAAGTTCCCTGTTTTGAGAGGAGGGCGGCCAAAGCCTTGGCCGCCGGACCCCTTGGGCGGCCAGGTCGCTGGCCGCCTAACCCTCATGTGGACGGCCACAGCCCTGGCCACCTAGGGCCATAGACGGCTACAACCCTGGCCGTCCACAAGCCAATTCCACATTCCACTCCTTCATTCAGCAATACACCCTCACCAAGCCATCACCCATGTCATACACCCAAATCAGCTAGAGAAAAAAAGCAATGGTCATGGACTTACCTATCTGCATGGTACTCTCTCTTCCTCGTTGGCTTCAACCCTGTCGGATGTGGAACCCCCATCATCTTCCACACCTTCCTCACCCTCGCCTTGATCGGTCGGCCCCTCCTCCGGAGGAGCCTCGCCTTGATGGGGACATCACCTCCCATTGCATCCGACATGGTCTAGTCATTTAATTTTGAGTCCTATGTAATTTTTATTTGAGTCATTTGATGTATTTTCCCTTTTAATTGAGTCATGTTCTTAGGTCTTGTGTTTATTTCCCTAAGTTTGAGTGTCATTAGGTTGTCTAGTTAGCTATTGGGCCCAATTCATTAGGCTTGGCCCAAGGGCTCCCCCTACCCCCTTGGTTATTTGTCATTGAGTCAATTGTCAGGGACTTTTGTAGAAATGTGGGTTTCCTATATATAGGACCCCATTCCCCCCCATTTCAAATTAATGAATCAATGAATGAAAAACTTACCATTTTGAGAGTTTACACTTCTTATTTAGTGGAGAGATTCCATTTTTGGGTGAGAAACCCTAGGGGAGAGATTCCCCACCCTTCCCTCTCTTAATATCTCTTTTTCACTCCACTTTCTCTCTCCTCAACACCCAAATTCGAATTTTCTTATCTCTTCTCCCTTCCCAACCACCTCCACTCCCCACCTACCCCATTTAAGCCTCTTCCCATTCCCCACAACCCTCATCAATACTCCACCCCTTCCCAAGACCCCCTCCACCAATCCTCTCCTCACCATCCAACCCCCAACTACCCCTCCCACTTTCCCAAGCACCCTTCCCACTACCCCAAGCACCCCTTCCCTTCCCCAACACAACCCTCCCATTCCCAAGATAAAAAATTAACCCCACCCTTAAACCTATTTTCGAATATCCTTTCCCTCTCTCCATTCCAACCAAATTCGCAGCCCCCACTACCACCATCTATTGGACCCTCTTCCAGACCTTATTCTCCACCTCCCACACCTTAGAACACCCCCTCCAAGACCCCCTTACAACCAGGGGTCACTCCCACACTCATCTACCCCCTTCCCCTTCTTCTTTCTTGGTCATTGGAAGCTACTTCGAAGTTGCAGTTTGCTGTCCAGAGGTTGCAGATGAGCTAGCAACTTGCAGCGGCCACCACGACTTCCTCCGGACGAGTTTGAAGACCCATGAGCCATCGTCGGAAGCGTCTACCAGTCTCCTTCGCAACAGAAGTGGGAATATTTCTGAATAAAAAAAAATGTCTTTCATCTTCTTCCGATCTCCGAGCCGTCCAGGAGTTCCATTCTCCCACAACTGCACAGTTCTGCCTCGGCTGAGGACCTGAGCCAGATTAGAAGCTCTGTCACGACGAACCCCGAAGGAATCAGTCCACGAGTTCTTCTTCAAAGTTCTTCATCGCCCAGTCTACTTCCAGAATCAAGAAACTGAACTTCATTCGGCATTCGTGATCTAGAGTTCTTATTTTTCTCCCTCAGCTACGTAGATCTGCTACTCATAGTCTGCACCGACCAGTCGCCATTGTTCTGCATCCCCTAGTCTTCTCCTACATCAGTTGGCTTCGCCGTCAGTTTTTCTGCGAAGAGGACTCGTCCACGATTCCAACGACTCTGACGGTGCTTGATTCCGAGGTCGGGAGCTACCGGGGCATTCTCTGCAATCTGCTGTTAGAAGTCTGCAGCTGCCGGTCCGAGAATCTGAGGCTCTGTTCAAACCTCCATCCCAGCCAGCAGCGACTCCATAAGAAATTGAAGAAATTCTGAGGCATTCCCTTCCTAGCTACGAAGATTTCCTCACCCGTCTCATCATCAGAGAAATTCCTGAGCGAGTTCTACAGCAGCAACACCGTCTACCTGTCCCTGTTCGGAGAGAGCAGGCAGAACCGGTGACTTCATCGTTCCTTGCTTTTAACCATAGTTTCCCCTCCCCGCTTGGCCAGCTGAAGGCCCCTCCCTGTGCGGAGGTAATTTTGGTTGTAATATCCCTTAACCCCCACCCCAAGATCCCCCTTCTATGAGAGGTGTAGTGTTGTAACTTATTTGGGCAGGTCAAGCTACCCCGACGCGGCGTGTGGGGATCCACCCGCCTCCCCGCTCGCCCTTGTCTCCGACCGGGACCGGTTTCTTCAAACCGATCGAGTAAGTGCTCAAACCTTCACTCCATTTAGTGCTTTTCTTTCAATATTTGTTCTTAATTCCGCTGGTTATGCGAGTGAGAGCCCGGTTCTCAAGCCCCGTTGTCTTGAGTGATCACCGTGGGAGAAGTACAACTGGTGCCTTTGGCACTTTGTCAGCCCCCTTGAATTGGGCATCCATACCCATTGGCAATCCCATCTTGGCCTTGCTGGCCCTCTACCAGCAAGGGCCCAACCCCTCAACCTCACCATGGCATTGCCAAGTTACCCCGGGCTTGGGTGAGTGTCGATAGAGCGGTGGCCCAATTCGGCCCATTTGAATGCGATTGTGCTTGCTTACATTAGGTCCGAGGTTGTGTCACATCAATTGGTATCAGAGCAAGTCATTTACTTGTCTCTATCAAGTCAAGTCCTAGGGCATGCTTGCATTGGAGTCATCATCAATCCGACCCTTGCATTGATTTCCCCAATCATCATGGCCACCTACTTAGCCTACTCACCACCCATGGACTTCATCCTAGATAGGGATATTACCTTTGACGGATCGCATTCTAGTGACTATCTTAGGTGGGAGGCTACCATAGAAAAGTACTTTGAAAAGACTTGGGTATATGGATCCGCGAGAGTCCGAAAGGCCAAGGGACGACTTCGAGGTCAAGCCAAAAGTAAGTGGGAACACATAGAGGGATTAAGGAGGGTTAGGAGGAAAGAGCCGATTTCCTCATGGGATGATATGAAGGTTGAACTTAGGAAGATCTACATCCCCAAATATTCCCACCCCTTCTACTCAAACACCCCTAGCCCGAGGTGCACTACCACTCCTCCATCCCCACCTGATCAACTTGATACCACCTTTAGGCCTCCTCCCCCACCACTCCCAACAAATCACTTCTCCACCATCATAACTTCACTTCGCAACCAAGTCCTCTCCCTTAAGGCCCAAATAAACCAAACATCCACCTCTCCACCAAATCCCCTAAGGGTCCCCACACTCCAACCAAAACCCCCTTCCGCAAACCTCACTATCCAAACTCAATTGGCCCCCACTTTCCCCCCTCCACAACTGGCCGATCCCAAGGGGAAGAGACCCCTAACCAACCCAATTTTCCCAATAAGGACTACCACTCACCCTATTATCACCATTCAAACCCAAGTGGACCCCATTTTTATCCCTCCACCTAGAACCATGTCGGCCACCACCACCCAACCCAAATCCCATCACCCGACCCACCTTCCACTTCCAACCCCAATCCTATCCCAACCTAAGCCTCCAATACTTCCACTCCCAAACCCCACACTACCAATCCCAAACCAAGTTTCCCTTTACCCTCCACCCCGGGAGCACCACACACCAACCCTCATCACCCCAAAAGACCCTCTCACCTCCTTGGTAGAAGAACTCATACCCAATTCAATAGTTGAGGACACTCCAAACCCACTCCCCACCTTGGAGGAAACCCAAGTCCAAGTTGAGAAAAAAACATCACACGATGGTCCTCACCTTACATCACCCTCTCTAGTTGGGACCAACCTCATCTTAGGAGAACCCATTGTTAGTTGGCTAAAGGAGAGCCCAATTAGAGAGATCCGGTCCCATGTTTTCCCTCCCATAGAACAAGACCTTCCCTTAGTGCCCATCTTCTCCTATCACACCACAATCCAAGCATCCTATCAAGTGGAGACCTTAGAGGACCTTCTCAAGGGCATAGCATGGCAATTAGAGATGACTAGCATGATGACCCCTATGGTAGAACAACCTAGGAGCCTTAGCTTCCTACACATATGCATAGGGTCTATCACCTCGGTTTGCACCATTGGTTGCTACACTAGCGACCTCCTTCTATTCCTCCCTACACCCGATGAGCCCAACCTTCTCCTCGATTTAGAGCTTCTTATCTCGGGTAGAAAGTCAAGCCCTCCACTCATGGCTGACCCACTTGCCAAGAACATTGACCCAACTATCATGGAGAAGGATGACTTAGCACCTTTTGAGGATCTTGAGGACATGAAGTTCCTCCCCCTAGGTAACCCATTTTATGATCCATATGATCCATTCCAATGGGAGTCAAGAGACTCGTGTGACCCAAACACTTTATCCACCACCCACCTTTCCCTAAACCAACTCACAATGTTTGACCCAATTCACTCCATCTTAGACCCGGGTTACACCTTGGGAGCCATAACCTTGGACCATATATCCCTAGGTAATAAGGTGGTGCCCCACCCCATGATGACCACCTTCTTAGATCCATTCGATCCTTTCCAATGGGAGTTCAAAGGTTGTCCCACACCTATACACATGGAAGTCACTTTTGGGAAAAGTATGCATGTGTCTAGGCTTTCCACACCCCTTGGCATGAACACGATGTTGGGTCCATTCATTCATATCACCCACATGTCAAGTAGAAAGTATGAGTGGTCCATATTCGGATGTCATGGTCCACCTTCATTCATCATGGGTCTTAAGCATGTCAAAGGCATCTACGGATGTCCGGGTCCTCCTATATTTATCACCAATTTGCATGATAGGGCCACCTACGGGTGCCCCGGCCCACCTAGGCTAACCAAAATCTACACTACAACATTACACGATAGGTCTACTTTTGGTTGCCCAGGTCCACCCATCACCCCCGGAATGTCTGCATTCACAACATTGCATAAAAAGATCCGCAAGCACATTAGCAAGAAGAATGTGACTTATAAAAGGTGAGCCGACTCTCATCGACGTCACCAAAAATCCCATGAGGGTGACTTTGTGATGGTAAGAACGGAGAGGCTCTCCCCGGGAGCCATCTCCAAATTGAGGCCACGTGGGGCTGGTCCCTTCCAAGTCTTGAGGCGCATTAGTGCACATGCCTATGAGTTAGATTTTCCCGAGGAATATGGGGTAAGTCCCACATTCAGTGTCGCTGACCTAGTGCCATACAAGGGACCCACGGTGGTACCTAGTGAGGATATTGAGCCTATTCCCTCCGTTGAGAGAGCACCCACCCGTGAGGAGAGTCCACTAGCCAAGAGAGCCCAGCGTGAGCGCATTGAACGAATATTTGATGAATAGGTCACTACCACCAGGAGCAAAGTATACAAGCGCTATCTCGGCAGGTGGATGGATCGGTCTCGTTCGGAAGACTTGAGGGCAGTACCACTTCTACACCGTCCAAGGAGGGAAGGACACTTACTCGACGGAGTCGAGTTCTCCGCACCCCGGGAGTATGATGGGGACATCACCTCCCATTGCATCCGGCATGGTCTAGTCATTTAATTTTGAGTCCTATGTAATTTTTATTTGAGTCATTTGATGTATTTTCCCTTTTAATTGAGTCATGTTCCTAGGTCTTGTGTTTATTTCCCTAAGTTTGAGTGTCATTAGGTTATCTAGTTAGCTATTGGGCCCAATTCATTGGGCTTGGCCCAAGGGCTCCCCCTACCCCCTCGGTTATTTGTCATTGAGTCAATTGTCAGGGACTTTTGTAGAAATGTGGGTTTCCTATATATAGGACCCCATTCCCCCCCATTTCAAATTAATGAATCAATGAATGAAAAACTTACCATTTTGAGAGTTTACACTTCTTATCTAGTGGAGAGATTCCATTTTTTGGGTGAGAAACCTTAGGGGAGAGATTCCCCACCCTTCCCTCTCTTAATATCTCTTTTTCACTCCACTTTCTCTCTCCTCAACACCCAAATTCAAATTTTCTTCTCTCTCCTCCCTTCCCAACCACCTCCACTCCCCACCTACCCCATTTAAGCCTCTTCTCATTCCCCACAACCCTCATCAATACTCCACCCCTTCCCAAGACCCCCTCCACCAATCCTCTCCTCACTATCCAACCCCCAACTACCCCTCCCACTTTCCCAAGCACCCTTCCCACTGCCCCAAGTACCCCTTCCCTTCCCCAACACAACCCCCCCATTCCCAAGATAAAAAATTAACCCCACCCTTAAACCTATTTTCGAATATCCTTTCCCTCTCTCCATTCCAACCAAATTCGTAGCCCCCACTACCACCATCTATTGGACCCTCTTCCAGACCTTATTCTCCACCTCCCACACCTTAGAACACCCCCTCCAAGACCCCCTTACAACCAGGGGTCACTCCCACACTCATCTACCCCCTTCCCCTTCTTCTTTCTTGGTCATTGGAAGCTACTTCGAAGTTGCAGTTTGCTGTCCAGAGATTACAGATGAGCCAGCAACTTGCAGCGGCCACCACGACTTTTTCCGACGAGTTTGAAGACCCAAGAGCCATCGTCGGAAGCGTCTACCAGTCTCCTTCGCAACAGAAGTGGTTTCATCTTCTTCCGATTTCTGAGCCGTCCAGGAGGTCCATTCTCCCACAACTGCGCAGTTCTGACTCGGCTGAGGACCTAAGCCAGATTAGAAGCTCTGTCACGACGAACCCTGAAGGAATCAGTCCACGAGTTCTCTTCAAAGTTCTTCATCGCCCAGTCTACTTCTAGAATCAAGAAACAGAACTTCATTCGGCATTCGTGATCTAGAGTTCTTATTTTTCTCCCTCAGCTACACAGATCTGCTACTCATAGTCTGCACCGACCAGTCGCCATTGTTCTGCATCCCCTAGTCTTCTCTGACATCGGTTGGCTTCCCCGTCAGTTTTTCTGCAAAGAGGACTCATCCACGATTCCAACGACTCTGACGGCGCTTGATTCCAAGGTCGGGAGCTGCCGGGGTATTCTCTACAATCTGCTGTTAAAAGTCTGCAGCTGCCGGTCCGAGAATCTGAGGCTCTGTTCAAACCTCCATCCCAGCCAGCAGCGACTCCAGAAGAAATTGAAGAAATTTTGAGGCATTCCCTTCCCAGCTACGAAGATTTCCTCACCAGTCTCATCATCAGTGAAATTCCTGAACGAGTTCTACAGCAGCAACACCGTCTACCTGTCCCTGTTCGGAGAGAGCAGGCAGAACCGGTGACTTCATCGTTCCTTGCTTTTAACCATAGTTTCCCCTCCCCGCTTGGCCGGCTGAAGGCCCCTCCCTGTGCGGAGGTAATTTTGGTTGTAATATCCCTTAACCCCCACCCCAAGATCCCCCTCCTGTGAGAGGTGTAGTGTTATAATTTGTTTGGGCAGGTCAAGCTACCCCGGCGCGGCGTGTGGGGATCCACCCGCCTCCCCGCTCGCCCTCGTCTCCGACCGGGACCGGTTTCTTCAAACCGGTCGAGTAAGTGATCAAACCTTCACTCCATTTAGTGCTTGTCTTTCAATATTTGTTCTTAATTCCGCTGATTATGCGAGTGAGAGCCCGGTCCTCAAGCCCCGTTGTCTTGAGTGATCACCGTGGGAGAAGTACAACCGGTGCCTTTGGCACTTTGTCGGCCCCCTTGAATTGGGCATCCATACCCATTGGGAATCCCATCTTGGCCTTGCTGGCCCTCTACCAGCAAGGGCCCAACCCCTCAACCTCACCTTGGCATTGCCAAGTTACCCCGGGCTTGGGTGAGTGTCGATAGAGCGGTGGCCCAATTTGGCCCATTTGAATGCGATTGTGCTTGCTTGGATTAGGTCCGAGGTTGTGTCACATCACGCCTTCATCTCCTCCCTCCTCTTCTCCTTCCTCACCACCCTGAGAGGAAGAGGCCGAAGTAGAGGGACTTGCAGAGGCCTCCATTTGCTCATTTTTTTACACCCTTGCTCGAAGATGGAGGCTCATCAACAATTCCCAGCCGAGCTCACCGCAGCCCCATCCATTGGATCTTGATGCTCGGGCAACCCAAATCTCACTTACGATAGCAAGAATCACTCGAGGATCACTCTCCCTAAACTTTGGCTCTGGTGAGCTTGGTGGAGCGTCAACCCCAATGGCCGCCCAAATGGAGAGGCCGGCCACCTTTTTAAAACCCTCCAAGGAGGAGGGCGGCCAAGTCATGGGCCACCCACTAAAGTTGGAGGCGGCCAGCACCTTGGCCGCCCTCCCCCCTATTCAGCAAAAAAAAAACAAAAAAAAAACAAAAACACAAAAAAATTTGAGATTCATGCACTATAGTTCTCACCGCTAGATGCATTCACTTAACATTCATTCATTTGTCATCAAAAATCAATCACCAACAAACAAACAAAAAGATTTTGATTCCTGTCTTTCTCTTATGATCAAATTCCACAATAAAATGCTGAATAGGCGCTATGCAATCAAGTGCATCATCTCATAAAGAATTCATTCACGACTGGTCTAAAATCCCGCAGGTAGCTCAAATAATGCTTCAATTCATCCTTGTCCTCTTCCACATCAATTTGAGCCTTCACGACGGTGGCATGGCGTCCCCACGTCTTCCTAATCTTTCGAAGCCGCCGTCTGTCTACATCGGTTCCCAAAAGATGCTTTGTAATAAATGCTCCTCTCGAAGCAGCCCATGGGACCCGTCTAGGCAATCCCACCTGGCGATGACAGCGGTGGGCCGGGTAGAGCACCAAGTCCTCAGCCCCTACAAGCCATAACTCCTTCTCTTACGATCCTTGTACCTTGAATTCATTGCGTCGATACATCATCGGCACGAATACAAATCGGTCCTTGGAAAGGAAGTTCAAGTAGTCCTTCCAGTCATCTATGGTCTTCAGCAGCACCGTCTTGCATACCACTTGATCCTCAGGACCAATGATGGCCCTCGCCAGGTAGATCGCGCTCTTCTCAAAGATTCGAGAGATTGTGGTCGTCGTATCATCAAAATCGAAGCTCAAATGGATCTCCATCCATGATTGCAGAAGGTAGAGGCTCCCCATGTTGCTACCACCCAAGCTCATCTGAATGAGTCCACAATGCAAGTGAGCTAGTACCGCCCGAGAGATAGAGAGTGCCCAGTCCATAGGAGGGTAAGGGGTCCCACATACTCCCACTTCAGCACGTCTCCCGATGTGGGAAAGAGCAACGCCCCACCTAAGCACAATGACATGCCCCGCATCAGCCAATCCGCCTCCACTACCTTGTCCTTCACTTGGCCCAGGAGCCAACTGGCTAGGCGGTCAACTAGAATTCCCGATTGATCTGCCATCCGCCGAACCTCGCGCTTGTCTCTCACGATCTCGGCCAGGATTTCCTCCCAAGGAGGAGGGTCAATCAGCTTGCCCACCTCTAGGTCTCCCCACTGAAAGAGGAAGTCCAGTTCTTCTACCAGCACCGAGGCCTCGAACTCGGGAAAGATAAAGGTGTGGGTGTCTGGGTGCCACAGCTCAATCAGGGCGCCCAAAGACTCCCAATTCCACTTCATGCTACTGAAACACTTCGCCATAATAACTAGGCGGACGAGATGCCACTGGTGCATAAATGCCCTCATAGCAAGTGTAATGGCCGCCAACAGATCGTGGAGCCAGCCGTAACGGCAGTGTAGACACCCAATTTTGGCCGATAATTGAGCATTTTCTTTGTTCTCCTAGTTAATGCCCCAATTGATCCTTAATTGGTTGATTTCTTGGGATTTCTCCCTCTTCTTGGCCCAACATTACAATTCCATACCTTGGATCTCGAGTTTGGCATTCCCGCGCTATCCACTCTTATTGTTGTCTTGTTCATAGCACGTTGTGGATCTAATTGGAGTTATCGTTTGAGCAGCTGTTATTTCTTGACATTTGATCATTGTAGCATCCACCTTGGATGTTATTCTCACTCAACATTTGATTGAAAGGCTGCCCAAATGATGTTTCTTTTTCTTTTAAATCATTTCATGGGCCTTTAGTTGTCGCGCTATATCTTCATAGCGCGTTCTTCATTATCGCGCTATTGAAGTATAGCGCCTTATCAGGCAGAGTTCCCTTCCAAACCGGACCTCCCTTATTTCGATCCAGGGTCCTTATCTGGTAAGTTGCTGACTGTGTTTCTTATCCAGGAAGGTTTCTAAACCTAGCAGGAACCTTTCCGCCTCCTTAATCGGCAGGATTACCTCATTTGAAGCCTCCAAATCTTGGGATTGAATCAACTCCGACCTAGGGTTAGTGTTCGACCTCTTTCCTATAAATTCATCCCTTTGGCCGTCGTTTGAGGGGGATGCAACTCGAGTTATTGACGAGGAGGAGGAAATACTTCGTGCACAATCAATAAATCCTCGCTCCTCGCACGTTCAAGGGAGTATTTAGGGCTTTTCCTTGTGTTCTTCCTCTTTCATCTTTCTTTTCCCCTCCGGATTTTTAATCTTTGCATAGCATTGCATCCTGATTTCAAAACACTCCTTTTACAAAATACATGCATTCACACACACCACACCTATCTTTTGCCCATCCATAGGGGTTTAAAAACCACCAAACCCCCAGGTAATCGAGCCCCCTTTTTACATGCTTTTAATTAAGAATAAGGGCAGATTCTACTCGAGTCTCGATCTAATGGGCTTTCTATTTATTGTTTATGATTGTTTGCAGGCACTAGAAGATTGATACGTGGAGCCCTTGCACCTTGGCCGGCCTTGGAGCAAGGAAGGAACGAATCCAAATAAATCCCGCTACCTGTCTGATATCGCGCTATACGAAGCTAGCGTGACTTGGAGAACGCGCTAGGACGATATAGCGCATTAATCTCCAGGCCCACGGCTCCTCTTTATGGATTTCTGAGGTATGTAACATGCCCCATCCTAATCTCTTATTGTTTGGCATGTCTCTGGCTTCAGTGGCGATCACGGATCTTAATTGTTGCATATGATTTTCCCCCTTTTTCATCATTAATTGAGTGCGATATCTTGTTTTAAAACAAAATCATCATCTTTTATCAATTTGGGGGTTAATCATAAATTTAGAATCTACAAATTGGCGATCACGGTGGGACACTTTGTGCTACCACGTGCATTCTTCTTGTTGCCTGCTTATCAGTACATCAGTGTGTGTGCTTATTGGATTTTGAGCCCTTCCCCACTGTCAAGTATCGCGCTATGTATCCATAGCGCCTTCTGTAGATCGCGCTGTGGACGTATAACGCGATAATCACCAAAGGATATATTCACCTACATCCTCTGTCGGGGTTCTGATTGCCATCTTCTATGGTTGCATTATTGTATACTTCCTGTTGTATATTCACTTCTTTCATCTATTTTCCTTTTATTGTGCTAGTTTAGATTTTTCTTCTATAGCGTTGCATTCATCCTTGCATTTGGTTTGAGAGACCTCCTCTCTCTACATTAGGATTCCACACACCCCCTTGGTGAAGGAAGGACCCTGCATTGAGCATTCCGTCTCTTTGGATTGGAAGTTCCTAAACCAAGCCTCCATAAGTCCCCGCACCCGTGGATTCCCTCACGGATGCCGGGCAGGTTGTACCCTTTTGAAGTCCCGAGTTAGTTGGCCTATGCACGGTGAGAGAGTGTTCCTAGTTGGCATTGAAGTGAACCATATTGAAACTAGGATCCTCCCTTGTGTGAATCACACCAGACTTTGTTAAAATTCATTAATTCATCAAGGTTCAAACAAATTAAGATCAACGGTAACCATTCCAACTTGTGTGCTTCTTTGCAAATTATTGTGAACTTTGATTGCATAATGGCTTACCATAAACAAAACAACATGTTTAATTCAATTCATGAGGATGAACAACCGTGCACATCTTATTCCCCTCAATTTCAACATGTTCATCAAAATTCTCACCATACTTTCAAGGGACCACGTCCTTCTTCTTATGGTGTTACCCGGCCCGCGGGCAGTGTCCATTCTCATGGTCCCCCTACTCAATTTCGAGCTACTACTCCTCCGGGACCGTCTCCTCCCGATGAGAAGGTCTCCCGAATTTTGCATGCATTAGATCATCTCACCCCTCAACAGATCCAAGCCCTTAAGGCCACCGTTGAGGGTGCATCTCCTTCATCCCTTCCTCCTTCCAACCCTACACGGGTGGCCCATCACCCACCTCCCTCTTCTATTCACAATCCTAATCGGGTAGCCCATTACCCATCCTCTTCTTTTCACATTCCTCCCTGGGTGGTCCGACACCCGCCTCCTTCTATTCCTCCTCCATCACGGCCCCGAGGCCCATTCATTTCTTGCAATCCGGCCCATCCGGGTTCTTCTGCGGGTCATCCCGTTAACTCCCCTCCACGGCCTTTTTATGCCACCCCTCCTTCGAGGCCCTGCCAACCCTTGGTTGCTCAAGTTACACCCCTTCAACAAACCCTTCTTGACAAAATCACTTTGATGGAGGAACAATTAAGAAGGGTCACGGCTCCTCCTACTCCGGTCAATCCTCTCCATGCCGCTTTGGACAATATTACTAAGATGGAGAAAGAATGGAAGGATAGAAGAGATGATTATGATATTGGCAGCTCAAGCAAGCAAGAGCCGACAGATGTCAATGATCAAGTGGACATCGTCCGCCCTCCACCCATCCGCACACTTCATTCATATGGCCTTCCACCTCCACATACGCAACATCATTACATTCCTCCATCCACATATACGCCTCCACTACGGTGTCCACTTGAATTTGATGATGAAGAACCGGCAATTGAAGAATTTGAGCCGGTATATGACGATGAAGCTCCGCAGGCACCCCTTCCAAGTTTCCTTCGCTTCCCACTTCCCCCATTATCATTTGATGAACCCCCTGCTCAGGATGAAGCCACCGTCCCCAATTCACCCCCTATTTCTGAGACTTCTTGGTGTTACGACGATGGGTCGATACTCCAATCACCCGCACCGGCGCATCTTGAGTCTCCTCCTCCTAACACCGTTCGCCCTGTTCGGCGTTTTCTCCGCACCAAACCTCCCCCAATTAAACCTTCACCAATTAAACCCCCACCAATTACACCTCCACCCACTAAGCCATTAACCTCCACAACACCAGCCTCCACCGAGCCTATCATCGAACCTTCCCCAAATAACCTCCCATTACCACCACCTCAGCTAACCACCCCTATTCCTTCATATAACCCTTCACCTTTACCCATGGTTAATCCTGAGCAGGGTCCACCACTTTTTGCACTCGAGCCAACCCTGACTGCTTCCGAGCAAAGGGAGAAACTCGACGTGTTTGAACCTCCGCTTCCACTCACCCATTTGCCAACATTTTCCATTATACCTCCACCATCCACGAAGCCTTCCGCCTCCGCTTCACCTCCCCTTACTACTCGGAATGGGGGGCCTTCTACAAGCACAGGTGCCGAGGACGATCAAGAGCCGGGCAGCAAGGATTTGGCCGCGCCATTCAAGATTCAAGAATTCATTTACCGGATGCCAATCCGGGTTATTGTGCCAAGCACGGTCGAAGAAGCCAAGTCACCGACATGCCAAGCATTGATGCTGTGTAAGGGCCGGGCAGGGCACCCTTTGTTCCAATTTCCAAATTTTGAATCTTTGGGCAACATAATGCTTCCGAGCCCAACTTTCCAACTCCCTCACACCATTACTTTGCACTCTCCAAGGGAGTTGACATTCACCATTGAAGCTTCGGCAGGGGCTATTTCTCATACTCTTTCACTGCCGTGGAGGGGCAGTTATCTTAATGCTAAGGGGCCATCCCTTATTTGTTCCACTTTCTATTCATCCATCTCTATCACTTTTTCTTCATGGGCCATTCCCAGGGTTAGGAGGAGGATCTCATCCTCTCGCCCTTCACATTCTTCATATTCTTTGCATTTCATGCATTCATCGCATCCATCCCATTGCATGCATTTGCACCTCTTGCTTCCCGGGTTTCCAAACCCGTATCTTCTCCGCCTTCCGGCACCTCCGGATATTCCGCACTTCCCATCTTATTCATCTTCATCTTTTTATCCACTATCCCTGGGGCATCGCGTCCCTTTTCCTGCTATCTCCCTGGAACCTCCAGGGATTTTATCCCTCCTCTTTGGGCATCACACCCTTTCTGATTTCATCCCTCCGGAACCTCCGGACCTTTTCCCAGGGCATCGCGCCCCTTTTCACCTTATTCTTCCGGAACCTCCGGACTTTTCCCTCGGGCATGACGCCCCTTTCCATCTCATTCCTCCGGAACCTCCGGATTCTATTTCCCTCCTCCTTGGGCATCGCGCCCCTTTCCATCTCATTCCTCTGGAACCTCCAGATCTTTCTCTTCCTCCGGGGCATCGCGTCCCCTTTGCTATTATTTCCCTGGAACCTCCAGGTGTCTCATCCCTTTTCTTAGGGCACGACGCCCTTCCTGATTCCATTCCTCCGGAACCTCCGGACCTTCCCCTCAGGCATTGCGCCCTTTTCCATCTTATTCCTCCGGAACCTCCGGACCCTCCTGATCCTTTTCATCCACTCTTCCCCGGGCACCACGTCCCTTCTGATTTCATCCCTCCGGAACCTCCGGACCCTCCATCTTTCTTCCGATTCATCTTCCTGCTCCTCAGGGACATCACATCCTTCATTTTCTTCCTCCTTTCTCACCATATTTTTGCATATTTCTTCCCAGGGCACCACGTCCCTCGATATTTTATCCCTCCGGAGCCTCCTGATTTTTCCTCCTATCATGATTCACCTCCACTGCCTCCGGACCCACCAGATCCGCCTCTTTCCATCTACCAATTTCTTCTTCTAATTCCTCCTAATCCTGGGTCCGACCCAACTTCTCCCACATCCACTACCTTGGGCATCTGCCCTTTCTCCCACTGCTTTCGAGGCTTTAGTCCTCACTCCTCCTTCTAATTCTCCGCTTCTTCTGTAGACCTTTCATGTGATCAAGGTCTCCACACCTTAGTGAGGGAGTTCTAGCCCTCGCCTCTCTTCCTTTTTTCCTTATTCGTCTGAGTCTGGTCTTGGCACCACTCCTTCTTGTTAAGCCACTTTCAATCCTTTACTGCCAATCCTTTTGACTACCAAAGAGGACTATCCCACGATGATCAACCTCGCCTCTGACAGCTGCTTCAAGAAAGGTTGCAAGGTAAAATATTGACGTAAGTACGCATTTTTATGATATCATTTCCTCATTACTTCACGCATGATTTTCAAAATGAAGTGCTTCTTAACAAGATTTAAAAGTGGTGTTTTAGACCTTTATCTTAGGCTTTTGTTTAATTAAATCATTCTCAAAAGAGTCTTTTAGGCTTGTTTTTGCAGCACCTTTGGTAATAAAAACCCCGCGCTGGGAATTCAACGTTCTCTCCCTGCTTGTTAAGAGCAAACCTTAGCTGGGCACCTCACACACTTCACGGCGTCCTTAGCCGGCTCCTTTGGTAAAACACCGTTGCTACTTTGGCCATGCCATGAGTATATCTGAAAGTCTTTTCTCTTCTTTACTCTGCCGAATGCAAGGGGCAAGAGGTTGACGGATGAGATGACCAACCTCGGTAATCCCCAATACGAGAGGAGTCTCAAATAGGGGCAGTCTTGACCCAAAATCAATATGAGTTTTCATATGAGTTTCATGATATACATCTCGCCAAAAGGGCTATTATGAAAATCAAGTCAGAATTTCAATAAATTCAAAATTGTGAATTATGGCATGACAAGAGTGGTAAAGTCCCCGCAGGGAAAACCCTGGTCGTATGCATGTCAAGGGTCTAAAAATCAAAGGCACAAAGCCCCGGCACAACAGACTACCTCTTTGAGGGGAAACATCTTGGAAGGAATTTAAGTCCCGACGTCTCCCATCCTGCGTAAAGCTTATCTCCAATTATTCTTCTCTTCTCCCTCTAAGACCGAATGTTCCTCGGGTTTGGCCTTGGTAGGGGCACCGTTAATCAAGGGCAGCCAATTATAGGGCGTCACCCTTCAATGCACGCCCGGCTTTGGGCAGTTTTAAGCAAAAGGGGAAGGAACAAGAACCCCTAGCCAGTGGTTTAAAAGCCCTTTGATGCTGCAGTCTAACCCAAACGAAAACTCCATAAAAATTTGAATATTGCCGAAAACTCCATAAAAATTTGAATATTGCCAAAAACTCCATAAAAATTTGAATATTGCCAAAAAACCCCATAAAAATTTGAAATATTGCTAAAATCCTAAGAAAAATTTGATAAATTGTCAAAATTCGAAAAAAAAAAAGGCATTTCCAAAACAAAAACCCAAACAAAAAAAAAATTCAAATATTCTTTTCAAAACCTTATAAAAATTTGCATATTTTCAAGAAAAATTCCAAAAAAATTGCATTCTATTTCTGATGGCATTCCTTTTGAAGAGGCACGCAAAAGAAAAAGCAAACACACAAGCTACAATATATCAAAGAACTGTCTCATTCCACTATAACATGTCAAAAAGTATAAAATGAGATGGATACAACAAACTCTCAGCTCTCCCCTTGACCCTCCTGGTCTCCCCCTCTATGTGAACTCTCAGCCTCCTCCTGTCCTCCCCGGGGAGGCCTAGGAGGAGCCATCTGTGCCCGGGAAGCCGAAACCCTGTCACCATGTGTTCCCCTCTCTGCATCCTCTCTCCGCTGGTGCTCAGAAGAAGTAACTAAGTAATCTGTGCTCGAGTAGGCTCGAGAGTATCCCTCACGCTGGGCCCGCTCACGTCCTCGTCGGTAGCGATCCTCTGCATCCTTTGCCCGCTGCTCGGTGATCCCTAACCGGGTACGTAGCTCCACTCTCTCAAGCTCCCGCTCCACTCTCTCTTTCTCCCATCTCTCCCTCTCTTTCTCCCATCTCTCCCTCTCTCTGTCCCGACCCTCTCTCTCTCTCCGCCGCTCACTCCTCTCCACCCCAAGGAGAAGGCGCAGCTCTGCTACATCTCGAGGGAGCTCCTCTGCATCGCGCCGCCTCAACTCTGCTTCTGACGCACGCAGCTCCTGTTCCTGCATCCAAAATCTTGATTAATAATTGATAGTTCATAAAACTCCAAGACTAAGATTAAAAAGAACAGATTGCTCACTCTCTCCTGGAAGGAGGCCTCGGCTGCCTCCGCCCGAGCCACTGCACTGGCAAGCTGGCCCTCTAGCTCAGTGTGGTCGTAGACGGGCTGTGTAGAAGATGAAGCGCCGTGCGAGGATCGGACTGCCTCCAGCTCCTCGCGCTGAAAAGAAAAGCATTATCATTAATTGCAATTCAAATCTGAATCATTCTAAGTTTCAAGTGCTTACCAGCTCATCGACGGTTTGCTGGAGCTCCTCGCGCTGTCGGACTGTGGAATCGAGGAGTCCCTGTACCATGGCCAGTCTCCCCTCTATGTCGAATTGCAAGAACACATTGTTAATCACATATTGAATAATCAACAACAATTGAATTTAAGGGCATACCTGTCCGCGAGCGCTCTGATAGACTCGGCTGCCGTATGCCTGTGAGTATGCCTGAAGGTAGGCATCATCTGAATGTGCTCCTGTAGGGACTGCTCGGCCACGCTTCTTCCAATCTGCCAACTGCTCTCGGGCACGCTGCCGCCAGTCGTCTGTACCCTGCAGGCCTCGGAAGCGTCGTCCAGGTCGTGGGTCCGTCGCCTGGGTCGGGAACTCCACCACCGCCTGATGAAGCCCAAGTGTCCTCATGATCAACCTGTGGTATAGTGGCTCGACCAGGTTGAGGGCATGTAACCAAATCTCTCTCCCGAAGAAAGGGATGGCTGGCTCCACCCAGGGCATCACCTCGGCTCTCCCCTGATAGGGAGTCCAGTCCACCTGCATAATTCAATTTATCATTGCCCTTAATTTCACTCATAACTAAATTCAATTTCAAAATTCAATCTTACCTCTATAGGGGGCATCATGTCTAGCGTCTCCTGGATGTGGGTGACCTGGTCCTTCAGAGACCGGCCGTCTCGTGTAGGGGTCCATCGTCTGGCCAGGGGCAGTCGGTCCCCTCGATCCTCCCAGGCTCGTCGGAGGGTAGGAAGGTATAAGTAGCTCCAAACCTGAAACATAGCTCATATGATCAACATAAAAGGCAGGTGCATAATTCACAAGTTTGAGGTGTAGAGAAATACCTGAAGTAGAGGGTAGAACCCCCTGAGTGAAGACTGGAGTGAGGAGATACCGAAGCTGTCAAACAAGTGGGCTAGGACTGCCGCACCCCAGGCATATCGTCTCACTCTGTCTAGGTCCTCCAGTAAGGGTAGAAAACGGCAAGTCACTGCGTCGCCCTGGGTCGCTAAAAGTAGCTTGCCGATCAGCAAAATGAGGAACCTCCTCAGCTCCATGTCTGCCTGTGGGCCTGCCTCAGTAGTAAAACTCTCCCTGGCCCCTGGCCCCTGCCTCCAGCCTCTTCTCATGAGCTGTCGAAGTCTCCCCCACCTCCCTCTGTGTGTGGAACAGGCCGAGACTCTCCTGCAGGATGATCCTCGACACTAGTGAGGTCCGGCCTGTACCCTCCAGCTCCAAGCCCAGCAGCCTGCGCGCCATCTCCCGGTAGTCGGGGTAAGTGTAGCCCGTCACTGTCGATCCGTGCACCCGCAGCCCGGTGATGCGCGTGACGTCCTCCAAGGTCAGGATCATATGAGCCCAGGGGAAGAGGAAGGCCTTGCATCCCGTGTCCCATCTGGCTTTTAGGGCCCTTATCAGCCCCACATCAACTCTCAGCACTTCTATCTCCAGAAATTCCCCGAAGCCCATATGGCGGAGGCGGGCCCTTTGAAACTCTGGTAGTGCGTGGTAAGCTGCCCGGACTAATGTCCAAGAAATGCGGGCACGCACTGCACCCTCCACACCCTGCACACAACATAAAAGAAGAAATAATCAATTTCTGTGATCATCAAACAAAAGGCAAATCAGAAAATGAAAGACCTGCATGCTGTCATATGTCGCGCTATATCGTCATAGCGCGTTATTCAAGAACGCGCTATGAAGACATAGCGCGTTCCCCTTCTGTAGGTAGGGGGTGACCCCCGTTTCCCGCAATTTGTTCTATGGGCATTCTGCCCTACATTTTGATTTTTAGGGGCATTCCCCTTTCCGTTTTCATCACATAAGAAAGAAAAAATAAGAAAAATCAAATCAAAAACAAGTTTAGGGTGATTTTCTTACCACCCGGCGTTTTCGGGCCGCCGCGCCTCCGACGGGCTCCGCCGCCACCTCCTCGGCCGCCGGGGCACCTTCAACTTCTTCGGCCTCGTCTGGGTGGACGTCCATTTCGTCTCCCTCGAGTCGGGCCGAGACCGTCACCTCCGAGTCGGCGGGTTCTTCCGCGGGAGGGGGCGCCCGTTCCTCTTCCACGTCCGATCTTTGGCGGCCGCGGTTGGCACGCCGTTTGGAGCGTCGAGGAGCACCACCCGCCATCAGATTGATGCAAATGGGGGCTAGGGCTGGTGAGAGGCTGAGAAGGCGAGAGATGAGTTGGGAGAGGGAAGGAGTAAGTTTGAATAATAGAAGGGGGGGGGGGCGGTTTTGAAAACCTGCGGTTAATGGACGCGCTACATGTTCATAGCGCGACACTGTCGCGCTATGTACATATAGCGCGATAATTAAATTAATAAGAAAATAGAAAGGAGGGGAGAGAAGAGGATATGACTTGAGAACATATGATGAGAATGAATGAGAACTTGTGTTCTTTTGCTTATGTTTGAATATGCTTGAATTTGTTTAAACATTGAGATTGATTATATGTTTGAATTTGCTTAAACATTGAGATCGCTTGAATTTGCTTAACATTGAGGTTGCATTTACTTGAATTTGCTTGTGTCTAACGTTGAGATTGCAGGAAGAAAAGAAACATATGCCATGCCATCAGGAAAGTATTTCTGTGTCCCTTCTTTTATTGCATTACTATATGCTATTTATATTATTATCTCAAGGACCGGCTGGTTCTCTGTATGTTTCGGGATTTGAGTTCCCCTCTACCAAAAATAGTGATGATCTAGAAACATGCAGTTAATCGTCGGATAGGCCGTTAGATCAAAATAAATTTGGGGACGATGGACTTCATCTCGCACGCCGTGGTTGCGGATAATTCTTGACCCGAATCTATTTGATTTAGCAATATTATCCTTGAGTATCTTGTATTTTATCTTTCTTGGCATTTGTTTTGATGATTTCTTTTATTTTAGCCCTGCATGCATCATGCCACTTTTGCATCCATAAATCGCCCAATCTTCTTCCTAATTAAAGGATCAATTTGCTTTTGTTCTCGAACAAAGAATTTAATTCCATTCCGAATCTGAAAGATTGCTCCCAGTTAAGCGCTGGATCTCGTTGGTCGATGTGACCCTTGCCTGAATGTGCTTATCACCTTTTTGATTCAATCTCCTTCTTTTTGATCCACTCATTAGCTGTGAACCGCACGATGGCGTCGATGGATCCGCCGGGCTCGCGTCTATTCCACTAATTCAGTGAAATTCGTAGGTGCAACGCACTGCGGGTGCCTCTTTTGTGCAAGAGGTTGATCAGCTCCTGTTTTTCGTGCCCATCATTCTAGGCGGGAGTCACTGATGCTGGCTTGACCTTGTGGTTAGCTCGGAGTTTTCTGGATTATTCCTATCATTTGTCGGTTGTGATGGGTGTCTTTTCTTCCTTGATATCCACTTATCAGTCCGCTCATTCCATCTTCACTTCATCTCCCCGTCACTACCACTCTGTGTCATCTCCGTTTTGGTTCCGTTTCACCTCCGTTTCGCTCCCCTGCAAAGCGGATATCAAGGAGGGGCATCTGTAGACACCCAATTTTGGCCGATAATTGAGCATTTTCTTTGTTCTCCTAGTTAATACCCCAATTGATCCTTAATTGGTTGATTTCTTGGGATTTCTCTCTCTTCTTGGCCCAACATTACAATTCCATACCTTGGATCTCGAGTTTGGCATTCCCGCGCTATCCACTCTTATTGTTGTCTTGTTCATAGCACGTTGTGGATCTAATTGGAGTTATCGTTTGAGCAGCTGTTATTTCTTGACATTTGATCATTGTAGCATCCACCTTGGATGTTATTCTCACTCAACATTTGATTGAAAGGCTGCCCAAATGATGTTTCTTTTTCTTTTAAATCATTTCATGGGCCTTTAGTTGTCGCGCTATATCTTCATAGCGCGTTCTTCATTATCGCGCTATTGAAGTATAGCGCCTTATCAGGCAGAGTTCCCTTCCAAACCGGACCTCCCTTATTTCGATCCAGGGTCCTTATCTGGTAAGTTGCTGACTGTGTTTCTTATCCAGGAAGGTTTTTAAACCTAGCAGGAACCTTTCCCCCTCCTTAATCGGCAGGATTACCTCATTTGAAGCCTCCAAATCTTGGGATTGAATCAACTCCGACCTAGGGTTAGTGTTCGACCTCTTTCCTATAAATTCATCCCTTTGGCCGTCGTTTGAGGGGGATGCAACTCGAGTTATTGACGAGGAGGAGGAAATACTTCGTGCACAATCAATAAATCCTCGCTCCTCGCACGTTCAAGGGAGTATTTAGGGCTTTTCCTTGTGTTCTTCCTCTTTCATCTTTCTTTTCCCCTCCGGATTTTTAATCTTTGCATAGCATTGCATCCTGATTTCAAAACACTCCTTTTACAAAATACATGCATTCACACACACCACACCTATCTTTTGCCCATCCATAGGGGTTTAAAAACCACCAAACCCCCAGGTAATCGAGCCCCCTTTTTACATGCTTTTGATTAAGAATAAGGGCAGATTCTACTCGAGTCTCGATCTAATGGGCTTTCTATTTATTGTTTATGATTGTTTGCAGGCACTAGAAGATTGATACGTGGAGCCCTTGCACCTTGGCCGGCCTTGGAGCAAGGAAGGAACGAATCCAAATAAATCCCGCTACCTATCTGATATCGCGCTATACGAAGCTAGCGCGACCTGGAGAACGCACTAGGACGATATAGCGCGTTAATCTCCAGGCCCACGGCTCCCCTTTATGGATTTCTGAGGTATGTAACATGCCCCATCCTAATCTCTTATTGTTTGGCATGTCTCTGGCTTCAGTGGCGATCACGGATCTTAATTGTTGCATATGATGCCCTTGCACCTTGGCCGGCCTTGGAGCAAGGAAGGAACGAATCCAAATAAATCCCGCTACCTATCTGATATCGCGCTATACGAAGCTAGCGCGACCTGGAGAACGCGCTAGGACGATATAGCGCATTAATCTCCAGGCCCACGGCTCCCCTTTATGGATTTCTGAGGTATGTAACATGCCCCATCCTAATCTCTTATTGTTTGGCATGTCTCTGGCTTCATTGGCGATCACGGATCTTAATTGTTGCATATGATTTTCCCCCTTTTTCATCATTAATTGAGTGCGATATCTTGTTTTAAAACAAAATCATCATCTTTTATCAATTTGGGGGTTAATCATAAATTTAGAATCTACAGGCAGGCTTGTCTTGCCCCAGGAAAGGAAGGAACGGGCTACACTAGAGAGAAAAGAGAAGAGGAAGCAAAAATAAGCTTACTAAATCTGTCAAAACCCAATCACAATTTTTTAGCACACACAAAACCATACCTTGTCTAGCTTCACAAGGCCGCTTAGATGGCCGGGCATGTCAGATAGAACACTTAGCTTGTGGCTTCCTGCTGGAGTGGAGGAGGATGCCATCCTTGCACTTCTCTTGAGGATCTTCTCGACCCAGAACCCTTGGTTTCAAGATGGAGAAGGGCACCCTAGTCGGTGTTTTAAAGATAAGAGTCCTATCTGGCTTGGACTCCTACTTCGTTCTGGATAAGAGCAGATGGGCGGCCAAGTTCCTGGCCGTCCATCATTCCCTAGACGGCCATCACCCTGGCTGCCCTCCCCTCAAGGGAGGCCATCGATATGGCTGACCTCCTCTCCCGCTTGTGAATGAGGCAGATTTGGCCTCCCATGGTTTATGGATCATTAACTGCAATGCTCATCGTTCCTTACTATTACCATTCATGAACTTGACTGATGTGTGTTCATGCAGCTGCAGGTATTCACAGCAATACGATCACAAAGCAGAGATGCCTCATAACTATTGCATTATAGGTAGAATGCCGGAGGCTAATAGCTTCGGGCGTATAAACTCCAAGCTCCTCTCTAATAAAAACTGTGAAGGGTTTATACTCCTTAAGCTATTCGATGGCTGCCTACTACCTAATGCGGGAGGATGGACTTCTTGAACTCTCGACTATGCTTGAGGACCATGTGGAACGACAGATCCCCCTCAGGTTCCAGACCATGTCTACCATCAAGCATAGAATGACAGACTTCTTGAACTCTTGACCGATCAGTTCGGAGACAGGCAAATAAGCCCTTCGGCTCTGCATTAGAATAGGGTTTTTTCTCTTTAAACCCAACATACATCATATAGGCTTTTTAATCCCACCATCAAAAAAAAATGCACACATGCATGTCATTAGGGAAATTTGCAGGCAAAATAGTGAACGTCACATTATTTTGACCACCCCATGCTCCTTTGACCCCGCGCCAATTTCTCGTGTTTTTCAGTATTGCCGAACTTATGTGAACAAGTCTACGTGATTCCACTCCGATTCGACCACTGGAAAATGTGTTTTATGTATGACCATTTTGAGTATTCTGAGATTTGATGAGTCATTGATTCTCACATCCTATTTTTTCTCTTATCTTTGTTTTTAGGCCTTGTATCTCCTTGAGCCTGGATTGTGTTCATCCCCTCAAGTCTCGCAGCACTATGCTAGGGAGTCCCATGCGACCGTAGATACAAGCCCTCTTAGTTTAATTATCCGCCTCCCCTTTGCCAATGGCTTATCTTATCGCATAATGCTCATGTGACCCTGCATGAAGCTCGTTTTCTGCTCAAGAATCTCCTTGAGCGTGCTGTCCTTATCAGGCTTATTTCTTTTCCAAAACACCCATTTATCAGTCCGCCGGCTCCCTTGCAAAATGGGAGTTCCGGAGGGGCATTTGTAGATGCCTGATTTCAGACATCCCGCGGATCTCCAGTTAGACAGTCATATGAGTGACGTAGTCGTTTCACTCGGATTTTGTCGTTTCATGTTTTAAGTCCAACCCGAACACTTGTGTGTTCATGGGCCACCCTCACTCAAAAGGGGTTCAAGGTCCATGGGCTGGGCGGCCAAACCCTTGGCCGCACAACCCCATGGGCGGCCTAAACAATGGCCGCCCAGGACCCCCCTAGGTGGCCACTTCTTTGGTCGCCCACCCCAGCAGGAGGCCAGGTAGCTGGCCGCCCTCCACCTTCTTGGAAGGCCATGTATCTGGCCGCCCATGTCCCTAAAACGGCTAGCTCTTTGGCCGCTTGTCCTGTAACTGCTGGTCAAAGAACGTGCTCCATTCTCCCGCCACGCTCAGCACTTATACTCCCATGTTGCACACGATCTATCCCACGACCGACCCTTCAAGAAGGAGAGGAGAAGACAAAACTCTTCTCTCAGAGGGATTGGAAGGGGGGAGGATTTTTGGGGCATTTGCGTAGGGATTTGGATTGGAGCGGCATTGGAGGAGATTGGAGCAGTCGGGGTCCTTGGGTTGAAGGAGCTTTGCTCTCTTTCAAGCGAGACCAACCCCGACGTCTTGGGAGAGGCACAATCAGAAGAGGAAACGGAGCTACGCCTCGGGCAATGATCTCCGAGTTCTACCTCTGGACGGACATGAGGGTGACCCCCTCCCAGGTTTGATTTTCTATTCTCCATGTTCATTGTTTACTCCTTGCAAATTTCCCCTTCCCCGTTTACATTCCATTGCATACTAGAATCATAGATCCTCATACAAAGGTTTCCATCCTAAAACAAATGGGAAGGCGGGTGGCCGAAAGTCTCAACCACCCCTCCTTCCCACACCCCCCAGGTAATCACGCCACCGATATTATTTCTTTCATACAACTTTAGAATATATACTACACTTCATAGAACTAATGGCATATCCTCTTGTGTTTCTGTGAGCTTCGATATTGTCTACAAGATTTCGGCATCGTGGGACATAACAGGGCTCTCCGTCCTTGGTCGGCCGAGGATGGAGAAGAAGGGACCTCACCATCTCCCCGCTCAAAGTTTCTTGCTATCATAATCTCCCTGTGAGGTTCAAGTAATAACCTCTGGCGATCACGTTATTTTATAATTTTAGCTTTGTGTGCTTGTAGGTGTCTGTGTTGCGGGGAGGAGAGGTGCAACGTGAAAGCATATCACGTATATACATACTTCTCCGGACCATCCATACACCGATTCCAACACCCACAGAAGTGAAGTTTTTGTAGACGCCTGATTTCAGACATCCCGCGGATCTCCAATTAGACCGTCATAAGAGTGACGCAGTCGTTTCACTGGGGTTTTCATCGTTTCATGTTTTAAGTCTAGCCTAAACACTTGTGTGTTCATGGGCTACCCTCACGAGTTCAAGAAGTCTGTCATTATATGCTTGGTGATAGACGTGGTCTGGAACCTGAGGGGGATCCGTCGTTCCACATGGTCCTCAAGCATAGTCGAGAGTTCGGGAAGTACATCCTCCCGCACTAGGCAGCAGGCGGCCATCGAATAGCTTAAGGAGTATAAACCCTTCTTAGTTTTTATTAGAGAGGAACTCGGAGTTTATACGCTTGAAGCTATTAGCCTCCGGCATCCTACCTATAATGCAATAGTTATGAGGCATCTCTGCATTGTGATCGTATTACAGTGAATATCTGCATTAGAATAGGGTTTTTCTCTTTAAATCCAGCATACATCATATAGGCTTTTTAGTCCCACCATCAAAAAAAAATGCACACATGCATGTCATTGGGGAAATTTGCAGGCAAAATAGTTAACGCCACATTATTTTGACCACCCCATGGTCCTTTGACCCCGTGCCACTTTCTCATGTTTTTCAGCATTGCCGAACTTATGTGAACAAGTCTACATGATTCCACTCCGATTCGACCAGTGGAGAATGTGTTTTATGTATGACCGTTTTCAGTATTCTGAGATTTGATGAGTCATTGATTCTCACATCCTATTTTTTTTCTTATCCTTATTTTTAGGTCTTGTATCTCCTTGAGCCTGGATTGTGTTCATCCCCTCAAGTCCCGTAGCGCTATGCTAGGGAGTCTCATGCGACTGTAGATACAAGCCCTCTTAGTTTAATTATCCTCATCCCCCTTGCCAATGGCTTATCTTATAGCTTAATGCTCATGCGACCCTACATGAAGCTCGATTTTTGCTCAAGAATCTCCTTGAGCGTGCTATCCTTATCATGCTTGTTTCTTTTCCGAAACACCCATTTATCAGTCCGGCGGGCTCCCTTGCAAAACGGGCGTTCTGGAAGGGCATGTGTAGACGCCTGATTTCGGACATCCCGTGGATCTCCAGTTAGACCGTCATATGAGTGACACAGTCGTTTCACTCAGGTTTTCATCGTTTCATGTTTTAAGTCCAGCCCAAACAATTGTGTGTTCAAGGGCCACCCTCACTCAAAAGGGGTTCAAGGTCCATGGGCTGGGCGGCCAAACCATTGGCCACCCTGTTTCATGTTTTAAGTCCAGCCCGAACACTTGTGTGTTCATGGGCCACCCTCACTCAAAAGGGGTTCAAGGTCCATTGGCTGGGCGGCCAAACCCTTGGCCGCCCACCCCCATGGGCGGCCTAAACGATGGCCGCCCAGGACCCCGCTAGGTGGCCACTTCTTTGGTCTCCCACCCCAGCCGGAGGCCAGGTAGCTGGCCGCCCTCCACCTTCTTGGAAGGCCATGTATCTGGCCGCCCATGTCCCTAAAATAGCAAGCTCTTTGGCCGCCTGTCCTGTAACTGCTGGTCAAAGAACGTGCTCCATTCTCCCGCCACGCTCGGCACTAATCCTCCCATGTTGCACACGATCTATCCCACGACCGACCCTTCAAGAAAGAGAGGAGAAGACAAAACTCTTATCTCGGAGGGATTGGAAGGGGGGAGGATTTTTGGGGCATTTGCGCAGGGATTTGGATTGGAGCGGCATTGGAGGAGATTGGGTTGAAGGAGCTTTGCTCTCTTTCAAGCGAGACCAACCCTGACGTCTTGGGAGAGGCACAATCAGAAGAGGAAACGGAGCTGCGCCTCGGGCAATGATCTCCGAGTTCTACCTCTGGACGACATGAGGGTGACCCCCTCCCAGGTTTGATTTTCTATTCTCCATGTTCATTGTTTACTCCTTGCAAATTTCCTCTTCCCCGTTTACATTCCATTGCATTCTAGAATCCTAGATCCTCATATAGAGGTTTCCATCCTAAAACAAATGGGAAGGCGGGTGGCCAAAAGTCTCGACCACCCCTCCTTCCCACACCCCCCAGGTAATCACGCCGCCGATATTATTTCTTTCATGCAACTTTAGAATAGATACTACACTTCATAGAACTAATGGCATATCCTCTTGTGTTTCTGTGAGCTTTGATATTGTCTACATGATTTTGGCATCGTGGGACATAACAGGGCTCTCCACCCTTGGCCGGCCGAGGATGGAGAAGAAGGGACCTCACCATCTCCCCGCTCAAAGTTTCTTGCGATCATATTCTCCCTGTGAGGTTCAAGTAATAACCTCTGGCGATCACGTTATTTTATAATTTTAGCTTTGTGTGGTTGTAGGTGTCTGTGTTGGGGGGAGGAGAGGTGCAACGTGAAAGCATATCACGTATATACATACTTCTCCGGACCATCCATACACCGATTCCAACGCCCACAGAAGTGAAGTTTTTGTAGACGCCTAATTTCAGACATCCCGTGGATCTCCAATTAGACCGTCATATGAGTGACGCAGTCGTTTCACTGGGGCTTTCGTCATTTCATGTTTTAAGTCTAGCCTAAACACTTGTGTGTTCATGGGCCACCCTCACGAGTTCAAGAAGTCTGTCATTATATGCTTGGTGATAGACGTGGTCTGGAACCTGAGGGGGATCCGTCGTTCCACATGGTCCTCAAGCATAGTCGAGAGTTCGGGAAGTACATCCTCCCGCACTAGGCAGCAGGCGGCCATCGAATAGCTTAAGGAGTATAAACCCTTCTTAGTTTTTATTAGAGAGGAACTCGGAGTTTATACGCTTGAAGCTATTAGCCTCCGGCATCCTACCTATAATGCAATAGTTATGAGGCATCTCTGCATTGTGATCGTATTACAGTGAATATCTGCATTAGAATAGGGTTTTTCTCTTTAAATCCAGCATACATCATATAGGCTTTTTAGTCCCACCATCAAAAAAAAATGCACACATGCATGTCATTGGGGAAATTTGCAGGCAAAATAGTTAACGCCACATTATTTTGACCACCCCATGGTCCTTTGACCCCGTGCCACTTTCTCATGTTTTTCAGCATTGCCGAACTTATGTGAACAAGTCTACATGATTCCACTCCGATTCGACCAGTGGAGAATGTGTTTTATGTATGACCGTTTTCAGTATTCTGAGATTTGATGAGTCATTGATTCTCACATCCTATTTTTTTTCTTATCCTTATTTTTAGGTCTTGTATCTCCTTGAGCCTGGATTGTGTTCATCCCCTCAAGTCCCGTAGCGCTATGCTAGGGAGTCTCATGCGACTGTAGATACAAGCCCTCTTAGTTTAATTATCCTCATCCCCCTTGCCAATGGCTTATCTTATAGCTTAATGCTCATGCGACCCTACATGAAGCTCGATTTTTGCTCAAGAATCTCCTTGAGCGTGCTATCCTTATCATGCTTGTTTCTTTTCCGAAACACCCATTTATCAGTCCGGCGGGCTCCCTTGCAAAACGGGCGTTCTGGAAGGGCATGTGTAGACGCCTGATTTCGGACATCCCGTGGATCTCCAGTTAGACCGTCATATGAGTGACACAGTCGTTTCACTCAGGTTTTCATCGTTTCATGTTTTAAGTCCAGCCCAAACAATTGTGTGTTCAAGGGCCACCCTCACTCAAAAGGGGTTCAAGGTCCATGGGCTGGGCGGCCAAACCATTGGCCACCCTGTTTCATGTTTTAAGTCCAGCCCGAACACTTGTGTGTTCATGGGCCACCCTCACTCAAAAGGGGTTCAAGGTCCATTGGCTGGGCGGCCAAACCCTTGGCCGCCCACCCCCATGGGCGGCCTAAACGATGGCCGCCCAGGACCCCGCTAGGTGGCCACTTCTTTGGTCTCCCACCCCAGCCGGAGGCCAGGTAGCTGGCCGCCCTCCACCTTCTTGGAAGGCCATGTATCTGGCCGCCCATGTCCCTAAAATAGCAAGCTCTTTGGCCGCCTGTCCTGTAACTGCTGGTCAAAGAACGTGCTCCATTCTCCCGCCACGCTCGGCACTAATCCTCCCATGTTGCACACGATCTATCCCACGACCGACCCTTCAAGAAAGAGAGGAGAAGACAAAACTCTTATCTCGGAGGGATTGGAAGGGGGGAGGATTTTTGGGGCATTTGCGCAGGGATTTGGATTGGAGCGGCATTGGAGGAGATTGGGTTGAAGGAGCTTTGCTCTCTTTCAAGCGAGACCAACCCTGACGTCTTGGGAGAGGCACAATCAGAAGAGGAAACGGAGCTGCGCCTCGGGCAATGATCTCCGAGTTCTACCTCTGGACGACATGAGGGTGACCCCCTCCCAGGTTTGATTTTCTATTCTCCATGTTCATTGTTTACTCCTTGCAAATTTCCTCTTCCCCGTTTACATTCCATTGCATTCTAGAATCCTAGATCCTCATATAGAGGTTTCCATCCTAAAACAAATGGGAAGGCGGGTGGCCAAAAGTCTCGACCACCCCTCCTTCCCACACCCCCCAGGTAATCACGCCGCCGATATTATTTCTTTCATGCAACTTTAGAATAGATACTACACTTCATAGAACTAATGGCATATCCTCTTGTGTTTCTGTGAGCTTTGATATTGTCTACATGATTTTGGCATCGTGGGACATAACAGGGCTCTCCACCCTTGGCCGGCCGAGGATGGAGAAGAAGGGACCTCACCATCTCCCCGCTCAAAGTTTCTTGCGATCATATTCTCCCTGTGAGGTTCAAGTAATAACCTCTGGCGATCACGTTATTTTATAATTTTAGCTTTGTGTGGTTGTAGGTGTCTGTGTTGGGGGGAGGAGAGGTGCAACGTGAAAGCATATCACGTATATACATACTTCTCCGGACCATCCATACACCGATTCCAACGCCCACAGAAGTGAAGTTTTTGTAGACGCCTAATTTCAGACATCCCGTGGATCTCCAATTAGACCGTCATATGAGTGACGCAGTCGTTTCACTGGGGCTTTCGTCATTTCATGTTTTAAGTCTAGCCTAAACACTTGTGTGTTCATGGGCCACCCTCACGAGTTCAAGAAGTCTGTCATTATATGCTTGGTGATAGACGTGGTCTGGAACCTGAGGGGGATCCGTCGTTCCACATGGTCCTCAAGCATAGTCGAGAGTTCGGGAAGTACATCCTCCCGCATTAGGCAGCAGGCGGCCATCGAATAGCTTAAGGAGTATAAACCCTTCTTAGTTTTTATTAGAGAGGAACTCGGAGTTTATACGCTTGAAGCTATTAGCCTCCGGCATCCTACCTATAATGCAATAGTTATGAGGCATCTCTGCATTGTGATCGTATTACTGTGAATATCTGCATTAGAATAGGGTTTTTCTCTTTAAATCCAGCATACATCATATAGGCTTTTTAGTCCCACCATCAAAAAAAAAATGCACACATGCATGTCATTGGGGAAATTTGCAGGCAAAATAGTTAACGTCACATTATTTTGACCACCCCATGGTCCTTTGACCCCGTGCCACTTTCTCATGTTTTTCAGCATTGCCGAACTTATGTGAACAAGTCTACATGATTCCACTCCGATTCGACCAGTGGAGAATGTGTTTTATGTATGACCGTTTTCAGTATTCTGAGATTTGATGAGTCATTGATTCTCACATCCTATTTTTTCTCTTATCCTTGTTTTTAGGTCTTGTATCTCCTTGAGCCTTGATTGTGTTCATCCCCTCAAGTCCCGCAGCGCTATGCTAGGGAGTCCCATGCGATCGTAGATACAAGCCCTCTTAGTTTAATTATCCTCCTCCCCCTTGCCAATGGCTTATCTTATCGCTTAATACTCATGCGACCCTACATGAAGCTCAATTTTTGCTCAAGAATCTCCTTGAGCGTGCTATCCTTATCATGCTTGTTTCTTTTCCGAAACACCCATTTATCAGTCCGACGGGCTCCCTTGCAAAACGGGCGTTCTAGAGGGGCATTTGTAGATGCCTGATTTCGGACATCCCGTGGATCTCCAGTTAGACCGTCATATGAGTGACGCAGTCGTTTCACTCGGGTTTTCATCGTTCAATGTTTTAAGTCCAGCTCGAACAATTATGTGTTCAAGGGCCACCCTCACTCAAAAGGGGTTCAAGGTCCATGGGCTGGGCGGCCAAACCATTGGCCGCCCAATTTCATGGTTTAAGTCCAGCCCGAACACTTGTTTGTTCATGGGCCACCCTCACTCAAAAGGGGTTTAAGGTCCATGGGCTGGGCGGCCAAACCCATGGCCGCCCACCCCCATGGGAGGCCTAAACGATGGCCGCCCAGGACCCCCCTAGGTGGCCACTTCTTTGGTCGCCCACCCCAGCCGGAGGCCAGGTAGCTGGCCGCCCTACACCTTCTTGGAAGGCCATGTATCTGGCTGCCCATGTCCCAAAAATGGCTAGCTCTTTGGCCGCCTGTCCTGTAACTGCTGGTCAAAGAACGTGCTCCATTCTCCCGCCACGCTCGGCACTAATCCTCCCATGTTGCACACGATCTATCCCACGACCGACCCTTCAAGAAGGAGAGGAGAAAACAAAACTCTTCTCTCGGAGGGATTGGAAGGGGGGAGGATTTTTGGGGCATTTGCGCAGGGATTTGGATTGGAGCGGCATTGGAGGAGATTGGAGCGGCATTGGAGGAGATTGGGTTGAAGGAGCTTTGCTCTCTTTCAAGCGAGACCAACCCCGACGTCTTGGGAGAGGCACAATCAGAAGAGGAAACGGAGCTGCGCCTCGGGCAATGATCTCCGAGTTCTACCTCTGGACGACATGAGGGTGACCCCCTCCCAGGTTTGATTTTCTATTCTCCATGTTCATTGTTTACTCCTTGCAAATTTCCTCTTCCCCGTTTACATTCCATTGCATTCTAGAATCCTAGATCCTCATATAGAGGTTTCCATCCTAAAACAAATGGGAAGGCGGGTGGCCAAAAGTCTCGACCACCCCTCCTTCCCACACCCCCCAGGTAATCACACCGCTGATATTATTTCTTTCATGCAACTTTAGAATAGATACTACACTTCATAGAACTAATGGCATATCCTCTTGTGTTTCTGTGAGCTTTGATATTGTCTACATGATTTTGGCATCGTGGGACATAACAGGGCTCTCCACCCTTGGCCGGCCGAGGATGGAGAAGAAGGGACCGCACCATCTCCCCGCTCAAAGTTTCTTGCGATCATATTCTCCCTGTGAGGTTCAAGTAATAACCTCTGGCGATCACGTTATTTTATAATTTTAGCTTTGTGTGGTTGTAGGTGTCTGTGTTGGGGGGAGGAGAGGTGCAACGTGAAAGCATATCACGTATATACATACTTCTCCGGACCAACCATACACCGATTCCAACGCCCACAGAAGTGAAGTTTTTGTAGACGCCTAATTTCAGACATCCCATGGATCTCCAATTAGACCGTCATATGAGTGACGCAGTCGTTTCACTGGGGCTTTCGTCATTTCATGTTTTAAGTCTAGCCTAAACACTTGTGTGTTCATGGGCCACCCTCACGAGTTCAAGAAGTCTGTCATTATATGCTTGGTGATAGACGTGGTCCGGAACCTGAGGGGGATCCGTCGTTCCACATGGTCCTCAAGCATAGTCGAGAGTTCGGGAAGTACATCCTCCCGCATTAGGCAGCAGGCGGCCATTGAATAGCTTAAGGAGTATAAACCCTTCTCAGTTTTTATTAGAGAGGAACTCGGAGATTATACGCTTGAAGCTATTAGCCTCTGGCATCCTACCTATAATGCAATAGTTATGAGGCATCTCTGCATTGTGATCGTATTACTGTGAATATCTGCATTAGAATAGGGTTTTTCTCTTTAAATCCAGCATACATCATATAGGCTTTTTAGTCCCACCACCAAAAAAAAATGCACACATGCATGGCATTGGGGAAATTTGCAGGCAAAATAGTGAACGTCACATTATTTTGACCACCCCATGGTCCTTTGACCCCGCGCCACTTTCTCATGTTTTTCAGCATTGCCGAACTTATGTGAACAAGTCTACATGATTCCCCTTCGATTCGACCAGTGGAGAATGTGTTTCATGTATGACCATTTTGAGTATTCTGAGATTTGATGAGTCATTGATTCTCACATCCTATTTTTTCTCTTATCCTTGTTTTTAGGTCTTGTATCTCCTTGAGCCTGGATTGTGTTCATCCCCTCAAGTCCCGTAGCGCTATGCTTTGGAGTCCCATGCGACCATAGATACAAGCCCTCTTAGTTTAATTATCCTCCTCCCCCTTGCCAATGGCTTATCTTATCGCTTAATGCTCATGCGACCCTACATGAAGCTCGATTTTTGCTCAAGAATCTCCTTGAGCGTGCTATCCTTATCATGCTTGTTTCTTTTTCGAAACACCCATTTATCAGTCCGGCGGGCTCCCTTGCAAAACGGGCATTCTGGAGGGGCATTTGTAGACGCTTGATTTCGGACATCCCGTGGATCTCCAGTTAGACCGTCATATGAGTGACGCAGTCGTTTCACTCGAGTTTTCATCATTTCATGTTTTAAGTCCAGCCCGAACAATTGTGTGTTCAAGGGCCACCCTCACTGAAAAGGGGTTCAAGGTCCATGGGCTGGGCGGCCTAACCATTGGCCGCCCAGTTTCATGTTTTAAGTCCAGCCCGAACACTTGTGTGTTCATGGGCCACCCTTACTCAAAAGGGGTTCAAGGTCCATTGGCTGGGCGGCCAAACCCTTGGCCACCCACCCCCATGGGTGGCCTAAATGATGGCCGCCGAGGACCCCCCTAGGTGGCCACTTCTTTGGTCGCCCACCCCAACAGGAGGCCAGGTAGCTGGCCGCCCTCCACCTTCTTGGAAGGCCATGTATCTGGCCGCCCATGTCCCTAAAACGGCTAGCTCTTTGGCCGCCGGTCCTGTAACTGCTGGTCAAAGAACATGCTCTATTCTCCTGCCACGCTCGGCACTAATCCTCCCATGTTGCACATGATCTATCCCACGACCGACCCTTCAAGAAGGAGAGGAGAAGACAAAACTCTTCTCTCGGAGGGATTGGAAGGGGGGAGGATTTTTGGGGCATTTGTGCAGGGATTTGGATTGGAGCGGCATTGGAGGAGATTGGAGCAGTCAGGGTCCTTGGGTTGAAGGAGCTTTGCTCTCTTTTAAGCGAGACCAACCCCGACGTCTTGGGAGAGGCACAATCAGAAGAGGAAACAGAGCTGCGCCTCGGGCAATGATCTCTGAGTTCTACCTCTGGACGACATGAGGGTGACCCCCTCCCAGGTTTGATTTTCTATTCTCCATGTTCATTGTTTACTCCTTGCAAATTTCCCTTCCCCGTTTACATTCCATTGCATACTAGAATCTTAGATCCTCATACAGAGGTTTCCATCCTAAAACAAATGGGAAGGCGGGTGGCCGAAAGTCTCAACCACCCCTCCTTCCCACACCCCCCAGGTAATCACGCCGCCGATATTATTTCTTTCATACAACTTTAGAATATATACTACACTTCATAGAACTAATGGCATATCCTCTTGTGTTTCTGTGAGCTTCGATATTGTCTACAAGATTTCGGCATCGTGGGACATAACAGGGCTCTCCGTCCTTGGCCGGCCGAGGATGGAGAAGAAGGGACCTCACCATCTCCCCGCTCAAAGTTTCTTGCTATCATAATCTCCCTGTGAGGTTCAAGTAATAACCTCTGGCGATCACGTTATTTTATAATTTTAGCTTTGTGTGCTTGTAGGTGTCTGTGTTGCGGGGAGGAGAGGTGCAACGTGAAAGCATATCACGTATATACATACTTCTTCGGACCATCCATACACCGATTCCAACACCCACAGAAGTGAAGTTTTTGTAGACGCCTGATTTCAGACATCCCGCGGATCTCCAATTAGACCGTCATAAGAGTGACGCAGTCGTTTCACTGGGGTTTTCATCGTTTCATGTTTTAAGTCTAGCCTAAACACTTGTGTGTTTATGGGCCACCCTCACGAGTTCAAGAAGTCTGTCATTATATGCTTGGTGATAGACATGGTCTGGAACCTGAGGGGGATCCGTCGTTCCACATGGTCCTCAAGCATAGTCGAGAGTTCGGGAAGTACATCCTCCCGCATTAGGCAGTAGGTGGCCATCGAATAGCTTAAGGAGTATAAACCCTTCTTAGTTTTTATTAGAGAGGAACTCGGAGTTTATACGCTTGAAGCTATTAGCCTCCGGCATCCTACCTATAATGCAATAGTTATGAGGCATCTCTGCATTGTGATCGTATTACTGTGAATATCTGCATTAGAATAGGGTTTTTCTCTTTAAATCCAGCATACATCATATAGGCTTTTTAGTCCCACCATCAAAAAAAAAATGCACACATGCATGTCATTGGGGAAATTTGTAGGCAAAATAGTTAACGCCACATTATTTTGACCACCCCATGGTCCTTTGACCTCGCGCCAATTTCTCATGTTTTTCAGCATTGCCGAACTTATGTGAACAAGTCTACATGATTCCACTCCGATTCGACCAGTGGAGAATGTGTTTTATGTATGACCGTTTTGAGTATTCTAAGATTTGATGAGTCATTGATTCTCACATCCTATTTTTTCTCTTATCCTTGTTTTTAGGTCTTGTATCTCCTTGAGCCTTGATTGTGTTCATCCCCTCAAGTCCCGCAGCGCTATGCTAGGGAGTCCCATGCGATCGTAGATACAAGCCCTCTTAGTTTAATTATCCTCCTCCCCCTTGCCAATGGCTTATCTTATCGCTTAATACTCATGCGACCCTACATGAAGCTCAATTTTTGCTCAAGAATCTCCTTGAGCGTGCTATCCTTATCATGCTTGTTTCTTTTCCGAAACACCCATTTATCAGTCCGACGGGCTCCCTTGCAAAACGGGCGTTCTAGAGGGGCATTTGTAGACGCCTGATTTCGGACATCCCGTGGATCTCCAGTTAGACCGTCATATGAGTGACACAGTCGTTTCACTCAGGTTTTCATCGTTTCATGTTTTAAGTCCAGCCCAAACAATTGTGTGTTCAAGGGCCACCCTCACTCAAAAGGGGTTCAAGGTCCATGGGCTGGGCGGCCAAACCATTGGCCGCCCTGTTTCATGTTTTAAGTCCAGCCCGAACACTTGTGTGTTCATGGGCCACCCTCACTCAAAAGGGGTTCAAGGTCCATTGGCTGGGCGGCCAAACCCTTGGCCGCCCACCCCCATGGGCGGCCTAAACGATGGCCGCCCAGGACCCCGCTAGGTGGCCACTTCTTTGGTCTCCCACCCCAGCAGGAGGCCAGGTAGCTGGCCGCCCTCCACCTTCTTGGAAGGCCATGTATCTGGCCGCCCATGTCCCTAAAACGGCAAGCTCTTTGGTCGCTTGTCCTGTAACTGCTAGTCAAAGAACATGCTCCATTCTCCCGCCACGCTCGGCACTAATCCTCCCATGTTGCACACGATCTATCCCACAACCGACCCTTCAAGAAGGAAAGGAGAAGAGAAAACTCTTCTCTCGAGGGATTGGAAGGGGGGATGATTTTTGGGCATTTGCGCAGGGATTTGGATTGGAGCGGCATTGGAGGAGATTGGAGTAGTCAGGGTCCTTGGGTTGAAGGAGCTTTGCTCTCTTTCAAGCGAGACCAACCCCGACGTCTTGGGAGAGGCACAATCAGAAGAGGAAATGGAGCTGCGCCTTGGGCAATGATCTCCGAGTTCTACCTCTGGACGGACACGAGGGTGACCCCCTCCCGGGTTTGATTTTCTATTATCTGTGTTCATTGTTTACTCCTTGCAAATTTCTCCTTCTCCATTTACATTCCATTGCATACTAGAATCCTAGATCCTCATACAGAGGTTTCCATCCTAAAACAAACGGGAAGGCGGGTGGCCGAAAGTCTCGACCACCCCTCCTTCCCACCACCCCCTAGGTAATCACGCCGCCAATATTATTTCTTTCAATACACTTTAGAATAGATACTGCACTTCATAGAACTAATGGCATATCCTCTTGTGTTTCTGTGAGCTTCGATATTGTCTACAGGATTTTGACATCGTGGGACGTAACAGGGCTCTCCGCCCTTGGCCAGCTGAGGATGGAGAAGAAGGGACCTCACCATCTCCCCGCTCAGAGTTTCTTGCGATCATATTCTCCCTGTGAGGTTCAGGTAATAGCCTCTGGAAATCACATTATTTTATCATTCTAGCTTTGTGTGCCTGTAGGTGTCTGTGTTGCGGGGAGGAGAGGTGCAACATGAAAGCATATCGCAGATATACATACTTCTCCGGACCACCCATACCCCGATTCCAACGCCCACAATAGGTTGACTAAATCTGTGCATTTCTTGTCCATCAAGTCGAAGTGGACAGTCGATGTTTTGGTTGCTTTGTATATGAAGGAAGTGGTAAGATTGCATGGTGTGCCAGTGAACATTGTGTCAGATAAAGAGCCCAGGTTTACTTCAAGTTTTTGGAAGGGATTACAAGAGTCCTTGGGAACTCGTCTAAATTTCAGTACTTCTTTTCATCCTCAGACATACTGAGAGACCGAGAGGACGAATCAGATTGTCGAAGATATGTTAAGGGCTTGCATGATTGATTTTGGTGGTAGCTGGCATGAACATTTTGCTCTGATAGAATTTGCCTACAACAACAGTTATCAGTCTAGTATTCAGATGGCACCGTTCGAGGCCCAGTATGGAAGGAGTTGTCGATCACCTTTGTGTTGTGATGAGGTCGGCGCGAAGCAATGGCTTGGGCCAGATCTTATTTCAGAATCATCCAGGAATATCCAGATTATCAGGGATCGTCTACAAGTTGCACATTCAAGATAGAAAAGCTATGCAGATAATAGAAGACGAGATTTAGAATTTCAAGTGGGCGAGCATGTGTTCTTGATGGTTTCGCCTATGAGACGAGTCCGAAGATTTAACACTCGTGGCAAGCCGAGTCCAAGATTTATTGGCCCGTTTGAGATTCTAGAAAGAGTTGGGGAGGTTGCCTATAGATTAGCATTGCCACCCCAGTTGTCAGGTGTGCATAATGTTTTTCATGTGTCCATGCTACGGAAGTATGTATACGACCCCACGCATATCATTCAGCATGCGGGCCTAGAGTTGAAGGAAGATTTATCCTATGAAGAAAAACCCATCAAGATTTTGGATTGTAAGTAGCAGCAGCTCAGGAATCGGTCCATACCGATGGTCAAGATTCAGTGGAGTAGGTGATGGGGACATCACCGACCATCCCATTTTTTTTCGAGGATCCCGTTGTTCGCCAGCAGTGCTCCATGATGTTTGCCACATTTTTCTGAGTCATGGCATGTAATTTTCATATTTTCTTTGACTCATAATTATGTAATTTTCCTTTTATTTGAGTCAAGTCCCTAGGTTAATGAGTCATCTACCTAAGTTAATTGTCATTATGTTGGTTAGGCTGCTTAATTATGGGATCCCTATAAATAGGACCCCATTTCCTCCATTTGAAGCTAATGAGATATTGAGAAAATTTTGAATTCCCAGAGAATTTTCTTCCTTGGAGTGAGAAGCTCCCTCCCTCTCTCTCTCTCTCTCTCTCTCTCTCTCTCTCTCTCTCTCTAAAAGAGGCAACCCTTTCTCTCTCCTTCCCTAAAATTTCGAAACTCCCTCTCTCTCCTCCCCATTCAACTCCATTAAGACCCCTCTCCCCTCCCCATACCCCATTTAATCCCACCATTACTCCCTCCCCTCCCAAGACAACCCTTGACACTCCCCATACAACCCTTTCACCTCCCAACACAACTATTCCTTTTCCCAAGCCACCCCTTCCCTTCTCCAACACACCTCTCCATCTCCCAACACACCCCTCTACATCTCCAAGACCCCAATTGACTACCCACCATTAAACCAAATTCAAACATTCCCCCCCCCCCTTGCCCAAGGGTCACTTGCACCCCCCTATCTCTCTCACCCTCCACCCCAGGCCGTACCTCTCTCCCCCTCCACCTACTAGCTGCGACCCCAGCCACCTCCACCCCCACCCTCCTAGCCACAGCCTTCCTTCCCCATCCCCCTCACACTAGGGAAGGTCCCAGCTCCACCTCCCATCATTTCCTCCCCCCCTAATCCTTCCATTGTTCCTCCTTATCTCCCCTGCTACCTAGTCTGCACCAGCAGTAGTGGACCTCCAAGTTGCAGAGCCTACCCCGGATCCATCAAGCATTTTTAGGTGGTGTACTATATATTTCTGGAAAGCTCTTCGAAGCGGCTTCGCAAGTGAGGTGGTTTCATCAAGCTCTGATGTCAGAGCAGCCCGGAGGAACGATTCTCGCCGACTTGCGCAAGTCATCTCCAGTGGACAACCTGACGCTTAGTACAGAAGCCCTCACGGCCACCCTGGTGTTTGTTCTGGAACGCCCTTCGGAGGGGGACATCTTCTGCAAGTCTTCTACCAGACCCAAGAAGTGGCACTCCGTTCGGATTCTAGAGCTATGAGTTCCTAATTTTCTCCCTAGCGTGCGCTGGTCAGTTCCCTCTGGAACTGACTTGATACCCTGTCACTATTCGGGTCCTCGCCATCTACTCTGACCTCCTTCAGCATCCCTGAAAGTCTCCGTTCGAAGAGGGTTTGACCACGAATCCAATGACCTCAGCCTCGCCTAATTCAGAGCTCGGGAGCCTCCGTGGTGGCCTCGCCTTCCAGCTGTAGCGACTCAGAAGCTACCAGATCCCGAGTCAAATAGCTCTGTTCACCACTTTGCCCCGACCGTCACCGCCAACGAGAAAATCCCCAAAAATTCTAACGACCTCCTGGGCCAACCCCATAGAATTTGCCACTAGTTTCGTCCACAACAGAGTTCGGGAGAACCCGTGGTAGTATCGACAGTGACTGTCTGTGCAGCTGCCCTAGTGAGCTGGCAGAACCGATCACTTCTTCCATTAGGCTTAAAGCTTAGTTTTTCCCCACCCCGCCTGGCCGGCTTATAGCCCCTCCCTTTGGGAGGTAGTGTTTGTATGTAAGTTTCAAACCCCCACCCCTAGTCCAACCCTCCTACATGAGGTGTAGTGCATGTACTAGCAGGTATTCGACCGAAGCATCATCGGCGCGGCGTGCGGGTAGCCCATGCTTCCCCACTCACCTTCGTCTCTAGCTGGGATCGACGTCCTCACGCCGATCAGGTGAGCTTCTGGCCCCCCTCTCCTTGCTGGTTTAACTCTGCTTAGCTTAGTATTGTTTCTAAGTTGCTCCTCGGTGGTGAGGCGAGTGCCCGATCCCGAATCCTCATCAAATTGAGTGCCACCGTGGGTGAGTTGTGAGAGAGACATTACATCCCACGCCCTTGGCGTGCTGGCCACCCCTGAGAGTGGGCATCCTAGGATCCTTAGTGGTTCAATGTTAGGCAAGCCAATGCTCAGAGTCGCAAGGTCCCACCTCGGACCCTCACCCCCATCGCCGGTCCACCTACGGACCCGGGTGCGCGCTACGTGGGTGAGTCCGCTTGAGTGAAATCACCGACCCGTTCTTTGCTTGCAAATTGAGGGCCAAGGGGTCATGTCACATCAATTTGGTATCATAGCCAAGTTCACAACTTGTCTCCATCAAGTTGGTCCTAGGGCGCATATGCATTTTAGAGTCACCCGGTGCATCAACTGTGCCCAGTAGAATGGCTACCTCTCTTTGGTCATATCCGTCCCACTTGGTCCTCCACAAGGGTCCGATCGACCCCCCCTTTGACATAATCACATTTGAGGATCTCCTCTTTGATGGATCATGCCCTAGTGCCTACCTAAAATGGGAGGCTACCATGGAAAATAACTTTGATAGGACAATGGTATATGGATCCACGAGAGTCCGCGTAGCCAAGGGGTGACTTTGGGGTCAAGCCAAGAGTAAGTGGGAACACATAGTGGGCTTAAGGAGGATTAGGAGACAAGAGCCCATTGACACATGGGAAAACATGAAAACTGAACAAAGGAAGATCTATGTTCCTCTGAACCTTCCCCTCCTACTCGGAGAGCCATAGCCCAAGGAGCACTTCCACTCATCCTTTCTCTCCCAGCCAGTTCAAGGCCACCATAAAGGCCCAACCTCCACAACACCCATCACCTCCTACCCCGACCAACACCTCTACACTCCATCACCCAACCCTCACCTTTCAAACCTAATTGGACCCCGTGTCCACCCCTCCACCTAGGCCCATGATGGCCACCACCCCCCAACCCAAAATCCCCCATCAAACCGACACCCCACAAGCCTCCATTGTCCCCACCACTACCCCTCCATCGTCCCCTAAAAGGGACACACCACCCAAAACCAATCAACCTAAGCCCCCTCACCCAACCCACCTTCCACTTCCAACCCCAATCCTACCCCAACTTAGGCCTCCACTACTTCCCCTCCCCATCCTAGCCCAAGTCCCCCTTTACCCACCACCCCGGGTGCACCATACGCCGATCATAATCACCTCGCCTACAAAGGACCTTCTCACCACCTTGGTAGAGGAACCCATGATCCCCACACCCAACCCCATAGTGGTGAACACCCTAGAACCACTCCCCACCTTGGAGGAAACTCATGCCCAAACCGAGGAAGAAACTTCGCCTTTTACGCCACCCCCTCCAATTGAGAGTGAACTTATCATAAGTGGGCTCTTGGTTAGATGGCTAGAGGAAAACCCGGCTCACCCTATCCAGCCCCATGCCTACCCTCCCGTGGGACGACACCTCCCTATAGTACCCTTCTCCACCTATCACACCACTATCCAATCATCCTACCAAGTGGAAGCTTTAGGGGACCTCCTTAAGGGCCTAGCTTGGCAAATGGAGTTGACTGGCATGATGACCACTGTGGCCGACCGACCTAGGAGCCTTGACCTCCTTCACCTATGTGTCGGGTCTATCATCTCAATATGCACCATTGGTTGCTACACTAGCAACCTTCTTCTATTTCTCCCCACACCTGATGAACCTGACCGTATCCTAGAATTGGAGTTCCTCATATAGGGTAAAAAGTCAAGCCATCCCCTCATGGCCAACCCACCCACCAAAAACTTTGGCCCAATCATTTTATTAGAGGAGGATGATCCACCACCATATTGTGAGGACCTTGAGGTTGATAAGATGGATTTAGAGCTCCTTTTCCCTGGGTACACTTATCATGATCTCTTTGATCCCTTCCAATGAAAGCCAAGGAACCCATGGGACCCGACCGCCATACCACCACCCACCTTTTCCTACCCCAACCCATCATGTTTTACCCAATCCACCAAGTCCTTGACTTGGGCCGCACCCTGGGAGCCATGACCTTGAGCCACATACCCCTAGGTAATGAGGTAGCACCCCACTCCATGCTATCCACCTTCCTAGATCCCTTCGATCCTTTTGAGTGGAAGATCAAAGGCCACCCCACCACCCCACACAAAGAAGTCATCTTTGGGAAAGGAGTTCCTATGTCTCGGCACATCACACCGCTTGGCATGATTAGTATGTCGGGTCCACTCATTCATGTTACCCACATGTCAAGTAGGATGCGTGATTGGTCCATATTGTTAGGGTGCTAGGCCCAGATACAGAGGGGGGTGAATGTATCCTTCTATGAATAATGGCCAAATAAAAACTCAGATGCTAGGCAAAATCCGGAATTAAGCTAATTCGATTAAGCAAAATAACAAGCAGGTGGAGCGAGCCTATCCAAGCATCTAGCGGAAGCAAATCAAGCAATCAAACCACTGCTCAATAGATTTTTAGGTGGTTCGGTCCTCCAGACCTACATCCACCCCTCACTCCCAACCGGAGTGAGGCTTCACTAGCAAACACTAGAACCAAGCAGACTCAGTCTGCAAACAGTTGCTGCCACACAGCTTGACCAGGGGAACAGCCTCCCCTCTTCCTCCCAACCGGAGGGACACCCAAGTGACTCCCAGCCACTTGGAAACTAGAGGTCGTAGACCTCTCTTCCTCCAGACCAGGAGGGACCCGACCTCAGTCCAGAGGATCGGAAGTACAAAGCTAACCAAATGAAAAAGGAAAAATAAGAAAGGAAAAATACACAGCGATCAGAAAGCTGTAAAGAAAGATAACACAGATGTGACTCGCATGGAGCTGACTGGCCTGGATTTGATCCATGGTCCAGTAGATAGATCTTCAGGTAAGCTTCTCTTCCTCTTCTCTTCTCTGCCATCTACTGCAGCTCTTTTCTTCTTTTTCTCTTTCACTCTCTCGATCTCTGCTCCTCTATTCTCTTCGGCTCACTCTCTCTCTTTTTCTTTTCTGGATCGAATACTCTCTGCTGCTCTCAGACTAGATGTATAGACTTTGCTCCTTTTCTTTCGATCAGTCTTCTTTAGTGGAAGAAGGCTCGTATATATAGCAGCAGCAGCCCCTGGGCGCGTGGCTTCCACGTTTTCCCGCCCAAGGAATTCGCCAGATCCGAGGCAGCTTCATCCAGGTGTCAGCATCTGCATACCTCGTCCTCCTGGGATCACGAGCCAGGTCATCAATCTCGGTAAGAATCCCTGTCAAACAGAGCATCGGATAAGTCATCAGTTTAAGTCTAAACACCCTGTACAGACTCTGTGAATGCAAAGCATTGTATAGACTTCATACTGTATAGACTTGAGCAGATAAAGCAAAAGCAATGTATATACTTGTAAGGACGAATGCATTATCAGAACAGGAGAGTGTGTAGACTTAGGCCTTCTGTTCAAGACAAAAACCAATGTACAGACTTCATGCTGTACAGACTTGATGTTGATCAAAAGACCTTTGGACATCAGCCCAAGGCGTCAACGCTTCCAACGTGCAGCGTCGCCTCAGCTCCTCAAGCGAGATGCTCACGCCCTTGGCAACTGGCCAATGCGTCAACGCATCCAGTGTCAGCGTCGACGCAGTGAACAAGACAGGTGATGAACAATGCATGCACTAGCTTTACCAATGTGTAGACTTCACAAAGCTCAGCCACTGTATAGACTTCACGAAGCTCAACCAGTGTATAGACTTCAATGCAGAAACCAAGGCTGTATGTACTTCAGACTTGAACGTATGACCTGTGAGCGATGTATACACTTGGCCCTTGAAGGATGTACAGACTAGAAGGAATGAAGCCCACGATGTATAGACTTGAAGATTGAAGGCGATGTACAGACTTTGATGTAAGACGCAGAATGAGACGCTGAAGTCTGTATAGAGTTTGATGACTGAAGCATGAACAGTACACCAACGTATGGACTTGGCCAAAGCGTGGGGAAAGCCCCCAATGTGTAGACTTCCAATGTGAATGAAACGCTGTACAGACTTGCTCAAACAGTTCGATGTATGGACTTGGAATTCCAACAGAAGGATGTATAGACTTTATGAGAATGCAGCAGCCAGTCTATAGACTTGCAGTCTTGTACAGACTAGCCAGTGTATAGACTAGATGAGCATGCAGCACACAATGTGCAGACTTCGTGCAGTGTATGGACTTCATGCAATGCAATGCAGTTTATAGACTTCATGCAATGCAATGCAATGTATAGACTTAGAAAGCATTCAGCTCGTGCAATGTATATACTTCATGCAATGCAATGCAGACAAATGTATAGACTTCATGCAATGCAAAGTAGACCAAAGTATAGACTTCCTAAATGCTTCAAGACCATGCACATCAAATGTCTAGACTTCACAAGGTGAACGGCTGTACATACTTCCTATGTGAAGACAGCTACTGTACAGACTTGTTGAAGTGTGAAGGAGTTGAGTGTATAGACTTCACGATGTGAAGACTTGTCAAGGATAGCAGGCCGATGTACAGACTTGAGCGAATCAAGGTCTGTATAGACTTGAAGATCATTCAGCGACCAATGTATAGACTTTCCAATGGAACGGCTGTACAGACTTGAAATAATGGAAGACAGCAAGTGTATAGACTTTGAAGTGCAACGTAGGTAAAGGCTTCCAATGCATAGACTTTGAAGTTCACTGAATGATGTTCAGACTTTGTTCCACCGACCAGTGTATTGACTTTGCAAGCGTGAGACGCTGGATAAGACGGTGGATGTACAGACTTTAGGTGAAGGCATGAAACGATCTCTAAGACGATGAAGTCTGTATAGACTTTGCAGTGAATGGATGCTCAGTGAGACGCAAGTTGAGACGATGCAGTGTACAGACTTCATGTAATGCATGCAGACGTTTGAACAATAGAATGTGCAGACTTTGCCATGAGACGCTGAACAAGACGCTCCAATGAATAGACTAGCTGGATGCACTGTAGATAATGTATAGACTTTGAAGGCTAACATCCGTCCTCAGTGTATAGACTTGGGCTGTACAGACTTTGACTCAAATGTGCATATGAGACGCTGAATAAGACAATTCACTGTATAGACTTAGCCTAAGACAATACATGAGACGGACGATGTATAGACTTGCGTTACTGTAGCAATGTATAGACTTGAGATGCACTAAGATGATGACAGTTCAGACTTTGGCAATGTGCAGACTTAGGACAGTAGCTAAGCATGTGTGTATTATGTGAGAGTGTATACACTTGAAAGCAACATATAGCCAAGTATGAACAACGTGAGAGTGTATACACTTCAAACTATTGAACACAAGTACAATGTATATACTTCATGAACAGACGATGTACCTACTTGGAATTGATGCATGCTGTGTAATGTACATACTTTGAAATCATGCAGGCTGATGTGCAGACTTCAGTTGAACCCAACCGAAGAGTGTATACACTACACTTATCTGGGGGGTCGACCCATCTAGAAAGGGGTCGGCCCACACTATGCTGACTGTGATGTATGAATGCTTTATGCAGCAAATAACATGGCTACATCAAATATGCAATGCAAATGCTTTATGATCTGATAAACTAACAGAACAGCAATGCAATGCTTTGATAAACAGGCTGAACATCAGAATGACTGAACATATGAAGATGACTTATTTCAGCAAGATGGCTCACAGTAGCTCACATCAAACACCAATCATCAAAACCAAACCAATCATCAAAATCACAGAGGCACAACAATCTCCCCCTTTTTGACGATGGCAACTCTACACAGTGAGTCAATCTGATGGTGAGTCAATCTTATGACTTAAACTATTCTCCCCCTTTGACTTCATCAAAAATAAAATAGTTTGAGAAATTATAGCATGTATAAAAATTCAGACAATTTCTCCCCCTTTAGGAGTTTCAGCAAAAGCATGAGTTAGAGATGATCAAAATGAACCTGCATGCACTTATTGAATGATATTCTCCCTCTTTGGTAAACAATCTCCCCCTTTGGTATAATCAAAATAAACCATGAGAAGGGGTGAATGCAGATGCAGATACCAGAATGCAAGAACACAGTTCTCCCCCTTTAAGAGTTTCTATGCAGCATGATGCATATGACATGGAAGCTCCCCCTCAATAAGTGGAATCTTATGAGATGGATGAGAAGGAGACCACAGAGGCAAACAAGGAGAAGTTCAGGTCAATGATCCAAGGACAATAAGTAGAAAAGGTTCAAATAAGTAGATTTACAAATAAGCTCCAAACAGAAATTAATTCAACAAGATTTTCAAGGAGATATCAATCTCATAAATCCAAAACATAATTTTTCAAAGTCTTCCATTATAGGGGCTTATGAATGAGCTTTTTGAACAGCATGGTTTAAACATGATGTATGTAGAGTTTATCAATAAAATTTTGTATTGATATCTAAAACCATGTTTTAATAAAAATGAACCAAGCCCTCATATTTATCTTGATTGTCCTCCCTTTGTCTTACACAATCAAATTTATTGACTTCTTTCAGAATTACATGCACTAGTATTGAGATTAAGCAATTATGAAGTCATATTATTTTATCTAGGGATGTAGCAATTTGATTTTAGCATCAATATTCAAATATTGAGATATGTTCAACAATTTTTCATGCTACAAATTTTACGAGCAGTCTAGTTCAGTGCACACCTTGTAACTAGAGAATATACCTTGATCAGAGGCCAATATCCCTAAGCACTTAGTGTGACTAACTGTCATGCTATATATGAACAGAGATAGCATTTACACATCATGACACACTCCAAATCATTTCTTGATGAGTGAGTTGTATTTCTCAGTGTGCATGCCATTGCTCTGCCTAAATTTCAATGAATTCTTAATCAGAGTTAACTATGGTACCTCATGACACAGTCCTTTGGACATGTGTTTCTCAGTAACCAAGGTCATTGCTCTGACAGATATTACCCTTTAGACTTTTCAGAAAAATTCATTTGCTTCAAATCAATAATAGTTTCATGTACTTAATCAGTTGAAGTCATGTATTCAAAAGTGCAGATTTTAGAAGTTTTCAAGACACAGCATGAAAGAGATGGTTAATGTTTATTAAACATGCTTCAGATATTTTTAAGAGATTTTAAAGTCAACCCTTGAGTACATTAAACTTAAACCACCTGAGTTATTTCAGATATTCATAAAAAACGTATAATAGAAGATTTCTAGTTCAAAATTTTCAGATTTATGATCGAGATAGGCCATTGAAATCTTCATGAAGGACTGATGGAATTCTGAACCCAAATGATACCAATTGATAGGAGAAATACCAATTGTTAAGAGAGATTGTGAAGCTCAAAGTTTTCAGAATATGATTAAGGTTTGTCAATAAAATCAGTAAGAAAGGATATGCAATGAGTTCTGACACATGTATGCATTTGACAACCTATATGCAATGCATTGACTCCCCCTCACAATATGCATTCAAACTCTCTTTTTGGCATTTTCAATATAAGGAAATGCAATGCACTATATGTATGCAGGGACATGCAAAGACTCAACATTGAATGCTATGCAAGGATATACAACTAACTCCCCCTGAAAACATGCAATGTTTGCACTGAAAACTGAACATATGATACCAAATGATTCATGCACATTCAGACTGTCCTAACCAGGAAGATGACCCATGGTACTAGGTGGAGCACTTGGTCTAAAAGACCACCTCACACATAGTAAGAACCTCCAGACAAACTTCCCTGCCTTTTGGTATCTTACCATTTATATACCATTGAGGTCATGCATGATAATTCAACATGGGCAGCATGCATGGATCAAATTTCAGCTAATCAGATCTTTCAGTATGCATGGATAGATTTCAAACAGCATTCAAATGCAGTTCAGATTTTTCAATGTACTATACTTGCAAATCACATATATGCACTTCAGATGAGGAGAGTTCAGAGGCATCAATTCAGACAATGCAGATGTAGAATGAATATGCAAAAACAGATTTAGTATATCATGCAGTAGAACTAAGAACAGAAAGTGCACGAAATTTACCTGAAAGATTCAGGAAGGGGTTTTCATTCTTGAGTGCCTTGGTTTATTACCCCTCTTTATTCTTCAGCTTTCAAGGCACACCTGCAGATTAGCAAGCTATTTTGCATAAATAGGCACCCAAGAAGTCTTGGGTCCTGACATGAGAGTATTACTCCTAGCAGGTTTTCTCAGCACATTTATAGGAGCAGTTTTCAGATCTGATTTATGCACATTCTTGTTAGCATGAATTCTATGTGCATATGCATGAGATTTCTTGTTAACAGAATAAAAATTCTATTTACCAAAACCAGTTTGGTTTTGATATCCTGCCAGCCAACAGGTTGTAGCCCTGTGACCTGGCTTCCCACAGTTATAACATGAAAGTTTTGTAAATTGTCTTACATGGAATTTAGCATGTTTGAGATTCACATTTCTACCCTGAATATGCCAACAGTCCTTGACTGTATAGCCATACTTCCCACATTTGAAGCACTCATTGTGCTTGCCTCTAAAAACATTACTTCCAAAAACATTTCCATTTGCAGGGAGTTTAACAGTTTTAGAATTGAATTGTCTACCCTGAGCATGCCAATAGTGGGCTGCCATGTGGCCCATCTTGCCACAGTGAAATCATGAATTATAACTTTTCTTACCAGCATTCAGCCAGCATTCAAATCTCTTATGACCCAATTTTCCACAATTAAAGCATGTCATATGCTGGTTTGTTGGAAGAGACTTGTTCTTGTTAAGAACATGATCGTTTGCATGAAATTTATTCTTATCACTAACAAACCAGCATTGTGAAATTTTGTGTCCTAGTTTATCACAATGAAAACACTCAACTTTCCTTTTCTGAGATGAAAGATTTTTATCATGATATCTCCTAGCATTCTTATCATCCTTCTCCATCAACTTACACTCATGCATCAGATGTCCAACTTTATGACAGTAATGACAGATAATCTTCTTTTTAGATGCATGTGAGTGTGTGTGAGGACTGTGATCAGCAAACACTGATGGACCATTTTTATTTATTTTCTATTTTCAATCATTTTCTGATTTTTATCATGTTTTTCTATTTTCTTAGCCTTATACTGAGGTGAAGATGAAGTAGAAGGCTTTTCCTGTTCAGAAGATTTAACAAAAATAGTTTTCAAATTGGATCCATCGACCTTCCTCATGACTGGACTGTAGCCCAGTCCCTCTTTCTTAAAATTATCCTTTGCTCCCAACATTTTCTGAGCAATGGGCTGTTTGTCTTTAGAGGTGGTGGCTACATCTGAATCACTTACAAAAGATGTCATAACTTTGTTCTGAAGTTCCTTCTTGTTTATCTTATTGTAGCCCAGCCCTTCCTTCCTAGGGTTGATTTTTATACCTAGTAACTTGTCTAGATTTTTCTGCCCATCAACAAATTTAGACAAGGAAACTTTCAAATCCTGAATTTCATTTTCAAGAGATGCAATGTGTATTTCATAACTAGCGATCTCTTGTTCACTACAATTGACAGCTTCATTCAAAACCTTGTTAGCTGTTTTGTATTCTTCAATTTCCTTTCTCAGCTCATCTACCTCTTCAGTCTCGTTTGTACAGATGAATTTCCCTTTCTCCAAAGTAAGAAGTCTTTCAGATATTGAAGAGTTCAGCAATTTTAACTTCTCATTTTCTTCCTTAAGCTTGTCATTCTGAATTAACTCATTTATTAGAGTCTGATCTTCTGAGTTAACCATGCTTTCTCTCCTAGCTTCAAACTCCTTCAATTCCTTTTGTTATTTTTCAAAATCTTTCTGTAATTCTATGTTTACATATTTTATGGCATTAAAATTTTCAATCAGCAAATCATTCTCTCGTTTAAGTTTCTCTAATTGTTCTTCATTTTCTTTAGAAAACTTTCTGAGAGAGTCATTCTCATTTTTCAGCTTGTTTAAGTCAGATTTAACACATTCAAGTTCTTTCAGCAAATCCTTACTCTGAACAGAATCATGACTAGCTAGGCTAAGCTTCTTTTCAAGTTTAGAGATTTCCTTTACATGATCTTGATCTTAAATTTTCAGCAATGAAATTTGTTTCTTCAACATTTGAATATCTGACATAAAAGCATAATGAACATTTTTCAGTTCAACATAGTTTTTACATGGAGAATTGAAACTGTCTGACCTACTATTCTTCTTCAATTTTTTGTATTGTTCTCTTAACTGTTCATGAGACTCTAATAATTCAGCATATGAATTCTCCCAATCATCCAAGGTATAGTTCTCAAAAGGGTTTACCTCCTCATCATTATCGTCTTCACTTTGATTGCTGTCTTGATCGCTGCCACCTTGATTACTTCTGTTGGCCATCATGCAGCTTGTTTGATTTCCTTTCCCGGCTCTCTTCATCATCTCCAACATATCCCTTGCAGATCTGCAATCAAGGAAACATGAGTGAAAGGCTTTGTCAGTGGCTGCTTTCATCAGATTTATAGCTGTCTGATTCTCCTCATACATTGATTCGTGACTGTCAGTCCATTTAGACCTTTTCTTTGGTAATTTAAGAGGACCATGTGAAATCACTTTCCACAGGTCTGGATCAACAGATTTAACATAAGCACGTAAAGTACTGTGCCACTGGTTGAAATCAGAACCACTAAAGACGGGTGGACAAGCCATTGAAACAGATAGCAGATAGATTCAATGCAACAGGAATATTGATGCACTAAAAACAAATTAGCACCGAAGACTGCAAGATCGGATCTGCAGGTCGCTGGACCTTCTAAGCAGACACCGCTCTGATACCAACTGTTAGGGTGCTAGGCCCGGATACAGAGGGGGGTGAATGTATCCTTCTATGAATAATGGCCAAATAAAAACTCAGATGCTGGGCAAAATCCGGAATTAAGCTAATTCGATTAAGCAAAATAACAAGCAGGTGGAGCGAGCCTATCCAAGCATCTAGCGGAAGCAAATCAAGCAATCAAACCACTGCTCAATAGATTTTTAGGTGGTTCGGTCCTCCAGACCTACATCCACCCCTCACTCCTAACCGGAGTGAGGCTTCACTAGCAAACGCTAGAACCAAGCAGACTCAGTCTGCAAACAGTTGCTGCCACACAGCTTGACCAGGGGAACATCCTCCCCTCTTCCTCCCAATCGGAGGGACACCCAAGTGACTCCCAGCCACTTGGAAACTAGAGGTCGCAGACCTCTCTTCCTCCAGACCAGGAGGGACCCGACCTCAGTCCAGAGGATCGGAAGTACAAAGCTAACCAAATGAAAAAGGAAAAATAAGAAAGGAAAAATACACAGCGATCAGAAAGCTGTAAAGTAAGATAACACAGATGTGGCTCGCATGGAGCTGACTGGCCTGGATTTGATCCACGGTCCAGTAGACAGATCTTCAGATAAGCTTCTCTTCCTCTTCTCTTCTCTCTCACTTTCTTTTTCTCTTAACCCTCACGAGTTCTCTAACTCTCTCTTTCTCTTCTTCTCCTTCTGCTCTTCTTCTCTTTCTTTTCTTCTTCTTTCGCAGGCTCTCTCTGTCTCTTCTCTTCTCTTCTCTTCTCTACGATCTACTGCAGCTCTTTTCTTCTTTTTCTCTTTCACTCTCTCGATCTCTGCTCCTCTATTCTCTTCGGCTCACTCTCTCTCTTTTTCTTTTCTGGATCGAATACTCTCTGCTGCTCTCAGACTGGATGTATAGACTTTGCTCCTTTTCTTTCGATCAGTCTTCTTTAGTGGAAGAAGGCTCGTATATATAGCAGCAGCAGCAGCAGCAGCAGCAGCCCCTGGGCGCGTGGCTTCCACGTTTTCCCGCCCAAGGAATTCGCCAGATCCGAGGCAGCTTCATCCAGGTGTCAGCATCTGCATACCTCATCCTCCTGGGATCACGAGCCAGGTCATCAATCTCGGTAAGAATCCCTATCAGATAGAGCATCGGATAAGTCATCAGTTTAAGTCTAAACACCCTGTACAGACTCTGTGAATGCAAAGCATTGTATAGACTTCAGACTGTATAGACTTGAGCAGATAAAGCAAAAGCAATGTATATACTTGTGAGGACGAATGCATTATCAGAATAGGAGAGTGTGTAGACTTAGGCCTTCTGTTCAAGACAAAAATCAATGTACAGACTTCATGCTGTACAGACTTGATGTTGATCAAAAGACCTTTGGACATCAGCCCAAGGCGTCAACGCTTCCAACGTGTAGTGTCGCCTCAGCTCCTCAAGCGAGATGCTCACGCCCTTGGCAACTGGCCAATGCGTCAACGCATCCAGTGTCAGCGTCGACGCAGTGAACAAGACAGGTGATGAACAATGCATGCACTAGCTTTACCAATGTGTAGACTTCACAAAGCTCAGCCACTGTATAGACTTCACGAAGCTCAACCAGTGTATAGACTTCAATGCAGAAACCAAGGCTGTATGTACTTCAGACTTGAACGTATGACATGTGAGCGATGTATACACTTGCCCCTTGAAGGATGTACAGACTAGAAGGAATGAAGCCCACGATGTATAGACTTGAAGATTGAAGGCGATGTACAGACTTTGATGTAAGACGCAGAATGAGACGCTGAAGTCTGTATAGAGTTTGATGACTGAAGCATGAACAGTACGCCAACGTATGGACTTGGCCAAAGCGTGGGGAAAGCCCCCAATGTGTAGACTTCCAATGTGAATGAAATGCTGTACAGACTTGCTCAAACAGTCCGATGTATGGACTTGGAATTCCAACAGAAGGATGTATAGACTTTATGAGAATGCAGCAGCCAGTCTATAGATTTGCAGTCTTGTACAGACTAGCCAGTGTATAGACTAGATGAGCATGCAGCACATAATGTGCAGACTTCGTGCAGTGTATGGACTTCATGCAATGCAATGCAGTTTATAGACTTCATGCAATGCAATGCAATGTATAGACTTAGAAAGCATTCAGCTTGTGCAATGTATATACTTCATGCAATGCAATGCAGACAAATGTATAGACTTCATGCAATGCAAAGCAGACCAAAGTATAGACTTCCTAAATGCTTCAAGACCATGCACATCAAATGTCTAGACTTCACAAGGTGAACGGCTGTACATACTTCCTATGTGAAGACAGCTGCTGTACAGACTTGTTGAAGTGTGAAGGAGTTGAGTGTATAGACTTCAAGATGTGAAGACTTGTCAAGGATAGCAGGCCGATGTACAGACTTGAGCGAATCAAGGTCTGTATAGACTTGAAGATCATTCAGCGACCAATGTATAGACTTTCCAATGGAACGGCTGTACAGACTTGAAATTATGGAAGACAGCGAGTGTATAGACTTTGAAGTGCAACGTAGGTAAAGGCTTCCAATGCATAGACTTTGAAGTTCACTGAATGATGTTCAGACTTTGTTCCACCGACCAGTGTATTGACTTTGCAAGCGTGAGACGTTGGATAAGACGGTGGATGTACAGACTTTAGGTGAAGGCATGAAACGATCTCTAAGATGATGAAGTCTGTATAGACTTTGCAGTGAATGGGTGCTCAGTGAGATGCAAGTTGAGACGATGCAGTGTACAGACTTCATGTAATGCATGCAGATGTTTGAACAATAGAATGTGCAGACTTTGCCATGAGACGCTGAACAAGACACTCCAATGAATAGACTAGCTGATGCACTGTAGACAATGTATAGACTTTGAAGGCTAACAGGCGTCCTCAGTGTACAGACTTGGGCTGTACAGATTTTGACTCAAATGTGCATATGAGACGCTGAATAAGACAATTCACTGTATAGACTTAGCCTAAGACAATGCATGAGACGGACGATGTATAGACTTGTGTTACTGTAGCAATGTATAGACTTGAGATGCACTAAGACGATGACTGTTCAGACTTTGGTAATGTGCAGACTTAGGACAACAGCTAAGCATGTGTGTATTATGTGAGAGTGTATACACTTGAAAGCAACATATAGCCAAGTATGAACAACGTGAGAGTGTATACACTTCAAACTATTGAACACAAGTACAATGTATATACTTCATGAACAGATGATGTACCTACTTGGAATTGATGCATGCTGTGCAATGTAAATACTTTGAAATCATGCAGGCTGATGTGCAGACTTCAGTTGAACCCAACCGAAGAGTGTATACACTACACTTATCTGGGGGGTCGACCCATCTAGAAAGGGGTCGGCCCACACTATGCTGACTGTGATGTATGAATGCTTTATGCAGCAGATAACATGGCTACATCAAATATGCAATGCAAATGCTTTATGATCTGATAAACTAACAGAACAGCAATGCAATGCTTTGATAAACAGGCTGAACATCAGAATGACTGAACATATGAAGATGACTTATTTCAGCAAGATGACTCACAGTAGCTCACATAAAACACCAATCATCAAAATCAAACCAATCATCAAAACCACAGAGGCACAACACGTATTTGGGTGTAGCGGCCCTCCCTCATTCAACATTGGTCATACGCATGTCAGGAGCATCTACGGATGTCCGGGTCCCCCGACAATTGTCACCACTTTGCATGATAGGTCTACATATGGTTGCCCCAGTCCACCTTTGCGTGCCACACACTTCCCACCCACACCGCACTGTAGCTCATGGCATACTCATTCAAGCAAGCATCTAGAAACGGGCGGTGAGGTTCATAATAAGCGGGCGAAAGCTCACGAGTGCCACTTGAGATTCCAAGTAGGCAACCATGCGATGGTGACATTGGAGTGGCTCTATCTTAGGGTCACCTCCAAACCGAAGGCACGAGGACTTGGACCTTCCCAAGTTCCGAGTAGCTTTGGCAAACTAGCTTACAGGCTGGACTTCCCGATGGGTTTTGGGATACACCTCACTTTCTATGCGGCAGATCTAGCACCCTCTAAGGGCACCGCGGTGGATCCTAGTGAGTGTCTCGAGCCTACGCCTACCTTTGAGAGAGACACCCTCGGAGTGCCACCTTATATCAGCCTGAGAGCCCGACATGTGCACACGGAGGCAATACTAGGCAAGCAGGGTTCCATCGTTGGCAAGAGGGTGTGCCCAAGCAACCTTGAGAGGCTGAAGAGCTATTCCCCGGCTTAGGACGCGGGATCAAGTTTGGAGGTCGTGGCCCGCCCAGAGCTGCCTTGGAAGACCACCTCCCCGGTGGACCCATACTCGACGGAGTCGAGTTCTCCGCATCCCGGGGGTATGATGGGGACATCACCGACCATCCCATTTTTTTTCGAGGATCCTGTTGTTCGCCAATAGTGCTCCATGATGTTCGCCACATTTTTCTGAGTCATGTCATGTATATTTCATTTTTTCTTTGACTCATAATTATGTAATTTTCCTTTTATTTGAGTCAAGTCCCTAGGTTAATGAGTCATCTACCTAAGTTAATTGTCATTATGTTGGTTAGGTTGGTTAATGGGCTCAATTAAGTGGGCTAGGCCTCGGGGCGCCCCCTTCCCCCTTGGTTTCCTATCATTAGTCTAAAAGTCAGGGACTTATTGTAAATTGGGGGATCCCTATAAATAGGACCCCATTTCTTCCATTTGAAGCTAATGAGATATTGAGAAAATTTTGAATTCTCAGAGAATTTTCTTCCTTGGAGTGAGAAGCTCCCTCTCCCTCTCTCTCTCTCTCTCTAAAAGAGGCGACCCTTTCTCTCTCCTTCCCCCAAAATTTCAAAATTCCCTCTCTCTCCTCCCCATTCAACTCCATTAAGACCCCTCTCCCCTCCCCATACCCCATTTAATCCCACCATTACTCCCTCCCCTCCCAAGACAACCCTTGACACTCCCCATACAACCCTTCACCTCCCAACACAACCATTCCTTTTTCCCAAGCCACCCCTTCCCTTCTCCAACACACCTCTCCATCTCCCAACACACCCCTCTACATCTCCAAGACCCCAATTGACTACCCACCATTAAACCAAATTCAAACATCCCCCCCCCCTTGCCCAAGGGTCACTTGCACCCCCCCTCTCTCTCTCACCCTCCACCCCAGGCCGTACCTCTCTCCCCCTCCACCTACTAGCTGTGACCCCAGCCACCTCCACCCCCACCCTCCTGGCCACAGCCTTCCTCCCACATCCCCCTCACACTAGGGAAGGTCCCAGCTCCACCTCCCATCATTTCCTCCCCCCCTAATCCTTCCATTGTTCCTCCTTATCTCCCCTGCTACCTAGTCTGCACCAGCAACAGTGGACCTCCAAGTTGCAGAGCCTACCCCGCATCCATCAAGCATCTTCAGGTGGTGTACTATATATTTCTGGAAAGCTCTTCGAAGCGGCTTCGCAAGCGAGGTGATTTCATCAAATTCTGATGTCGGAGCAACCCGGAGGAACGATTCTCGCCGACCTGTGCAAGTCATCTCTAGTGGACAACCTGAGGCTTAGTACAGAATCCCTCACGGCCACCCTGGTGTTTGTTCTGGAACGCCCTTCGGAGGGGGACATCTTCTGCAAGTCCTCTACCAGACCCAAGAAGCGGCACTCCGTTCGGATTCCAGAGCTGTGAGTTCCTAATTTTCTCCCTAGGGTGCGCTGGTCAGTTCCCTCCAGAACTGACCTGATATCTCATTGTTGAGGTCCTCGCCATCTACTCTGACCTCCTCCGACGTCCCCTCAGATCTCTATTCTAAGAGGGTTCGACCACAAATCCAACGACTCTAGCCTCGCCAGATTCAGAGCTCGGGAGCCTCCGTGGTGGCCTCGTCTTCCAGCTGCAGCGACTCAGAAGCTACCAGATCCCGAGTCAAACAACCCTGTTCACGACTCTGCCCCGACCGTCGCCGCCAACGAGAAAATACCCAAAAATTATGACAATCTCCTGGGCCAACCCCGGAGGATTTGGCACTAGTTTCATCCACAACGGAGTTCGGGAGAGCCCGTGGCAGTACCGGCAGTGACTGTCTATCTAGCTGCCCTAGTGAGCTGGCAGAACCGACGACTTCTTCCATTAGGCTTAAAGCTTAGTTTTTCCCCACCCCACCCCACCCGGCCGGCTTACAGCCCCTCCCTGTGGGAGGTAGTGTTTGTATGTAAGTTTCAAACCCCCACCCCTAGTCCAACCCTCCTGCGTGAGGTGTAGTGCATGTACTAGCAGGTATTCGGCCGAAGCGTCATCGGCGCGGCGTGTCGGTAGCCCACGCTTCCCCACTCACCCTCATCTCCGGCCGGGATCGGCGTCCTCACGCCGATCAGGTGAGCTCTTGGCCCCCCTCTCCTTGTTGGTTTAACTCTGCTTAGCTTAGTATTGTTTCTAAGTTGCTCGTCGATGGTGAGGCGAGTGCCCGATCCCAAATCCTCTTCAAATTGAGTGCCACCGCGAGTGAGTTGTGAGAGAGACATTACATCCCACGCCCTCGGCGTGCTGGCTGCCCCCGAGAGTGGGCATCCTAGGACCCTTAGGGGTTCAATCTTAGGCTAGCCAATCTTCGGAGCCGAGAGGTCCCACCTCTGACCCTCACCCCCATCGCCGGTCCACCTACGGACCCGGGTGCGCACTACGCAGGTGAGTCTGCTTGAGTGAAATCATCGACCCATTCTTTGCTTGCGAATTTAGGTCCAAGGGGTCATGTCACATCAGTAGGCGTGGAACTGAAGAAGCCACGTGGGAGTCTGAAGAAACAATCCGGAAGCAGTATCCTGAATTATTTTAAGGTCAGTAATCCTGATTCCCCCTTTTAGATTAAGTGTAGTGAATTTGGAGGACCAAATTCTTTAAAGTGGGGGAGGGTGTAGCATCCCAAAATTTAATTAACTAATATAAATGTGTAATAATTGAGAATTTCTTAATATTAAATTAAAATACCCTTTGGGCTAAATTTCAACTAATTTATAAAAATATGGGAAAAAAATCAATTTCCCGAGTTTGAAATTAATTGAAATTTAGCCCATCTCAAATCAAGTGTCTGGAAATTGGGTCCCCTTAGGATTGTTTGACAGTCACGCCACTCCGGTGGTGCTGGCTGACCGTAATAATCCCATTTCCCGAGTTTTCATGAGTTGGGGCTCTCCGTCGGATATTCCTTCCGTCAGACTAGGACCTTTATTATGAGACCTCCGTAAGACCCCACGAGCCTGGGATTCCCACTAGGACGCCAAGTAGGTTGTACCCCCAAAATCGGAACCTATCGACTCAATTGGATCGCATGTTTTTACGGCCCAATATTTGGGACTGTCCTATCTGATTGTAGCCCTCCTGGGACCGCTACCCTCAGGTAGCGGCCATAGTGAAGACCACTATACTCAGTTAGCGGCCCTATTATGACCGCATTTCTGATTGTGACCTAGCCTGTGTGCCAGTTTGTCGGTCGACTTTCCCTTGATTTCCAGTCGACCTAGCCCTGTGTGAGTCGACCTAAAGCCTGTGGTTTGATCTGAGATGTGTGGTCCGGACCCCGGTTTGGATCCACCATGTCTCAGGCAGACCTGGATCCTGGTAAGTCGATTGCTTTGACACTTCTGGACCCAACCTAGATGCGGCCATCCTTAGACCACAATTCTTTATAGCGACCCACTTAGGACCGTTTCTGATCTGAAATGGCCCAATGAGGACCGTCCCTTTCCCCTGTTACAGCCCAACGCGGACTGTCTTTACCTTTCTACTTGGGCTTCATCTTGTGGCCCAGTATCGAATCTGGTGGTCTAGGCTAGACCGTTTTGTTCCTTGCGGCCCATGCAGGACCGCAACTATCTAGAGTCTATTTTTTCGTGTATTCTTGTGTGCTTCAATAGCCAAGTCATGGATGGCTTATGCTGCAATTGATCCTGATTGTATTCCTTTCACCCACAAGCCATAATCTCATGGCTTCCTATTCAAATAATTGAAACTTCACTTGATTTTTAATGATAAGTTACATAGCTTGACATCGAAATTCTTGGCCGATTCTAATGAATGTCTAGATATTACTTAGGATCTTGGATCCACCAAATCAATGCCAACGCATCATAAGGGCCCGGTCTGGTCCTGGGAGGAGTGCCCAAAAAGTACTAGTGTCCCGGAGAGTTGTAATGACATGGTGAGACATTGCATCGAGTACTTGCTAGTGTCTGTGGTCTATGACATTCATATCCTTTCTACTGGAAAGTTCAACTCTACATGACTTGCTATACTTGCGTGCTTGATCGGCCAAATCTTGGAAACATGTTAAATTTCTGTTCAACTTATTTCTGGCATTCTTTTCCTTTCCATCATTTCTCTTGAATATCGTCAGTTTTGTTTTATTTTACGTTATTAGCATGACATTATTGGCTAATCACTTATACTTTGCCTACTTTAGAATCTACTGAGCGTTCGCTCACCTAGTTTTTCCCCCTTTTCAAGTAATTCCGAGGAAGATACACAAACATGTGGGGATGGGCAAGAGTGAAGACCCTGGAGTGAACCGTTTAGATGATGGACCTGGTGGCTGTCTTAGCATTAGTGGTGTCTTTGTAATGGCTAATAAGTTGTCCTTGAAAGAGTCAGTTGTTATTAGTTCTTGCAGAGTTGAAATCTTTGTTTTTGTTTAGTTTTTAATTTGAGTCATTATGTAAGCTGTCAGTTGGTACTTAGAAACAATAATTTCTCATTTTTGAATAAATTAGCAGTATTTGAGTAATTCATTTTCCTTGCATTTATGCAGTCTTTTAAATTTTCGTTATTGCTCTGACTGCCATGAATGATTATAATTGCCTCGTTCCGATATTCCGTGTCGGGGCGTGACACGTGAGGTCTAAGCCAAGGCAGAGTGTGAACGTTGATCTGATGGGGCATTGGAGTCAACAAATGAGATACTGTTGTCGATTCAGCTTCATGTCGAAACCAACCATCCCGAGAGAGACACAGGGTCTGGGCCAGAGTAGGAGGTAGCCGTTGACTTGACAGACTTCCAAAGTCAACCAACTTGACGAAGACGTGGGGACTAGGCCAAGGGAGAAATGTAGGATATAGATGTCGACCCGACGTCATGTCGTACCCAATGAACTTAGCAGAGGCATGAGGCCTAAGCCAAGGGCAGAATGTAGGATAGGTGTTGACTCGACGTCATGTTGAAGCCAACGAGCTCGGCAGAGGCATGAGGCCTAAGCCAAGAGAAGAACTTGATATAGGTGTTGACTTGACAGAATGTCAAAGTCAACGAACTTGGCAGAGGCGTGAGACCTGAGCCAAGGGTAGAATATAGGATAGGTGTTGACTCAACGTCATGTCGAAGTCAACGAACTTGGCAGGGGCATGAGGCCTAAGCCAAGGGAAGAATATAAGATATGTGTTGACCCGACATCATGTCGAGGTCAACGAACTTGGCAGAGGCGTGAGGCCTCTGCCAAGGGAGGAATATAGGATATATATGTTGACCCGTCGTCGTGTCGGAGCCAATGAACTTGGTAGAGGCGTGAGGCCTAAGCCAAGGGAGGAATATAAGATAGGTGTTGACTCGATGGAATGTCGAAGTCAACGAACTTGGCATAGGCATGAAGCCTAAGCCAAGGGCAGAATATAAGATAGGTGTTGACTTGATAGAATGTTGAAGTCAACGGACCCTGCTCCGACTGAAGGTTTGGGGCGAGGGTAGTCTGGAATGTAGACGTGTGAGAGGCCCACACCCAGGGCTAAACATCGATGTCAACCTGACGAGATGCCAGAGTCAACCAACCTAGCTCTGATGGAAGGTCAGAAATAAGGGCAGAACGTGTGGATGCAGATGCCGACCTGACGTCATGTCGGGGCCAACTAATCCTGGCAGAGACGTGAGGTCTAGGCCAGGGTAGAATACGGACGCTGACCCGACGGGATGTCAGGATCAACAATCCTTGCTCAACTAGAAGGTCTGAGGCAGAGTGAAGGGGTCTTTTTTGTTGGTTTATTTGTTTAGATTGGTGGGGTTTATTGAATTTGTTGAGTTTATTGGATTTATTAGATTTATTATTATTATTATTTTGTCAAAGTTTTTGAGTTTATTGGATTTTATTGGTTGAGTTTGTTGGGTTCATTTGGTTTACTAGATTTGTTAAGTTTATTGAGTTGATTTTGGTGGGTTTATTGGGTTTGTTGACTTTTGTTGATTCTATTGAGTTTATTGATTTTATTAGGTTTATTGGGTTCATTGAGATCATTGGGTTTATTTAGTTCATTGAGGTCATTGAGTTTATTGGGCTTATTGGGTTTATTGATTCACTGAGTTTATTTGGCTTGTTTCATTTATTAAGTTGATTGGGTTTACTGGGGTTTATTTGGTTTATTGGATTTATTGATTCACTGGGTTGATTGATTTTGCTTGGTTTATTGGGTTTATTGAATTTTGTTATATTTATTTGGTTTATTAAGCTTTTTTTGAGTTTATTAGATTGATTGATTTTATTGAATTTATTGATTTTGTCGAGCTTATTGGGTTTATTAGATTTATTGGGTTTATTGGCTCTTTTTTTAATCATCATTTTCATTGCATCATTCATTTTTTCTATTTTTTTAATTTTCTTCTTTTTTCTCTTCTTTTTTTCTTTTTGTTTCTCTCTTTTTTCGTTGGGCTCCCTAGCGTAGGCTCGTCCGTGATGCGGGATATTTTGTCCGGTGGGACGAAGGGTAATTTTGAGCTCGACGAGGGCGGAGCGCCTCAGGCCACGTGAGAAGAGGTTTATGGCCTGGTCCAGTGGGGTTGGGGGCAGTTTTGGAGCTTGGCAAGGGTGGAGTGTCTCAGGCCAAGAAAATGGGTTTTATGAACCCATCCCAGTGGGACAAATGGGGAAATTTTGAGCTTGGCAAGGGCGGAGTGTCTCATGCCAAGGAAAAAGGTCTTATGAGCTCAGCCCGGCGAGACTGATGGGCAAATTTTTGAGCTCGACAGGGGTGGAGTGCCTCATGCCAAGGAAAATGAGATTTCATGAGCCTAGTCCGGTGGATCAAAAGGGATTTTAGACCTTGGCGAGAGTAGAGTGTCTCTCGGGTGGGCTAGCCCCATTTGATAGTTGCTTATTAAGCTGCCCCCTTTCACTTGGAGTGACCTATGAGAGACTGTGGATAGTGGGGATAAACCCCTCCAATAGAGCATTCTTTATCACGTAGTAGAATATACATGGCAGAAGTTGTGTCGCTCTGGGTCTTTTTATTCGGAGAGGGTACCTAACATGGATTTTCCCTCTTCTTTTATCATTTTTCAGCTATCCATGACCTCGGTTGACTCCATTCTTGATTTGATTGGCTTGAGTGAAGCTGACAGCGCGTCAAGCAGCAGAGTAGCATCTCTTCCTTTTATTTTCGGGTTTATTTCTCATTCTGTTCTTGATGGATGCCCCCAGAGCAGAACACCATCTACATCTTGCCTGACACCTTGCGTTATTCTGTTTGGCTTCTTTTTTTTTTGACATCATTCGAGGGGCTTGGAATGCCTTCTAGAGCGCATTATCTTTTGGCTACTGTGGTGAGGTCACATTGGCCGCTTTCTTAAAACCGGGCATCTGATGAGGGCGCGGTGGATCCACCTTGTACTCACCCATTTGTAGCTCACCTTTCTTGATGAGGCTTTCAATAAAACCTTTAAATATGCAATAATCTTCAATGGAATGCCCCAGCCTCTGATGATAAGGGCAGAATTGGGGATGGTCCCTTCTTTCAACATCACTCGATTTCTTTGGCTCTGGGAGCGCAACTTTGCCATATTCTTGGCCCCACTCGAAGAGGATCCGAGTCTTGTCTTTGGGGAAGGAATAGGGCTTCTTCATTTTATCCCTTAATGAGGGACCTTGCTTGGCAGGCTTAGTGGGAGAAGCCCTGGCTGCCTCTTTTGCTTTCTTTTGTTGCTGTTCGAAGGCCATAAAATCTGAGGTGCAGATTCCTTCTTGCGCTAGGTGCTTGCCAATTGGCTCATTCTTCTGACCTGAGGCAGTAACAGTCAGGCGGTGCTTAGCTAAGAAGGTCTCAACATCAGCTGCCAGATCATCTAATTGTTCAAAGGTTTTGACCGCAATGCCAATCACCCTCTGCAAGATAACCCCCTTCAGATTCCGTTTGCATATTTGAACGGCATCCTTATAACTCAGTGGACGTCCGAATCTTTCACGGAGGGCTCTCCATCTTTGAATTTAATCCAAAGCGGACTCATCATCGTTCTGCTTGGTCATATATAATTCTACCTTGGTGATTCCTCCCTCGACTAGCTTCATTTTAGACATTCGCCTCTCCTTTAACTCGTTCATCGCCGTCTGAGCTATCAAACTTGGGTGCGAGTTGGCTGGCTATAGAAGCGGATTCGCCAATGGCATTGCATGGGGTATTATAGCTGCCCCCTGATGCGCTTGAGAAGCCAAAGGATGCACCGAAGGTGTGTGCTGTAGCTGTTGAAGGAGGGTGCCCCCTGCATTCTCATATGCTGTTTGGGGCATAGCTGGCCGCAGGTATGCTTCGAGTGACTCGCTGCCACCTTGCAGAGTATCAAACGAGGGCCCAGCCTGCCTAGGTATGGTAAGGTATAAGCCCATTCTATTCAATTTCTTTCTTAGCATTTCAACTTCTTGTAGCTTTTGGTATAGTTCCGCCACCACAACAAGGTTAGGTTGGGAAGAGCTAGGAATGGTGCCCTCCATTTCGATTTTGGGTGGGGCTGGCGGCATCGTATTACCATCGCCGAAAGCATCTCATCCTTTAGAGGTGGACATTTCTGCCCCCATACCCTCACAAAGAGGAGGGGTATGACAGCGTGCCACCTCGTTGGGTGATGGAGGGCATATTTCCTCATGTTCTTCTTCGGCAGCTTGGCTCGTTCTGGGCAGGGTTGATAATGTATTGCAAGAGAGAACATTGCCCTTCCCCCTACTCTTTGTCTTTTTCTTTTGATTCTTCTTTATGGCCGGCATTTGTCCCGGCAACGGGCCCTCTAGTGCGCGCGACACTTCTGATTTTCCTTCCACTCCTTGCATTAGTCCCAGGGATTCTGCTTCAGACACCTTTTCAGGTAACTGTTGGTATGAAGATATCATATTGACTGCCCTTTTTAGATCGGGCATTTCATGAGGGCATGGAGGTTCCACCTTATGCTCACCCATCTGGAGCTCCCCCTTCTTGATCATCCTTTCAATGGCATCTTTGAAGACGTAGCAATCTTCAATAGGGTGCCCAATCATCTGATGATAGGGGCAGAAGCGGGGGTCATCTTTTCTTCTGGCATCCCCCGGTCTCTTTGGTTCTGGGAGAGTGACTTTGTTGTATTGAATGGCCCATTCAAATAGTATTTGAGTCCTCTCTTTGGGGAAGGAGTAGGGCTTCATCATCTTGGCTCGCAAAGGAGGGCCTTCCTGTTGTTCAGCCAGCCTGGCGGGAGGAGGGTTGGGCACCCCTTTATCCCTTTCTTTTTGTTGGTCAAACGCTTTGAAGTCGACGGTGTGGACTTCCTTGGGCGTTTGCCGCTTGTCAACAAGTTTAACATTTTGGTTTGAAGCGGCAGGGGTAGAAGGGGAGCTAGAGATGAAGGCTTCAACCTCTGCCACCACATTATTCAGCTGGTCAAACGACCTTATCTCCATTCCAATCATTCTTTTGAGAATCTCTCGCTGAAGATTCTGCTTGCAAATTTGGATGATGTCCTCTTGATGTGGGGGTCGTTTGCATCTCATAGTGAGATTCCTCCACCTTTTGATGTGGTCCAGAGTTGTTTCATCATGTTTCTGCTGTGTGGGAATGACTGATCTAGAGGGGAGGGGTGAATAGATCTGTCCCTCTTTTTCCAGATACAAACGGATTGCAGCAGAATAAACGAAACTTGTTCGAAAGGCAAGAACCAAAAACGTAGAATGCAAGGAAAAGGATGAGCAGCGACCTAAACAAGCATCTAGCACAAAGGAATCACACAATCCAACCATTTGAACAAGGGTTTTAAGGTGGTTCAGACTCAAACCCGAGTCCTACGTCCACCCCTCACTTAAACCAAGTGAGGCTTCACTAGTGCCGCCGCACTAAACCGCTGTAAACACAGCAAACGGCACAACCGGATAACCACAGATAAGAGAAGCCCTTTGTCTATCTTCCTACAGTACTAGGTAGGGACTGAAACACCACAGACTGGAGAACACCTCCATCTGTCTTCCTACCCACACCGATGGGGATGGTTTAAGGTTTCTTGAACAAGAATAAACAAAAAACAAGACTAAAAAAACTCAGACAGGAAGAGTGATGTTCAGTGTAAGATGCAAAAAGTCCTTTGTCTGAGATGAGGAGTGCTTGAGTTGCTGTGAGCAGATCTGCTGCTTTTCTTTGACTATGACTTAATCTTCACAAAGCAACGAGTAATAGGAAGAAACCTTCAGGTAAGCTCCTTGATCTTCTTCTTCTTCTTCTTCCTCACTTGCTAGCTCACACAACTGCTGGCTTCCTTTTTCTTTTTCTCCAAGGATGCCCTCTCCTCAATTACACCAGCCCTTTTTCTTGTGCCTCTCTACCCTTTCTTTTATACTGTTGAAGCAAACCACTTCGTGCAACACTTTGCATGGATGTGTGTGCCTAGTAGAGGAGATTTTTCCCTCCAAAATTCTGTCCTTCAATTTGTCTAGTAGGGACAAGGAAGAGTGTTTTTGGACTCCATCTAATTTGACAATAGATAGAAAGTGTTTGACAAAGACATTCTTGATCTCCAAAATCTTGAGCAATTAATGACCCTCAGAGAATGATAACTTGCGCTCTGCATTCCTGTTGGCTCTGGTCAACTTTTTGTACACAGTACCATTCTGGGATCATATCTCTTTTAATGATAGCAGAAAGTGGTCCTGACAGGAGTCAATCTTAAGTATGGTGTAGCACCCGAGAAATTATTTAGATAAGGTTAAAGGGTATTATTTGAGAAAAGAATTAATATTAATTGTGGAATTCTTTTAAATGAAACTTTGACTAATTTGTAAAAATCTAGAAAATTCATAATCATGTTGAGGACTAAAAGTTTAGAAGAATTGTCTTCTTGGTCAGACCCTAAATAAAATTTTAACCAAGTCGAATTGATGGAATTAGGTAAAAATCTAGTTTTATTAATCCAATCTTAGACCGTCCAATTAAAGCTCAAATCTCGATCAATTAAGCTCAGATCGGACCCATTTGAACGGCCTGGATGTATAGCACGTTTCCCCTCTCTTTCTCCACTGAAACCCTAACCCTAGGAGGCCAATTTCGGGAGAATTGGTGGAGCGACTCGGTCAATCCGCGATTCCTACGCACGTCGAGTTGTGGGACTCTATCTGGCCCTCTCGTTCGCTCCCAGTTCGAATTACCCCTATAAATCGAACCCTAGACCAACCTAGAAACTCTATTTGCCACGGCTGTCAGAGAAGATCGCGTTCAGGGGAGGTTTTTGGCATGTTCTTGGAGGGTTTTCTTATCACAATCGGTGATCGTCATCCCCTTCATTCTTCGATTAAGGTTGGTTCTAGCAGACCCAACCTCAAGTAAAATATACCATTGGATTCGTCTTCGAGTCCTCTTTCTTTTGATAGTAAATTCCCCAAATTTTATTATGTATAGCCCTCGTATTGCTAGTTTTAGTCAGAGCATGCCGTATTAGGGCACCGATCTTGTACCCTCTCCTTATCTCGATTGAATGCTAGGTTAAGCAGACTGTAAACTTTAATTGAGCATGCTGCATTGTGCGTTTCTTTGTTATCTTTCTAGTGATAGCTTTTTGCCCAATTTTCATGCACCATACCGAGCCAATTTCTTGCTACAACCGAAGTCTATCGGAGTTCTCCAGAGGTCAAACAGGGCGTCATGTATGCGGTCCTAACATAAACCGCTTATGACCCTGACAGTCTCGCGACAGACTGTTTTCCCCCTTTTCATATGTATTTGAATCCCTTAGGTCCTAGCGGCCCCTCGATAGAACCGCATGGTTAGGGTTAGCGACATGTTCAAGGACCGTTTCCTACCCCAGCAGCCATGCTACGACCATTTTTTGTGCTATTCTAGTTACTTACTCCTTTTGTTAGATATCATGATTAGGGTAGCAACCCACTAAATAATTGGAGCATATGGAATAATACTGCTAACTGTGATTATGACTGCCAATATCTTTCCTTTCATCTAAATAGTATCCTCTTGTCTATTCCTTTTACTTGATAAACAAATTGTTAATTTCATAAGTTATTGGTCATTGATTAATTGTTAGGTTGCTTGACAGTCACTCCACCCCGGTGGTGCTTACTGACCGCTACACATTCATTTTTCGATGGTTAATTAACCTAAATTCTTGTAATAGTTGGGACTCTCCGTCGGATATTCCTTCCGTCGGACTAGGACCTCTATTATGAGACCTCCGTAAGCCCCTGCGAGCCTGGGATTCCCACTAGGACGCCAGGCAGGTTGTACCCACAAAACCTGAACCTTTCAACTCTTTCGAATCGCTGGTTTTGGCCCGAGCCAGAATCGGGACTGTCTTGTCTATTACGGCCCTTCTGAGACCGTTTCTGTCAATGTGCGGTCCAGTCATGACCGCCAGACTATTTAAATGGCCCTCCTGTGACCGTATTCAACCGGCTATGTGTCGACCTCCCTCGGGTGCGTCGACCTTAGTCCTCTGGACTCAGTGTTGTATGCGGTCGTCAGTGGACCGTTTACCTCTTCAAGCGGCCCAGCTAGGACCGTCTAGTCATGATTGCGGCCCATATTGGACCGTTTCTACTCTTTCACTCTGGGCTTGGACCCTTTGGCCCAACTAGCCTCTTGCGGTCCAGCCTAGACCGTTTTCTCATTTAGGCGGCCTGATCATGACCACATCCATCCAGAACCTGATTTCGTGTGTTTCATGCTTGTTTTACACTCATAAATCTCTTGACTTCTCAGTCAAACTTTGAAATGCCACTTGATCTTAGTTGGTAAGTTACATAGCTTAACCTTGGAATTCTGGCCAATTCCAAATGAATGTCTAAGATGGTTACTTGGGATCTTGGATCCACCAAATCAATGCCAACGCATCATAAGGGCCCGATCTGGTCCTGGGAAGAGCGCCCAAAAAGTACTAGTGCCCCGGGGAGTTGTAATGACATGGTGAGGCATTGCACCGAGTGCATGACTAGCGTGAAATCTATGACATTCGTTCATTCTGATATTCTTGGAATTCCTACATGGAATTAATTCTACTTGACTTGCTTATTTACTTGCTTGATCGGCCAAGTACATGGAAATGATGTATCTCAGGTCTATTTTATTTTCATGCCATTCCTGCTTATGTTAGTTGTTTATCGCCATTTATTATATTCACATGATATTAAATTAAATTGTTAATTATTTAAACCCTGCCTGCTATCACCTACTGAGCGTTCGCTCACCTAGTTTTTTCCCCATTTCAGGTAGCTCCGATGAGGATTCGCAAACAGACGGGGATGGGTAGGAGTGAAGACCAGAGTGGACTTGATAGTTGTGAACCGAGAGTTGTCTTAGTGGTTTTGTTGAGTTTTGTTAAGTCCTTGTGTAGTCCAGTCACTGAGTGTGACCACTCAGAGTTGTAATTTTTCTTGATTTTCTTCTCTTCGAGTCGTAAGGTTGGGTATCTTGGTGATGTTGGATAGTGTTGAAGGTTGTTGGACAAGTTATTTTGATTGTTGAATTAAATTGGAATTTTGGAGCTATTCGTTCCCTTTCAATTATATTCTTTTAAATTTTGCTTATTACTCTGTTTTATCATGAATGTATAACTACTACGTTTCGATATACCGCGTCGGGGCGTGACATATGGATTCTGGTAGAAACAACCACCAAACAATGTTGTTCTGGTAGGGTAATGATGACTGGAACCGAAGTCAAACCTGGGTACTCCATCCAGACCTTGAAATCTGTGTATTTGGACATTTGCGGTACCTATTTTCTCTCTCTGGATGGCCCACTTGATCTGACAGAAAATTGACTTGAAATGCTTCTGGGAGGACAGAGGTAGACATTCTTCTTCTTTGAGGCATTTCATCAAACACTTCATTCTTCTTATGCTAAAGGCAAACATGCACGGACCTTGGTTCCGTCATGTGCACAGACTTGGACATATGCATAGACCTTGAATTCCAAGTGTGCACAGACTTGGATGCTGCATGTGCGTAGACCCTAGACATGCACAGACTTACATGTGCACAGACCCTAAGTATGCTTAGATCTATATGCACAGGTTTACATGTACATAGACCCTAAGTATGCTTCGACCCATATGCACAGACTTGGATGCTGCATGTGCGTAGACCCTAGACATGCACAGACTTACATGTGCACAAGGCTTTGATGCATCATATGCATAGACCTTATGATGTGTGCTATAGTACGTGCATCGACCTTATATGCAATGTGATGAATGTGCATCGACCCTTATATGCACTGGGATGAATGTGCATCGACCTTAATATGCACTAAGCTGAACATGCATCGACTTGGTATGTAACGATTGTACACATGCATCGACCTTAGTATGGAACAAGAGGAATGTGCATCGACCTGATAATGCTATAATGCAAATGTGCATCGACCTTCCAGACTTGACTGCATTTGTGCACCGACCTTGACAGTGCAGGACCTCTGCATGTGCACCGACCTCTTGAGCAGAAATGCACAGACCTTTCTTCTGAAATGGCTAAGGTGCATCGACCTTCCTAGCAGTTTAGAAGTTGCACAGACCTTTCATACAAATGTGCATTGACCTTGGATATGTGCGTTGACCTTTGTTGAGCATAAAGTCTTCATGTGTATCGACCTTTCCTCTTGAATTTGCTTAAGGTGCATCGACCTTACTGGCTGTTTAGAAAAGTTGCACAGACCTTCAAAACATGCATCGACCTTATCTAGGTCAGTAGCATCGACCTTTGTTCTGCTTTGGCATGATATGCATCGACCTTCAAAACATGCATCGACCTTAGCCCTGTGCTAGCAGAATGTGCTCCGACCTTGGCTACGTGCTAGCAAAATGTGCACTGACCTTCTTTCTGCATTAGACTGAAATGTGCATCGACCTTTTATGAAGGAATAGTAATGTGCACAGACCTTATATGACTTAGACAAAAATGTGCAATGACCTCCAATGAAGGAACAGTAATGTGCACAGACCTTCTAAGACTTAGACATGCATTGACCTTACCTGTCAAAGAGCTGAATCACAATTTTGAACAATTGACCTGTTGTCAGTTCTTGAACAGTGGCGTTGACTTGCGTTGACCATGCGTGGACCCTTTGTTTTTCATACTACTTTATATGTGATGAGATCATTAATTCATGCATCAATGTTAAATATAATGAGACATAATAATTGACATCATCAAAATCACAGAGACATAACAATCTCCCCCTTTTTGATGATGGCAATATTATGAGTCATAGCAATAAATTCATCATGATGATCACATTGACCCAGCAGGGCATGCAACATAATGCAACATAATATCTGACAAAATTAATGACTCACATACACATGTATTCTCCCCCTTTGACACATCAAAAAGGAAGGAAGTAAAGATCAGAGCCAGAGTGGAGGTTGCAGAAGTAGAAATTTAGAAGCTTCACAGACTGATACAAATCTCATAAGATAGAGAATATTCATGTTAAGAATCTACCATTATGCAATCCTCATCTTTGCATGGTTCAAAGCTAATGATATCAGAATTGGACAAGGGAATTCAAAAAGATCTGCATGCACGTTTTAATAGAAATAAACCAGAACCACATGATTACCCTTTATGTAACCAACTTTTACCTAACTCATTCAACTTCAAAGGCTCCTTTAGGAGTTACACAAACTAGTATTGAGGTTAAACAAGCATGAAGTTCAAATGGAATTCTTAGAAAATTTTCATGATTCTTCAGTGATCTTTTGAGCACAAGAGTAATTTTACGAGCATTTGAGTCCAAACATGCTTTGTATCTTCAGGATACACATTGGTTAGACGCCAGTATCCCTAGGTACTTGGTGTGATTGACTATCATGCCTCAATTTGAACAGAGATTGCATGGTTACCTCATGACATATCTGACCTCATTGCATTCATGAGGAGACATATTTCTCAACAACTGTGCCATTGCTCTGCCTAAAAAATTTGACTTGCAGTTTAGTGCAGAGTTAACAGAGGCACCTCATGACATAGCCCCACTTGTCTTCTTGGACAAGGGACATGGTTTCTCAGTGAACCAGAGTCATTGCTCTGACAACGTTTAACATATGTGAATTCCAACAGTTCATGATGTTTAAAAATAATACTAAACTTCAGTATCTCAACCAACCTTACCTTGAGATCAAAATTGACAGATATCAGAGGGAAACATTCAGGGCACACCATGTAAGCACTAGTTAAGGTCTATTAAAAAGACAAACACCGATGATTTTAATAACGTTTATCTCAGACTTCAATGAAGTCATTAACCTTGAACCATTTTTATTGGATGGACAAGCGCAAGGTCACATAATAGGAGATTCTTACAAAGAAGTTCACTCTATTTTCTGATCACTGTATTAGATTAGAAGCTACTGTCTTTCAGATTTTTCAAGGAAAACAACCAAAAATAGATGCAAAAGATAAGGAGATAGATAGCAGGTGCTCCCCCTTAATAAAATTCAGACAAGTCCAAAGAATGATGTGGAAATACATGCCAATGGTTGTACACTTCTTAACATAAGCTGAATCAAGGACAATTATGTATGCATAAGAAACCCATACAGATTGCTCCCTCTGACACTATGGCCTAAAAACAACATTGACTCATGGTACTTGGCGGAAGTGAGTCCTCATGCATGGTGAATGCTTCCAGACAAGCATAACTTGCCCTTCCACAATTCAACATTTAATATACCATGGTCTAATATGAAAGATGCAGGAAGCAATGCGGTGCACCATGAACATGGACTTTTTATACTATGCATGGCAATGCAATAGAACATATATATACAAAGAAATGGCATATGCATGAGTTTTTCAGTGCAACATAAGCAACAACAATGAGAGCTATCAAGAGAAATTCAATTTTTGTTGACTTGAGATCTGCACAGACCAAGCTCCCTTCTAAGTGTTGTAAACCTGTCATTACACAAGGACTTGGTAAAAATGTCAACAACTTGATTCAATGTATCAACAAAGTGCAACTCAAATTTTTTCTTAAAAACCTCATCTCTAATAAAGTGATGCCTAATTTCAATGTACTTAGTCCTAGAGTGCTGGACTGGATTTTTAGCAAGATTGATTGCACTAGTGTTATCAAACAGAATAGGGGCACAACCAAGATCTACTAAGTAGTCTTAGAGTTGGTGTTTAATCCACAACATTTGGGTGCCACAGCTCCCCGCAGTAATATATTCTGCCTCTGCGGTAGAGAGGGCAACCGAGTGTAATTTCTTGGAGGCCCAAGAAACTAAATGTTGTGCCCCTTAGGCACAAGCATGTGCTATGTTGCTTTGATGATAGCAATGCTATTTGGTTTTGATGATAGCAAGACAGTGAGTGCATTTGAGTGCATTTGATATTGTATTTTGATGATTGCAATGCTATTGTGTTTTGATGATTGCAATAAACAAAGTGCATTTCTGTGCATTCTTATCCTTGAGCATTCTGCATATGATAGCAACATGAATGATGATGTTTAGCATTGATGGCATTTGTTCTTTATATATCTGAATTGCATTTTGTCAGATATCATGTCTCTGCATGTAACTGCAAAGTCTGAATAGCAGTAAGTGCTAGTCTCTACATTGGACTTCATTTGGACTTTGAAGTGAGTTATTCACTGTGAGTCATCTTGCTGTGTGAGTCATCATGCTATTATTCACCTTCTAATCATAATGCAGTTCTTCATAAGTTCTGATATGGCATTGCATATTTGATTATGTTCAGTCATGTTACTGTTGCTCTTTAGACTGCAGTTTGATACTGCAGCGTCGACGCTGCCAAGGCACTTCAGAGGTAGCAGTAAGAAATATTTGATCTGCTGCGTCCACACTGCTTGGGCAATGCGTTGACGCTTGGTGCCTCTTTAACTTTGCTGCATTTATTCATTGGTCTGATCTGTGGTGCGTCGACCCGTTATGCTGATGGGTCGACCCCTCAGTTCATTCATCAGATTTATACAAGTCCATACATTGGTCTTAACTTTCCAAGTCTGTACATTGGCCTCCATGCCTCAAGTCTCTACATCGGATTTTTTGGCCAAGTCTGTACAGCCAACGCCTTCATTGATTCCAAGTCTGGACACTGGTCTTCAGGTGTTCCAAGTATGCACATTGATTCAGGTTCTCCAAGTCTATACAATGAAGTCTGAACATTACATTTGCATTCACAATGTCTTTTACATGAAGTCTATACATTGTTGTTTGCATTGTAAAGTCCATACATTGGTTTTTGTTCTTCAATGTCTATACACTGCCTTTAGGATTTAAAGTCTATATAGCCGTTGCCTCCTTTGTTGAAGTCAACACATTGGTCAAGTCGCATTCGCCTTCACAAGTCTATACAACGAAGTATATACACTGCAATGTACATACTTAAATCTTATGACTTCATTCTTGTTGCTGAAGGGAACAGGGTCGACGCTGGGAGCTTAAAGCGTCCACACATCAGTTGACGAAGCCTTCACGATATCTTCCACTACGTCAACGCCACAAGCAAGCAGCGTCGACGCAGCAGTTAAAGAAGTAGAGACCTTCACAGACTATTCCACTGCGTCAACGCCACAATTGAGCAGCGTCGACGCAGCAGTGAAAGAGATGAAGTTAATGGCTTACTGGAATGCCTCACTGCGTTAACGCCATTGATTGACAGCATCGACGCAGCAAGTCAGATTGCTATCATTGAGCACGTGAACTGAGAACTCTATACATCGGACTGAAGAGGCTAATGAAGGGCACGTGATCCGAGGTGCCTGGCTCGTGATCCAAGGATGGACGAGATACCAGGATGCTGCCACGTGGTCTGAATTTTTAGGGCAGGAAATGTGGAAGCCACACGCGCCCAGTGTGCCTGCTGCTACTGCTATATATACAAGACTTCTTCCACATAAGAAGATGATCGAAGACAGAAGGGAGAAAGTCTATACAGCTACAGCAAGGCTCCTTCGATCCAAAGAGAGTGAAGATCTAGAGAAGAAAAAGAGAAAGAGAGAAAAGGAGAACAGAGATCGAGAGAAGAAGAGAAGTGCAGCAGAGAAGAAAGAGAAAGAGAGAGAGTGAAGAAAGAGAGTGAGATCGAGGGAGATCTGTTCTTGATGGACCGTGGATCAAATCCAGGCCATCCAGCTCTTTAAGAGCCACATTGTGCTTCATTGCTTACAGCTTTCCGATTGCTGTCTTGTTCTATTTTCTGTTTTCTATTTTACATCTTTGTTCAAGCTGTTAGTCAGCGGATTGCAGAGGTGCTGCCTCTGGACGGCTAAGCTGTATTGCCCAGCGGTTTGCAGTGGAGGATTCCACTGGACAGCAAGCTGTATTGCTCAGCGAGGCGAGGAGGATTCCTCAGACGGCAAGCTGTGTTGCCCAGCGGATGTATGGCAAGCTGTGATGCCCAGCTGTTCAAACTGTGAGTCAGCGGAATCCACACTCGGTTTGAGTGTGGGGTGGATGTAGGTCTGCTGGACCGAACCACCTAAAAACCCTTTGTGCATTGTGGTTTGTTCTATTCTATTTGTGCTTCCGCTAGATGAATGCATAGGGGCGCTCAACTGTTTGCTTATAGGTTCAGTAGATGAGTGTTCTAACTTGTCTTGTTAGCATTCCAATTTTTAAGTGAGCGAAATTCTAGTTGAGCGATTCTTTGTCTAAACTAGCCTAGTTAGCATTCTAGTGATCTCACTGTGTGCTTGTTTTGTTCTGCAACTGATCATTAGCTTTCAAGTTTGTTTAGTTTGCGAACTAGCATTTTTAGTGAGCATAAGATTTTAATTGGGTGAAATTTTTAAAGGGTCATATTCATTCACCCCCCTCTGAATACTGCACTGAACCCAACACTTGGTATCAGAGCGGGTTACTACGCATAGGATCTAACAATCCGCAGCAGATCCTGCATCGTTTTGTGTGCATTTTAGAGTGGGTCTTTTGAGATCCTGTTTTGCTTCACTAACCTGTGCTTTGTTTTGCTCATTTGGCTTTGGTGCGATTTGAGTTAATTCATTTGTTTGCATTATGTGTGATTAGTGTTCTACTTAGAATTCTTATTCTGTCTAAGCATGGAACTCACTGTTGATCCTCCGAAGTTTGAAGTTCGGGTTTCTACAATTGGGTTAATCAGTTCAGAGAATATGTGATGCAAACTAATCCAGATCTGTGGATAGTCATTGCACACAGTCCATATGAAGTTCCAAAGGATGAATCCTTATGGAAAACTTCAGACAGAAAAAAATTCTCTAATAATCAGAAGGCCCTGGAGCTAACTCAAAGGGCTATAAATACTGACAAGTTTCCTTGTGTGCTTGATTGCTGCATTGCCTCTGAAGTGGTCAAAATGTTAGCAGCCAGTAAGAGCCGGGATGAAGTGAAATGTCTTATGACTTCAACAGAAGAAGATGAAGACTATGTGGAGGATACTTCGTCACAGGTAAATTCTGACACTGACATTCCTTCTCTGGAAAGCATGATAGCCTTGAATGAACATTTGTTGATGGAGTATGATAGAATAAAATCTAAGAAGAGGAAACTGAGAAAAGAAATGACCCATGAAGTTAGACGTCTGAGGGTAGAGAATGAAAACCTTAAGTCTGACATAAATAAAGAAAAAGATGAGTTGAATAAGTTGAAATCTGAGAATGAAGATCTTAGAAACAAACTCATCAGTGAAGACAATTCTTGTAAAGCTTGTGCTATCTTGGAAGAAATGATAAATGAGTTTGATTCTGATCACAATTTGCAAAAGAAACAAATCAAATCTCTAAAAGAAGAAAATGTCTACTTGAAAGAACAAAATAAAAAGCTAATGGTTCTTAACACTATTTTTTCTGAAAGATGGATGACAATTGAAAAAGAGAAATCAATATTAAAAGAGTGTATCAATTGTAGTGACGAAGAAATTGCTAGTTTTTCAATACACACTGCTGATTTGGAAAAAGAAATTGGTTTGTTAAAAGAAAAACTAGCTGGTTATGAGAAGGAGAAAGTTGATTTAGAAAATTTTATAATCTCCTTGGAAAGTAAAATTACTGAGCTGAATAGTATTTCATCTAAGGTTGATAAGGATAAAGGCAAAATGAAAATATCCTCTGAAGATGAAGTAAGTGATCAATGTGAAGAGATTGATAACATTTCTGAAATTAAGCAAGCTAAGAAGAACCAGCTGTACACCACTTTTATTCGTAGCTCTGGTTTAGCTAGCACTTCAACTTCTTCTTCATATGTGCATGCTGTTCAGGAAATTCAAAAACGAAATAAAAATCAGAAAACCCCAAAAACTCAAAGGAACTATCTGTATGCTAAAAACTCATCTGATAAGTGCCATGTTTTAAAGAAATTTAATGGTTCTTGTTCTTGTCATTATTGTGGTAAGCATGGACACTTTATGAGTGAGTGTTTTGTGATGAAACAAGATGATAGAAAGCATGCTAGAAAAGTTCTGTCTGATCAGAAAAAGGGTAATCTGAATGTTAAAGAATTTCATGCTAGAAATCATGATTCTAGGAGAAAGAATCTGAATTGTTTTTGTTGGGGGAAGTTTGGCCACATTGCTGCTCAATGTTGGCAGAATCCGAGAAAGAGATTCAATTCTGATTTTGTTAATTTCCATGTTAACAAAAATGCTTTTGATAGAAATAACCTTGGCTCCAGAGGTAAGCATCCAAGGTACTTCGAATGTGGGAGGCATGGCCACATAGTCAAGGACTGTTGGCATGCTCAGGAAAGTAGACTTAATTTTAAATCTGTAAAATTTCATATTCCCAATGATGCTAGTAAGAAACAAAATGTCCATGTAAACAACATAATAATTCATGCTAAGTTTCATAGGTCTCATGCTGCTGTTGATATGCATCATAGGACCAGACAATCTGTTGCTTCATGCTTTAACTGTGGAAAGCCAGGTCACAGGGCTGCAACTTGTTGGCTGGCAGGATGCCAAAGCCAGACTAGTTTTGGTAAACAGAATTTTAATTTTGTTAACAAAAATTTTCATGCATATGCATTTAGAACTCCTGCTCATAGGAATGTGCACAAAATAAATTTCAGAACTGCTGTATCATGCCACTACTGTGGTCAGATAGGTCATTCAATGAATGATTGTCATGTGATGAGAATTGATGACCTTCATGCACAGAAGTTGGCTACCATACCTGTTAGGAATGTCACTGTTAATTCAGGACCCAAGACTTCTTGGGTTCCTGCAAGATCACATTGATTGACATGTTGCAGGTGTGCCTTGGTGGGAAAAAAAATAAAAAGGGGTTAACCAAGGCACTTAAAAAGAAAGCCCCAGGATTTTACATTTCAGGTTAGTTCTGAACTTGTCTTTAAATTTCATCATCTGAAAATGCTGATTTGTCTGTTTGATATCTGAAATTGTTGAACTGTTCGTTTGATGTCGGATATTCTCTTCATGTCTAGCTGATCAGTCTGCATTCCAGACTCAGCTACTGAGTTTTACTTTGCATATATCTGATGCTCTTCTCTCACTGATTATTGCACTGAATAAATGGGCTGTTAGATGCTCTGCACAATCATTTTTAGAGTCAATGCATGTGTCTTGTGTCAATGTATTGCATGCTTGATTACATACTTGGAACTGAGCTTGTATGGGTCAGTTAGTGCATACAGTCAATGCATGTGTATAGTACTTGCATATATCATTTGCATGACTGTCAATGAAATTGATCAATACATAAAGGACTGATTTGCATGACTGTCATTTGCCTATTGTCGTAGACTGCATGTTTTTCAATGCATAATAGGGCTGCTTTACACTGCATTATCATTTGCTTAACCCTGGTATATCAAATGGTATGTTACTAAAAGGTAAGAAAATATGCCCAGAGGTTTCTACCATGTGTGAGATGGTCTTTGAGACCAGGTTCTCCGCCAAGTACCATGGGTCATGTCTTCATGTAGAACAGTGCACTGCATCATATGTTGGAAAAAATCTGAAAAAGGATGAAAATGCTTATGACTTGGATGCATAAACCTGAATTGATTGCATACTTGTCTCATGTATCCTTGGTGCATAGTCTGCATGTAGGACAGTATGTTGTATAGCATATCTCTTGCATCATGATGTCAGGGGGAGCTGAGAGTTCTATTAAATTCATTGAATCCTATTCACTTCTCAGTGTTCTCATTCAAATGATTCATATTCTTTGACATCAGTTGCTCATTGAACCATATTGCCAATTGCTATCTTTTCCCCATCATTTTCACTGAACAACAGCTTTGCATCTGGTTTAGTACATTGAATTGTGATTATTACAATTGTTCGCTTATAAGAATCACTCTTACAAATTGAAAGGAACTAAAGGTTTAACCTTTATAAATTGGAGAGTTAAGTGTCTGCACTTCAGAATTTGAGATAAAAGAAAACTTTTATAGCTCTTAATCTTTGTCTCATGGCTAAAATAGAAAAAGTTCTTGTAATGCCTAAATGTGTTGAACCGGATATGTCTAGAACAGGCTAATAAGAGTGTGTATTGATTTTTTAAACAATCACTCTAAAAGAATTAAGGGCAGCAGTAAATAAGATCATAAATGTAAAAGAGCTGAACATAGTGACAGAGCAATGACTGATTGCACTGAGAAACTGTGAACTCCTCCAATGAAGCAGGAGAATTCACATGTCAGGAGGTGATTCTGAATATCTCTGTTCATAGGGTCAAATCTATAAGGGGAGTCCTCACCAAGTAACTGAGGGTATTGGCCTCTAATCAAGGTGTACCCTTAATGTCAAAAGTGAAGACTATCCTTTGTGGGTTCTGATCTGAAATAGGTCTAGTAGTTTATGCCTAGTAACTGGGGGTACCTGCCTCTGATCAAGGTGTACACCTAATGTCAACAGTATAAATGCCACTGATCTATTTACTTAGTTCAGGTTCTGAAAAATTCAAAAGTGAAAATTAAACTGCTGTAACCCTTCGAAAAATAAAAAGTCAATGAGTGAAAATTATTTTTATTAATACATATTCAAGTTGCCTTTCTTGATCTTCCATGTTTAATCACAAAAGGGTATTATTTCTGACTTATCTATTAATACCATGTGCCCTAGATTCATTGCTATAAATGGAATCTATAAACTCTTTTTCAGGGGTCAGATCTTTTACTCTAGGTTTATCACTGTTAAACATGAATTTTTGTCAAAATTGTATGTTGCTGATTCTTATACTTTAACAGTTGTTTATAATCATACTTCCTTTCTAAACCTATGATTCAGCTGTTGTCAAGTGACCCTTATACCTTCTCTACCTTTGTATATCTGTTCATATTCCTTCTCAAAGGGGGAGCATTTATTTAGGGGGAGAATATTTCAGGGGGAGTCATACCTTCAAGGGGAGTTTATTGCTCTAGAAGCCATTTGCATGCATACTGCCATGTTGCACTCATGTTCTTATTGTTCTTCCCTTTTCGATTATGTCAAAGGGGGAGAAAATTTTGTGTGTGACTCACTGTCACTGTTTATTGCCATCATCAAAAAGGGGGAGAATGTTGTGCCCCTTAGGCACAAGCATGTGCTATGTTGCTTTGATGATAGCAATGCTATTTGGTTTTGATGATAGCAAGACAGTGAGTGCATTTGTGATGTGACACAACCTAAGACTTAGGCAAGCAAGCACATTCACAATCAAAAGGGCCAATTTTGGGCCGCCGCTCTCCCGTCGCTCACCCAAGCCCGGGGTGACTTGGCAATGCCAAGTAGAGGATGTGGGGTTGGGCCCTTGCTGGTAGAGGGCCAGCAAGGCCAAGATTTGATTCCCAATGGATGTGGATGCCCAATTCAAGGGGGCCGACAAAGTGCCAAAGGCACTGGTGATTCTCTTCCCACGGTGATCACTCAAGACAACGGGGCTTGAGGATCGAGCTCTCACTCGCATAACCAGCAGACCTAGAACGAATATTGAATGATAAGCACTAAATGGAGTGAGGTGTGAGCACTTGACTGGTTTGAAGAAACCGGTCCCGCTCGGAGACGAGGGCGAGCGGGGAGGCGAGTAGATACCCACACGCCGCGGCGGTGTAGCTTGACGTGCCCAAACAAGTTACAACACTACACCTCTCGCAGGAGGGGGACCTTGGGGTGGGGGTTAATGGATATTACAGCAAAAACTACCTCCACGCAGGGAGGGGCCTTTAGCCGGCCAAGCGGGGAAGGGAATTGGAGAAAGGAACACCGAAGACGGGAGGTTGCTGATTCTACCCGGTTCTGTGGGTGCTGACAGGTGACTGAAGAGTTGACTGCTGCAGCTGTTACCTAATTTTTTGGGGGGCAAAACCACCTGGGAAATCTTCGTAGCAAGCAGGGGAAGTCGTCCAAATTTTGTTAATTTCTTCTGTCGTAGATGCCGGTCTGGGTGGAGGCCCGAACAGGGAGGCAGACTCTCGGACTGGCAGCTCCTGATTTCCAACAGCAGGTTGCAGAAAATGTCCTGACAGCTCCCGAACTCGGAATCAAGCACCGTCAAGGTCGTTGGAACCGTGGACGAGCCCTCTTAACCAAAAAGCTAACGGGAAAGCCAAACGATGCCGGAGAAGGCCAGGGGACTCTGAACACTGCTGACAGGTCGGTGCAGACTGTGGGTAGCAGAACTATGTAGCTGAGGGAGAAAATGGATAACTCCTGCTACAGAATGCCGAATGGAGTTCCGCTTCTTGATTCTGAAAGTAGACAGGGAGAGGAAGAACTTTTCAAAAGAGCTCTTGAGCTGATTCTTCCTAGGTGCATCGTGGTGAAGCTTCTACTCTGATTCTGGTACTCAGCAGAGGAAGCTCTGCGCAGTTGTGAGAGAACGGAGCTCCCGAGCAGCACACAGCTCGGATGAAGATGAAACCACCGCCGTTGCGAAGAAGACCTGTAGACGCTTCCGTGGATACCTCTTGGGCCTTCAGATTCGATGGGATGTGGTCGAGGTCGCCTCTGCAATCTGCTACTCTTCTGCTACCTGTGAACTAAAAACTGGAGGTTGAAGATGATGGGGGGAAATGGGGTATATGGGAGGGGAAATGGAGGTGGATGAGTGTGGGGAGAACCCTGGCTGTGAGGGGGTCTAGGAGGGGGTGTTCCAAGGTGTGAGGGGGGGGGAAGAATAGGGTCTGGAAGGGGGTCTAACAGGTGGTGGGAGGAGGAGCTACGAATTTGGGCTTGGAGGGAGAAGGGGGAAGGTGAGGGGGGCACAAGTGGGTGGAGGGAATGTGAGTTTGAATTTCCTTTAATGTGGGGTGATCAATGGTGGTCTTGGGGATGGGAAGTGGTGCCTTGGGAAGGTGGAGGGCTGCTTGGGGAAGGGGATGGGTAGTTGGGGGTTGGAGGGTGGGGTGTGGATTGGTGGAGGGTCTATTGGGACTAGGGGGAAGTAATGATGGCTTGTGGGAAGTTGTAGAGGAGTTAATGGAGGTAGGTGGGAGGGTGGAGGTGGTTGGGAGGGGAGGAGAGAGAAAATTTTTGAAATTGGGTGTGGAGGAGAGAGAAAGGAGAGTGAAAGAGAGAAATTAAGAGAGGGATGGGTGGGGAATCTCTCCCCTAGGGTTTCTCACCCAAATAATGGAATCTCTCCACTAGATAAGAAGTTTGAACTCTCAAAATGGCAAGTTTTTCATTCATTGATTCATTAGTTCCAAATGAAGGGAATGGGGCCCTATATATAGACAACCCACATTTTACAATAAGACCCTGACAAAAGACTCAATGACAAATAACCGAGAGGGTAGGGGGGCTCTTGGGCCAAGCCCAATGAAATGGGCCCAATAGCTAACTAAACAACATAATGACACTCAAACTTAGGAAAATAAACACAAGACCTAGGGACATGACTCAAGAAAATGAAAATTAGATCAAATGACTCAAATAGAAAGTACAAAAAGGATAATTGGGCCTTTATGGAGAGAGGCCCGAACTCAAATGGTGTCGGAGTGTGAGGAAGACCCGAGCCAAAGGGAGTCACGGGTGATGCCTCCATCAAATCCCCTGGGCTGCGAAGAGCTCGACTCCGTCGAGTAGGGGTCCATCCGGCTGTGGTACTGCTCGAGAAGGTCGGGATCCAACTGCTGGAGATCCTCCCGACTCACCCATGAATCCTCCGAAGGAGGCCGATCCTTCCACCTGAAGAGATAGCGCTCGTATACCTTGCTCCGAGTGGTAGTGACTTGTTCATCCAATATTTGTTCTATGCGTTCACGCTGGGCTCTCTTGGCTGGTGGTCTCTCCTCACAGGTGGGTGCTCTCTCACGGGAAGGAATATGCTCAATCTCCTCACTGGGTACCACCGTGGGTCCCTTATATGGCACTAAGTCGGTGACATTGAATGTGGGACTTACCCCATATTCCTCGGTGAGATCTAACTCATAGGCATTTGCACCAATGCGCCTCAGGACCTGGAAGGGACCAGCCCCACGTGGCCTCAATTTGGAGGTGGCTCCCAGGGAGAGCCTCTCCATCCTTACCATCACAAAGTCACCCTCATGGAATTCTTGGTGACGCCGATGAGAGTTGGCCCGCCTCTTATAAGCCTCTTTCTTTTTGCTTATGTGCTTGCAAAGGCTTTCATGTAATTTTGTGAATGTTGACATTCTATGGGTGATGGGTGGACCCGGGCAACCAAAAGTAGACCAATCATGCTTTGATGCCAAGAAGACTTTGATGGAATTTGGAGGGCCGGGGTAACCATATGTGGACTTATCATGCAATGTTGTCATGTAGACTTTGATGGGCCTAGGTGGGCCGGGGCACCCGTAGGTGAACCTATCATGCAAAGTGGTGATGAATGTAGGGGGACCCGGACATCCGTAGATACTTTTGACATGCTTAAGACCCATGATAAATGAAGGTGGACCAATACATCCGAATATGGGCCACTCATGCTTTCTACTTGACATGTGGGTGGTATGAATGAATGGACCCAACATAGTGTTCATGCCAAGTGGTGTGGTAGGCCTAGACACATGCATGCGTTTCCCAAAGGTGACCTCCATGTGTATAGGTGTGGGATAACCTTTGAACTCCCATTGGAAAGGATCGAATGGATCTAAGAAGGTGGTCATCATGGGGTGGGGCACAACCTTATTACCTAGGGATATGTGGCCCAAGGTCATGGTTCCCAAGGTGTAACCCGGGTCATGGATGAGGTGGGTTTGGCCCAATATGGTGGGTGAGGGTAGGAAAGGGTGGGTGGTGGGTAAGATGGTTGGGCCACATGGGTATATGAAATGGTCAAAGGGATCATGGAAATGGTTACCTAGAGAGAGGAACTCCGCATCCTCAAAGCCCCAAAAATATGGGTCATCCTCCTCCAAGATAATTGGGCCATGGTTGTTAGTGGGTTGGTCGACCAAAGCACTTGGGATCTCAATGGTAGGGGAGTGGACCGAGATGGGTTCTTCCACCATAGGGAGAAGGAAAAGAAGGTCGCTAGTGTAGCAACCAATGGTGCAGATCGAGGTGATAGACCCATCACAAGGGTGGATGAGACTAAGGTTTGTTGGGTGGGCCGTCCCTAAGGTCAACAAGCAAGTCAACTCTAGCTGCCATTCTAGGCCTTTAAGGAGATCATCAAAACCCTCTACTTCGTAGTAGGATTGGATTGTTGTGTGAGGAGTGTGGATGGGCACTAGATGGTGGTCTTGCTTTATGGGTAGATAGGTATGGGTCATGATTTCTCTAATCAAGCTCTCCCTTAGCCACCTAACAAGGGATTCTTCTAAGATGAATTCGGCCCTATCTAGAGGGGGTGGTGTAGGGTGAAGATCCTCGTGTGGGGCTTCCTCTTCAATTGGGACATGGGTGCTCTCCATGGAGGGGATAGGTTCCCGAGGGGTATTTGTCTTCATGTGGCAAAGCGGGTGGACTACTTCTTATAAAGCTAATGGAGTGGGAAAATTCTTTGATGGTGGGGTGATGATGGCTGGAGTATGGTGGACCCGGGGTGGTGAACAAGGGCGGGATTCCCGCGGGTGGGAGAATACAAGGTTGTTGAATTTAAAGGTTCCCGAAAGGTGTGGCGGATGCACTAGGTAAGTCCGACGTGTTGGGTCGATGTCGGCATTCCTTTCATCTAACCATTTTTGACCTAGGATTATATATGGACCCGCCAATGTTCCCTCTTGACACCAAGCTCCATCCAAATACTTAGTCTTCCCGAACCATTTATGGAATTCAATAAAGACTTGGTCTCCATTGTGCACAATTTGTCCGGTCCTACAAAGAGAGGTAATGATATCGGGGGACACCCAATTTTCAGATTCTAGGTCAATGAAATCAATTTCTACGGGCTCTCCATTAGGTAAGCATGCATGGGATATGATTGGGAGAGGGGCCATGTGACCCAAGACTCAATGTTAACAAGGATGGGTTGACAATGCACGGTTCGGACAAGAATGCAAGCATGTCCTAGGACTTGACTTGATAGAGACAAGTCAATGACTTGCTCTGATACCAATTGATGTGACACAACCTAAGACTTAGGCAAGCAAGAAGATTCACAATCAAAAGGGCCAATTTTGGGCCGCCGCTCTCCCGTCGCTCACCTAAGCCTGGGGTGACTTGGCAATGCCAAGTAGAGGATGTGGGGTTGGGCCCTTGCTGGTAGAGGGCCAGCAAGGCCAAGATTTGATTCCCAATGGATGTGGATGCCCAATTCAAGGGGGCCGACAAAGTGCCAAAGGCACCGGTGATTCTCTTCCCACGGTGATCACTCAAGACAACGGGGCTTGAGGATCGAGCTCTCACTCGCATAACCAGCAGAACTAGAACGAATATTGAATGATAAGCACTAAATGGAGTGAGGTGTGAGCACTTACTCGACCGGTTTGAAGAAACCGGTCCCGCTCGGAGACGAGGGCGAGCGGGGAGGCGAGTGGATCCCCACACGTCGCGGCGGTGTAGCTTGACCTGTCCAAACAAGTTACAACACTACACCTCTCGCAGGAGGGGGACCTTGGGGTGGGGGTTAATGGATATTACAGCAAAAACTACATCCACGCAGGGAGGGGCCTTCATCCGGCCAAGCGGGGAGGGGAATTGGAGAAAGGAACACCGAAGACGGGAGGTTGCTGATTCTACCCGGTTCTATGGGTGCTGACAGGTGACTGAAGAGTTGACTGCTGCAGCTGCTACCTAATTTTTTTGGGGGCGAAACCACCTGGGAAATCTCCGTAGGAGGCAGGGGAAGTCGTCCAAATTTTGTTAATTTCTTCTGTCGTAGATGCCGGTCTGGGTGGAGGCCCGAACAGGGAGGCAGACTCTCAGACTGGCAGCTCCTGATTTCCAATAGCAGGTTGCAGAAAATGTCCCGATAGCTCCCAAACTCGAAATCAAGCACCATCAGAGTCATTGGAACTGTGGACGAGCCCTCTTAACCAAAAATCTGACGGGGAAGCCAAATCATGCCGGAGAAGGCTAGGGGACTCTGAACACTGCTGATAGGTCGGTGCAGACTGTGGGTAGTAGAACTACGTAGCTGAGGGAGAAAATTGATAACTCCTGCTATAGGATTCCGAATGGAGTTCCGCTTCTTGATTCTGAAAGTAGACACGGAGAGGAAGAACTTTGCAGAAGAGCTCTTGAGCTGATTCTTCCGAGGTTCGTCGTGGTGAAGCTTCCACTCCGGTTCTGGTACTCAGCAGGGGCAGCTCTGTGCAGTTGTGGGAGAACGGAGCTCCCGAGCAGCACACAGCTCGGATGAGGATGAAACCACCGCCGTTGCGAAGAAGACCGGTAGACGCTTCTGTGGATAGCTCTTAGGCCTTCAGATTTGCTGGGATGTGTTCGGGGTCACCTCTGCAATCTGCTACTCTTCTGCTGCCTGTGAACTGAAAACTGGAGGTTGAAGATGATGGGGGGAAATGGGGTATATGGGAGGGGAAATGGAGGTGGATGAGTGTGGGGAGAACCCTGGCTGTGAGGGGGTCTAGGAGGGGGTGTTCCAAGGTGTGGGGGGGGAAGAATAGGGTCTAGAAGGGGGTCTAATAGGTGGTGGGAGGAGGAGCTACGAATTTGGGCTTGGAGGGAGAAGGGGGAAGGTGAGGGGGGCACAAGTGGGTGGAGGGAATGTGAGTTTGAATTTCCTTTAATGTGGGGTGATCAATGGTGATCTTGGGGATGGGAAGAGGTGCCTTGGGAAGGTGGAGGGCAGCTTGGGGAAGGGGATGGGTAGTTGGGGGTTGGAGGGTGGGGTGTGGATTGGTGGACGGTCTATTGGGACTAGGGGGAAGTAATGATGGCTTGTGGGAAGTTGTAGAGGAGTTAATGGAGGTAGGTGGGAGGGTGGAGGTGGTTGGGAGGGGAGGAGAGAGAAAATTTTTGAAATTGGGTGTGGAGGAGAGAGAAAGGAGAGTGAAAGAGAGAAATTAAGATAGGGATGGGTGGGGAATCTCTCCCCTAGGGTTTCTCACCCAAATAATGGAATCTCTCCACTAGATAAGAAGTTTGAACTCTCAAAATGGTAAGTTTTTCATTCATTGATTCATTAGTTCCAAATGAAGGGAATGGGGCCCTATATATAGGCAACCCACATTTTACAATAAGGCCCTGACAAAAGACTCAATGACAAATAACCGAGGGGGTAGGGGGGCTCTTGGGCCAAGCCCAATGAAATGGGCCCAATAGCTAACTAAACAACATAATGACACTCAAACTTAGGAAAATAAACACAAGACCTAGGGACATGACTCAAGAAAATGAAAATTACATCAAATGACTCAAATAGAAAGCACAAAAAGGATAATTGGGCCTTTATGGAGAGAGGCCCGAACTCAAATGGTGTCGGAGTGTGAGGAAGACCCGAGCCAATGGGAGTCACGGATGATGCCTCCATCAATTTGATATTGTATTTTGATGATTGCAATGCTATTGTGTTTTGATGATTGCAATAAACAAAGTGCATTTCTGTGCATTCTTATCCTTGAGCATTCTGCATATGATAGCAACATGAATGATGATGTTTAGCATTGATGGCATTTGTTCTTTATATATCTGAATTGCATTTTGTCAGATATCATGTCTCTGCATGTAACTGCAAAGTCTGAATAGCAGTAAGTGCTAGTCTCTACATTGGACTTCATTTGGACTTTGAAGTGAGTTATTCACTATGAGTCATCTTGCTGTGTGAGTCATCATGCTATTATTCACCTTCTGATCATAATGCAGTTCTTCATAAGTTCTGATATGGCATTACATATTTGATTATGTTCAGTCATGTTATTGTTGCTCTTTAGACTGCAATTTGATACTGCAGCGTCGACCCATCGAACTGCAGCGTCGACGCTGCCAAGGCACTTCAGAGGTAGCAGTAAGAAATATTTGATCTGCTGCGTCCACGCTGCTTGGGCAATGCGTTGACGCTTGGTGCCTCTTTAACTTTGCTGCATTTATTCATTGTTCTGGTCTGTGGTGCGTCGACCCCTTGAGCTGATGGGTCGACCCCTCAGTTCATTCATCAGATTTATACAAGTCCATACATTGGTCTTAACTTTCCAAGTCTGTACATTGGCCTCCATGCCTCAAGTCTCTACATCGGATTGTTTGGCCAAGTCTATACAGCCAACGCCTTCATTGATTCCAAGTCTGGACACTGGTCTTCAGGCGTTCCTAGTATGCACATTGATTCAGGTTCTCCAAGTCTATACAATGAAGCCTGAACATTGCATTTGCATTCACAATGTCTTTTACATGAAGTCTATACATTGTTGTTTGCATTGTAAAGTCCATACATTGGTTGTTGTTCTTCAATGTCTATATACTGCCTTTAGGATTTAAAGTCTATACAGCCGTTGCCTCCTTTGTTGAAGTCAACACATTGGGTAAGTCTGTACGTTGCATTCGCCTTCACAAGTCTATACAACGAAGTATATACACTGTAATGTACATACTTAAATCTTATGACTTCATTCTTGTTGCTGAAGGGAACAGGGTCGACGCTGGGAGCTTAAAGCGTCCACGCATCAGTTGACGAAGCCTTCACGATATCTTCCACTGCGTCAACGCCACAAGCAAGCAGCGTCGACGCAGCAGTTAAAGAAGCAGAGACCTTCACAGGCTATTCCACTGCGTCAACGCCACAATTGAGCAGCGTCGACGCAGCAGCTAAAGAGACGAAGCTAATGGCTTACTGGAATGCCTCACTGCGTTAACGCCATTGATTGACAGCGTCGACGCAGCAAGTCAGATTGCTATCATTGAGCACGTGAACTGAGAACTCTATACATCAGACTGAAGAGGCTAATGAAGGGCACGTGATCCGAGGTGCCTGGCTCGTGATCCAAGGATGGACGAGATACCAGGATGCTACCACGTGGTCCGAATTTTTAGGGCAGGAAATGTGGAAGCCACACGCACCCAGTGTGCCTGCTACTGCTGCTATATATACAAGACTTCTTCCACAGAAGAAGATGATCGAAGACAGAAGGGAGAAAGTCTATACAGCTACAGCAAGGCTCCTTCGATCCAAAGAGAGTGAAGATCCAGAGAAGAAAAAGAGAAAGAGAGAAAAGGAGAACAGAGATCGAGAGAAGAAGAGAAGTGTAGCAGAAAAGAAAGAGAAAGAGAGAGAGTGAAGAAAGAGAGTGAGATCGAGGGAGATCTGTTCTTGATGGACCGTGGATCAAATCCAGGCCATCCAGCTCTTTAAGAGCCACATTGTGCTTCATTGCTTATAGCTTTTCGATTGCTGTCTTGTTCTATTTTCTGTTTTCTATTTTACATCTTTGTTCAAGCTGTTAGTCAGCGGATTGCAGAGGTGCTGCCTCTGGACGGCGAAGCTGTATTGCCCAGCGGTTTACAGTGGAGGATTCCACTGGACAGCAAGCTGTGTTGCTCAGCGGGGCGAGGAGGATTCCTCGGACGGTAAGCTGTGTTGCCCAGCGGATGTATGGCAAGCTGTGATGCCCAGCTGTTCAAGCTGTGAGTCAGCGGAATCCACACTCGGTTTGAGTGTGGGGTGGATGTAGGTCTGCTGGACCGAACCACCTAAAAACCCTTTGTGCATTGTGGTTTGTTCTGTTCTATTTGTGCTTCCGCTAGATGAATGCATAGGGGTGCTCAACTGTTTGCTTATAGGTTCAGTAGATGAGTGTTCTAACTTGTCTTGTTAGCATTCCACTTTTTAAGTGAGCGAAATTCTAGTTGAGCGATTCTTTGTCTAAACCAGCCTAGTTAGCATTCTAGTGATCTCACTGTGTGCTTGTTTTGTTCTGCAACTGATCATTAGCTTTCAAGTTTGTTTAGTTTGTGAACTAGCATTTTTAGTGAGCATAAGATTTTAATTGAGCGAAATTTTTAAAGGGTCATATTCATTCACCCCCCTCTGAATACTGCACCGAACCCAACACTAAACACCCGCCTAGAAATTGGCAATAGCCACTAGTGCTCTTACGATCCAGCTTGCATCCAGCGTAGTCTGCATCCGAATAGGAAATGAGAGAAAGCTCACAGGATGACGGATACCACAATCCTAAGTCTTGAATCCCGACAAGATATCTAAGGATACGCTTGACGGAAATCAAGTGGGATTCTCTTGGACTAGCTTGAAATCTAGCACATAGGCATACACTAAACTGGATATCTAGTCTAGATGCAGTTAAATATAGCAATGAACCAATCATACCTCTATATATTTTTGCATCCACAAATTTACCTTTCTCATCCGCATCCAGTGATGTAGAGGTTGCCATAGGAGTTGCAATTATTTTGCACTTTGTCATATCGTACTTTTTCAGCAGCTCCTTGATGTATTTAGCTTGGTTTATGAAGCACCCATCCACATTTTGACTAATCTGCAAACGAGGAAGAATTGAAGTTCACCCATTAAATTCATCTCGAACTCACTTGTCATAAGAGTAGAAAATTCCTCACACATTTTAGATTTTGTAGATCCAAACACAATATTATCAACGTAAATTTGAACAATCAAAATGTTTCTACCTTACTTTTTGGTGAAGAGTGTTTGATCTACTTTACCTCTTGTGTACCCCTTCTTGGTGAGGAATGAGCTTAGTCTATCATACCAAGCTCTTGGTGCTTGCTTCAAGCCATAGAGTGCCCTGTCTAGTTTATAAACATAGTCTTCATGATTAGAATTTTCAAAACAAGGGGGCTGGTCCACATAAACTTCTTCCTTTATTAAGCCATTCAAGAATGCACTCTTTACATCCATTTGCTGTAATTTTATTTTGTGTGAACATGTAAATGCAAGCAAAATCCTAATGGCTTCAAGTCTAGCTACAAGGGCAAAGGATTCTTCAAAGTCTATGTCAAATTCTTGATTGTAACCCTGAGCCACCAATCTTACCTTATTTCTTATTATGATTCCATCTTCACTAAGTTTATTCCTAAAGACCCATTTGGTGCGTATGACAGATTTTGATGATGGTCTAGGAACAAGATGCCAAACATTATTTCTTTCAAACTGGTTTAATTCGTCTTGTATGGAATTTATCCAATTTTCATCTTTCAAAGTTTCTTCAATATTTTTTGGTTCAATTTGTGAGAGAAGAGCAATTTGATCTAATTCTTCAACAATTTTGAAATGTGACCTGGTTCTAAGTGGATCATTCAAACTGCCTATGACTTTTTCCAAGGGATGATTTTTAAAAACTCTAATATCCATAGAGTCATTACCTTCTTCGGCAGCTTGATCCCTTGTTTTGCTTGATTCCCCCAAGTCATCATTTCCTCTTGTCTCTTCTTATGGAGGATCATATTTTTCCTTTGTGGATAGGAACTCTCCATCGTCGTCATCTTTCCTGCAAGGTTTGTCACTTTTAGTATCATCATTAAGTTCATCAAAAGTGACATGTGGTGATTCTTCCACAACTAGAGTTTTAGTATTGTAAATTCTAAAAGCTCTAGATCTATCCTCTTGGGCTCAAACTTATCCAATTCTCTTTTGTCATTATTATGTATAAATCATTTAGAATCGAATACTTTCATATGAGACAGAGAAGGCTTCTTACCTTTGAGTAGTTCATAAGAAGTCTTGTTGGTGTGAGGCCTTACCAAAGATCTGTTAATGATATAGCATGCAGTATTTATTGCCTCAGCCCAAAATCTCCTAGGAAGTTGTCTTTCTGCCAACATGGTTCTTGCCATTTCTATGAGTGTTCAGTTTCTCCTTTCAACTATCCCATTTTGCTCAGGGGTCCTTGGTGATGAGAATCGATGTGAAATACCTTCAACCCTACAAAAATCAAAGAATTCAGCATTGTTGAATTCACCACCGTGGTCAGATTGAATGTTGGAAATCTTAAACTCACCATCTTGCTTCATCTTCATGTAGAGTGCCTGAAACTCATCAAATGCATCATTCTTATGTATGAGAAAGAAAGCCCATGTGAACCTAGAGAAATCATCCACTAAGAGATATCCATATTTTCTACCACTTAAACTAGCAGTTCTTGTTGATCTAAACAAGTCCATATGAATCAGCTCAAGTGGTTTAAATGAAAGATTCTCAGATCTAGTCTTGAAAGATTTTCTTGTTTGTTTCCCTAGGGCACATGCATCACACAATTTATTTTCTTGTTAAAAAGAGAGTTCAGGCAATCCTTTCACCATAGAATACTTCAAAAGTTTATGTAAGACATTGTAGCTAGCATGTCCTAGTCTACGATGCCATAACCATGCCACTTCAGATTTCGGTGCAACAAGACAGAGATTTAAATGTGCAGGATCATCTAAGTCAATCATGTATACATTATTGACTCTCTTTCCAGAAAATTTTACTTTCTCAGATTTTGGTTCCATAATTTTGCATTCATGAGAGTCAAAAATTACTCTATGGCCTTTATCACATAATTGACTTATACTCAGAAGGTTGTACTCCAAACTTTCAACTAACAGAACATTTTCAATGGAGTTGGATGGACTCTTACCTACATTGCCTATACCAATGATTTTTCTTTTGTTGTTCCCTCCAAACGTGACATGTCCTACTTCTTTCTCCACCAAAAGATAGAATTTTGTTCTGTCTCTCGTCATATGTCTTGAACAACCGCTATCAAGGTACCATCTATTGTGTAGGGCTGCAAGACATTCCTGCAAGAAAATTAAGCAACAATGTTTGGAACCCAATAGAATTTGGGTCCCATAAAACTATTCAATTCTTCTAAGAAAGACATCATAGTTTTTGGAATCCACATTTTCTCTTCATTTCTGACTATCTTGCTTGCAGCTGAATTTCTATTAACATTATTTGTTCTCACATTTTTCTTTTGTTTTTCAGCTTTTGATTTTTGATGGATGTTTGTGGAGGGTTGTTTTTGGTTCCATTGTTTTGTTTTTGAATGATAGAAGGTGTGAGGATTCATGGGGTAATGAACATGACAGTTTCTATGAGGATGCGGGTTGAAGGTTTGCCAACCAACCGACTACCGTGACCTGTAGGGGATCCTATATTGACCTACCCCTTGATTTTCCCAGCCAAGCTCTCTTCCGTGAAACCACTGCCTTGATCTGATCCACTGACTGCTTCTAGTCATACCCTGAGACTTGGAGCTATAGTGAGTTCTATTTGGCTGAGAGGCCATCTCCCTGTAGTTGACCCATCGATACATGGCTTGCCTTCTATCATAATGCCTGGCCATAGTTCTTGGCTGCACCGATGCAGGCTATGGGTAAGATCGACCTGACTGACCCTCTAAGCCACCTCTACTCTTGGCGTGCACTGGCTTGGGTTTTAATTGGTTGTGCCTTTGCCGGGTTATCTGAGGAGATTTCTTGGGAATTTTGGGATTTTCCTTCATGGGTTCTCCCATCTTCTCTTTTCCTTTATTTTGAGCAAGTTTAGATTTTGAACTTAAGGCATCTGCTAAGGATACAAAGGTGACAGTTTTTAAACCAACTTATTTCTTATTTGTGGGATTAAATCCCAAGCCTTCCTTATTAAAATTCATTTTGGTGCCGAGCAAGGCATTCAAGTTTTCTCGGCCATCTACAAATTTTTCTAGAGATTGTTGTTTGTCATTAAGTTCTTTATGGAGTTTTTCATTATTTTCAAGAAGTTGAGAATTGACTTGCTTGACAACTTCATATTTTTCATTGCACAGTTTGCTGTCATTTTCATAGCTTTGCATCTTCATTTTTGTTTCATCAATTTCATTTCTCAGGTCTTCATTTTCAACTTCTAAGTCTGCCATTTCTTTTCTGCCATCTTCCAATTTTTCAATCAATTTCTTCAAGTCTTCAATTTCAGATTCTGGGGAGATAGTTTTGTCACATATGCTTTGATCATTCATAATTGAGGTAACTTTTTTTTTAGGGCTTTGTTTTCCTTCTTATACATGTCATACTTGTCCATGAGTTGTATGTAGGCTTCTTCCCAGTCACTAGTAGTGAAGTGCTCAAAGGGAGAATGTACCTCAGAGTCTTCACCCCCCTTGGCCATTAGGCAGAAGTCTTCCTTTTCCAACTCCGTGGAGCTTGTATCATCATCTTCTTCCTCCTCATTGCTCCACGTGCATACCATGGCTTTGTTCTTATTTTTCCCTTTCCATTGACCAGCTTTCTTCACCCTTTCAGGACACTCAATCTTGATATGTCCTGGTTTGTTGCAAGAGTAACAAATAATTTTATCAACTTTCTTAAAATTTTCAGAACTCGATCTATAACCTTTCTTTACCTGTGGCTTCATTTTCTTGAGACCCTTACCTTCTTTTCTCAGAAAACTTCTGAACTTATGTGTGAGCATGGCCACTTGATCTTCTTCTTGCTCACTGGTGGAAGTGTCACCTTCATCATGGGAGGCTTGACCGCTAGGTCCAGTCTTTAGAGCGAAAGGCTTCTTCTTGATTATCTCAACCTCCTTGTTCTTCAAGTTGATCTCATAGGTCATGAGTGACCCTATGAGTTCTTCTACTTTGGTGGTTGAGAGATCTCTGGACTCTTCAACCACAGTAGCCTTGGTGTGCCATGCCGAGGTTAATGATTGGAGAATTTTTCTTACTATATCTTGCTCTGTATATTTCTTTCCCAGATCAGTTAGGCTATTTGTAAGAGTAGTTAAACGAGCATACATATCTTGAATGGACTCCTCGGGCTTCATTCTGAACACTTTATACTCAGAAATCAAAATGTTAGCTTTGGTTTCACGCACCTGAGATGTGCCTTCATATATTATCTCTAAGCGATTCCACATCTCCTTGGCTGTCTTACAAGTTGATACTCTTTTCACTTCCTGGGGCAGAGAGGACAATGAATGCAGTTGTTTCAGTTTCAGACTGTGAGCAGTTTAAGGAGTTGGAGCTGGTAGCTAGGGCAGACCTGGCACAACCAGTGTCGTCGATTGCTCCAGTGGGTGTTGAGGACGTTGGACAGTCGAAAGGTATGCGTGGGCATGCTGTTTGTTCTGAAGGGGAGGAGCCCAGGGGCATAATTTCTGATGTGGACAACTCAATGGTGGAGGAAAACAAGGGTAATCTTACTAGTAGGACCTCTCAGAAGGGGTAGTCAATGCTAGTCTAGGTGGATACTGAAGCTCAGGCGCTCAGGGATAATATGTTAATGCCCTTGTACAACTTGCGGAATCCAGCTAGTTCATGGAATGGGCCTACAGGGAGCCAGGATGGTGTCAGAACGAGATCGAGAGCAAGATCAGCAGAGGGGCAATGTAGCAATTCTTTCAAATGATCTCTGCTATTACATGGAATATTCGAGGGGTGGGAAATGATGTTTCCCGCCGGAGCCTAAAAAGATTGGTGAGGAAAATAAAACCAGGTATTGTGGGAATAAGTGAGCCTATGATCGCATTTGACAGAGCACCTGCTCTGGCGAGCCTTCTTAAAATGGATAATTGGGTTGGCAATAATGGGAACCTCTCTAAAATCTGGGTGTTCTGGCAGGCCTCATGGGACCTTGAAGTTATGGCTTCCTCTACTCAGCACATTACTCTTGGAAGGAGGGTAGGGAACTCTTTCTCTATGTACTTTTCTATTGTTTATGCAGCGTGCAACAACTCTGTCCGAAGAGAACTGTTTACAGATTTACTATCTTTTGCTGGTACTATTGATACTCCTTGGATTGTAGGTGGGGATTTTAACTGTGTTCTTAACCCAGCTGAGAAGATAGGTGGGGCCATTGCCAACCTATCTGCCATGGCAGATTTTACCAATTTTGTTACCTCTGCTGGCCTTTTTGATGCGGGATATGTTGGTGTTGTGCCTCTTAGGCACAAGCATGTGCTATGTTGCTTTGATGATAGCAATGCTATTTGGTTTTGATGATGGCAACACAATGTGACAGTGAGTCACACACAATATTTTCTCCCCCTTTGACATGATCAAAAAGAGAAAAACAGTAAAAATAAGAGTGCAAAGTGCATTATACATGCAAATTCCTCTAGAACATTCTCCCCATGAATGTAAGACTCCCCTGAATTATTTCTCCCCCTAAATAATAGCTCCCCCTTTGAGAAGGAATATGAACAGATAAACAAGGAAGAGAAGGTAGGAGGGTCACTTGACAACAGCTGAATCATAGATTCAGAAAGGAAGCATGATTATAAATAACTGTTAAAGTATAAGAATCAGCAACATACAATTTTCAAAAATTCAAGTTTAACAGTGATAAATCTAGAGTAAAACACCTGACCCCTGAAAAAGAGTTTATAGACTCCATTTATAGCAATGAATCTAGGGCACATGGTATTAATAGATAAGTCAGAAATAATACCCTTTTGTGATTAAACAAGGAAATTCAAGAGAGGCAACTTGAACATGTATTGATAAAAATAATTTTCACTCATTGACTTTTGATTTTTCGAAAGGTTACAGCAGTTTGATTTTCACTTTTGAATTTTTCAGAACCTGAACTAAGTAAATAGATCAGTGGCATTTATGCTGTTGACATTAGGTGTACACCTTGATCAGAGGCAAGTACCCCCAGTTACTAGGCATAAACTACTAGACCTATTTCAGATCAAAACCCACAAAGAATAGTCTTCACTTTTGACATTAAGGGTACACCTTGATTAGAGGCCAGTACCCCCAGTTACTTGGTGAGAACTCCCCCTATAGATTTGACCCTTTGAACATAGATATTCTGAAGCACTTCATGACTATGAGTTCTCCTGCTTCATTGGAGGAGATCACAATTTCTCAGTGCAATTCAGCCATTGCTCTGTCACTATGTTCAGTTCATAGCATTTATGATCTTATTTACTGCTGCCCTTATCTCTTTTAGAGTGATTGTTTGAAAAATAGTACACACTCTTATTCACCTTTTCTAGAAATTTCCAGATCAACACATTAGGCATTACAAAAAACTTTTTCTAATCTTACCATGAGACAAAGATTAAGAGCTATAAAAGTTTTTCTTTTATCTCAGATTCTGAAGGCAGACATTTGACTCTTCAATTTATAAAGGTTAAACCTTTAGTTCTTTTCAATTTGTGAGAGTGATTCTTATAAAAGAACAATTGAAATAATCACAACTCAATGTACTAAACCAGAAACAGAACTGTTGTTCAGTGAAGGTTAGGGAAATGATAGCAATAGGCATTGAGTTCCTGGAGCATCTGATGTCAAAAGATATGAAAGAACTAGATGGGGACAGTGAGAAGTACCAAGGATTCAATTGTTAGGTTCGATGCAAGTATTCAATGAATTGAACAGAAAAACTCTCAGCTCCCCCTGACAACATGATGCAAAGATTATGCTATGCACTAGGCTGTTCTACATGCAGACTATGCAATAATAAAACATGAGGCAATTATGTAATCAATTTAAGTTTATGCATCTAACAACAAGCATGCAGTCCATTAACATAAAGTTCATATAAAGCATCGACAAAAAAAATGATTGTGCAGAGCATCTAACAGCCCATTTATTCAGTGCAATAATCAGTGAGAGAAGATCATCAAATATATGCAAAGTAAAACTCAGTAGCTGAGTCTGGAATGCAGACTGATCAGCTAGACATGAAGAGATCATCAACAATCAATCAAGCAAATCACATGAAGCTCACATTTTTCATGCTCACAGTTTCAGATAATGGAATTTAAAGCAAGGTTCAGAACTAACCTGAAGAGTTGAATCATGCGGTTTTCATTTGAGTGCCTTGGCTAAATTACCCCTTTTATTTCTCTCACCAAGGCACACCTGCAACATATCAATCAATATGATCTTGCAGGGACCCAAGTAGTCTTGGGTCCTGCACTACCCCTATCAGGTGTTCTAAACATTCTTTTTGCAACATTATCATCAAATTCCATAAAAGAACAATCAGACATAGAATGTCTAAAATTTCCACAATAATGACATGAAACAACAGATTGTCTAGTCCTATGATGCTTATCAAAAGAAGCATGAGACCTATGAGATTGAGCATGAGTTGTTCTGTTGTTTACATGAACATTCTGTTTCTTATTCTTCTTCATCCAGCATTCAGCAAATTTGTGACCTGATTTACCACAATTAAAGCATGAAAAGTTCACAGGTCGTTTTGCAGAGAATTTAAAACCTTTGTTATTAACATGACTTACTTGAGCATGCCAACAGTCCTTGACTGTATGGCCATGCCTCCCACATTCGAAGCATGCTGGGGTTCTTTTACCAGAAGCATTTTTATTTACAGGGAAATTTACAGGTTTTAAATTGACTTTCTTTCCCTGGGCATGCCAGCAATGAGCTGCAATGTGGCCCATCTTGCCACAATGAAAACACTCTATTTTCCTTCTTTGAAAAACATGATTTCTAGCAGGAATTTTCTGTGCAGTAGTAGCAGCTAGGTCATCTAATTCAAACATCTTACACTCATACATCATATGGCATATCTTATTACAATAGAAACACTGCATATTCTTTTTCTTTTTAAACTGAATTTTATGAGAAGATTTTTCACAGTAATTTTCCTTTTTCTTTTGTTCAGCCCTGTGCTTATTGTTCTGAGATTTCTTAGATGAAATACATTTTGAAGTACTAGCACAGTCTGAACTTTTCACAAATGTAAGTTGTTCCTTCCCTTTAGAAAATTTTGACAAGGAGGTTTTTAGATCTTCAATTTCAGAATTCAAATCAGCAATATTAGCTTCAAAACCTGCAGTCTCAGTTTCACAGGAAATAACTTGTTGATGCAAAGCATCATTTAGACTTTTGAGGATGTTGATTTCCTGTTTCAATCTTTGTTCAGATTCAATTTCTTTTCTTGCAATGATTCATTTTCAGATTTCAAATTATTCATTTCTTTTCTTAAATTTTTATTTTCAGATTTTAATTTCTTGGACACTTTAAACAGATTTTCATACATCATTATCAATTCATCAAAAGAAACTCCTTCTGATCCGGAGCTTACCTGAGATGAGGTTTCCTCATCATCACTTCCCCGGTTGGCCATTAAGCATATTGACTTTCCTCCTTCTTTATCACTGTCTTCGGTGTTTCCTTTGAATTTTGAGAATTTTGGACAGTCAGTCTTCACATGGCCAGCCTTCCTGCATGTGTAGCAAACGTTAGTGTCAACAATCTTGGCAGGATTAGAATTATACCTTGTTTGCTTTCTGCCTTCACCAAGCTTTCCTTCTCTTTCTCTCAGAAATTTCCTGAATTCACTGGTCACCCTTCCAATGTCTCCATCAATTTCAGACCGCGAGAGGCTGCTTTTCTCGCTTACTGATCCACTGTGGCTGGATCTGTTTGCTTTGATGGAGCTATCCATCAGCACAATTGGTTCCATTGCAAACAATCTGAAAGCACAGAAAAACTGAAGGACCTAGACCAAATGAGCAAGGCAAGGCACTAAGTCGAAGAAACAAAATAACTAACACAAAAAGCACACTATGAAATGCACCAAACAGAAATGCGCTAAACCAGATGATCAAAGTAAATCGGTAAGATAGTGAAACAAATCAACGAGCAGAAGAAGCCCACTCTGATGTGCACCAAAAGCTAGCAGGAACTGCTGCGGATTGTTAGATCCTATGCACAGCAACCCGCTCTGATACCAATTGTTGGGTTCGGTGCAAGTATTCAGAGGGGGGGTGAATGAATATGGCCTATAAAAACTTTCACCCAATATAAAATTTCGCTCAATTAGAATTTCGCTCACTCAACAGATTAAACACTTAGAACAAAATCTAATCAAATCATCTAATGAACCTGTGATCAAACACTTGGAGCGCCCCTATGCAGACATCTAGCGGAAGCAAACCATAAGCGATCAAACCACAATGCAAGAGGGGTTTTTAGGTGGTTCGGTCCTGCAGACCTACATCCACCCCACACTCAAACCGAGTGTGGCTTCACTAACAGCTGGGCAACACAGCTTGCCAACAGACGCTGATACACAGCTTACCCAGTGGAACAACCTCCCCTCTTCCTCCTACATGGAGGGAACCTCTAGCAACCCACGGTCACTAGAAACCAGAGACTCACGTCTCTCTTCCTCTATACCAAGAGGGAACCCCACTAGTAGCAGCCCCGCTACCAGTGAACCAGCCAGTAGCACTCTGCTACCAGCAATCCACCAGAGGCCTAGCCTCTCTTCCTCCTAGCTCGGAGGGAACCCACAAGCAGCCCCCCTGTTGCTTGCAAACCGGAGATCAGATCTCCCTTCTCCTGACCCACCAGGAGGAACCCGACCTCAGTCCAGAGGATCGGAAGAACAATGATAACCAAATGAAAAAGGAAAAGCAAAAACACGAAATGAAAATAACTTCAGCAAACAGAAAGCTGAAAAATGAAATGCACAATGTGGCTCTCAACGGAGCTGACTGGCCTGGATCTGATCCACAGTCTAGTAGGAACAGACCTCCCTCGATCTCACTCTCTCTCTTTGTCTTTCTTCTCTGCTGCACTTCTCTTCTTCTCTCGATCTCTGTTCTCCTTTTCTCTCTTTCTCTTTTTCTTTTCTTCTGCTGGATCGTGGAAGCTCTCTCTTCTTTTTCCCTTTTTCTTCTCTCAGCTTCTGCTCTCTGGCTTCGATCACGATCAGCCTCCATCTGAAGACGAAGGCTCCAATATATACCAGCAGCAGTAGGGAGATAGGGTGTGTGCTTCCCACGCCTTCCGTCCAGAAGATTCCTCCTCGGATCACGTGCTCAGCACCCACCTCAGATCATGTGTCAGGTGCCAGCTTCGGGTCACGTGCCCATTCAAAAGTACGCTCAGCAACTGGAGTTAGATGGCGTCAACCCACTTGCTCCAAAGAGTTGACGCAGCCTTCAGAGATCTTCAACCTATGAAACTCAAGTCTGCTGCGTTGACTCCATCAGTTTGCTGCGTTGACGCATTGATGCGTTCCAGTGAGCAACCAGCCTAGCCTTTTTTAACTGTTGCGTCTACGCTGCTCCACTGCTGCGTTGACGCATTGGAGTATTTCCGACAAGGCCTCTGCTTCTTGAGTGGCTGAGTTGACGCAGCCTTTGCGTAGAGTTAACGCTGTGAAGAGTATCCGTGGATGCATCTTCACTGGTGCGTGGACGCCTTAAGCTCTAGCGTCGACCCTGTTCATGTCTTGCATCAGGAATTAATTCAAACGAAAAGGTTAATGAATCAAGACTTAATCAAAAACACGCCATTCATATCTCATTGTGAATTAGATCTGAAGCAGTGTATAGACTTGGTGAACACTGCAACAGTAATCGGATGTATAGAGTTGAAGTTAGACAATCCAGTGTATAGACTTCAGTTAAGTGCAATGTATAGACTCCATGAGACTCTAGTGCAGACAGACGATGTATAGAGTTCTCAGTTCAGCCGTCAGTGTATAGACTTAAAAGTCTTGAAGCCAATGTATGGACTTGAGCAAGCTAAAGGGCTGTACAGACATCGAAGACAAGGGCCGATGTATAGACTTGCCAAACAGTCCAGTGTATATACTTTATGCAAGGAGGCCAATGTGTAGACTTGAAACGCTGAGGCAAGTGTACATGCTTCAAATTCCACTGTGGATGTACAGACTCTGAGGTAATGAAATGAGTCAGTGTACGGACTTCAAATTCCACTGTGGATGTACAGACTTGAATAAGTGAAGCAATGCACAGGCTGTACATACTTGAAGAATGCTTCCATAAGGCGATGTAGTGTACAGACTTCATGAAATGCAAATGGCTGTACAGACTTGAATGAGTTGACGCTGCAGCCCAATTGAGTTGACGCTGCAACGTATATACTTTACGCTCAACTGAGGATGTATACACTTGCCCACTGTACAGACTTTGATGCTTATATGCAATGAAGAGACTTGAGGCATGGAGGCTAATGTACAGACTTGGAAAGTTAAGACCATTGTATAGACTTCACCTCGTGCCAGCTACCGTGAAGGAATGTATAGACTTAACAGTCTCCTTGGCTGTACTGACTTGACCAAAGCAAAGGTAATTCGAGTGTACAGACTTCATGCCATGAGACGCTGAAAGAGACAGTCCAATGTACAGACTTATGAAGACTGATGCATGAACAGTAATGCATAGACTTGCATGAGATGCTCGAATGTATAGACTTAGGAGGATATGACACGGCTGTACAGACTTAGAATATTAAGACTGATGTACAGGCTTCATGCGTTGACGCTGTACACACATCCAATGAAGTGCGTTGATGCAGTAACATGAGCCAGTGAGATGCGTTGACGCTGTACAGACTTTGCCTAAGACGCTGTACACACTTAGCCTAAGACAATGCATGAACTGACGTTGTATATACTTAGCCAATGCAATGCACTATGAATGTATGGACTTACATGAGATGCTCATTGAGACGCTCAATGTATACACTTCAAGCCCAGTGTATAGACTCTCAGCCATGAACAAAGCGTGAAGCACACTAATGCAGGAATGTATAGACTTGGAAGTCTATGTGCATGACAAAACCAATGTATAGACTCTGAAATGCAAGCGATGCAGCAATGCCTAGACATTGGGCTTTACCCTGCAATGTATAGACTTTGCTACCCAAACAAACAATGTTTTGATGGGTCGACGCATCAGCAAGGGTGGGTCGACCCACTACTGTTCATACTGTAGATACATGCAGAGACATGATATCTAACAGAATGCAATTCAGATATATAAAGAACAAATGCCATCAATGCTAAACATCATCATTCATGTTGCTATCATATGTAGAATGCTCAAGAATAAGAATGCACAGAAATGCACTTTGTTTATTGCAATCATCAAAACACAATAACATTGCTATCATAAAAATATAATATCAAATGCACTCAAATGCACTCACTGTCTTGCTATCATCAAAACCAAATAGCATTGCTATCATCAAAGCAACATAGCAATGCTATTTGGTTTTGATGATAGCAAGACAGTGAGTGCATTTGAGTGCATTTGATATTATATTTTGATGATAGCAATATTATTGTGTTTTGATGATTGCAATAAACAAAGTGCATTTCTGTGCATTCTTATTCTTGAGCATTCTGCATATGATAGCAACATGAATGATGATGTTTAGCATTGATGGCATTTGTTCTTTATATATCTGAATTGCATTCTGTTAGATATCATGTCTCTGCATGTATCTACAGTCTGAACAGTAGTGGGTCGACCCACCCTTGCTGATGCGTCGACCCATCAGAACATTGTTTTTTTGGGTAGCAAAGTCTGTACACTGCAGGGTAAAGCCCAATGTCTAGGCATTGCTACATCGCTTGCATTTCAGAGTCTATACATTGGTTTTGTCATGCACATAGACTTCCAAGTCTATACATTCCTGCATTAGTGTGCTTCACGCTTTGTTCATGGCTGAGAGTCTATACACTGGGCTTGAAGTGTATACATTGAGCGTCTCAATGAGCATCTCATGTAAGTCCATACATTCATAGTGCATTGCATTGGCTAAGTATATACAACGTCAGTTCATGCATTGTCTTAGGCTAAGTGTGTACAGCGTCTTAGGCAAAGTCTGTACAGCGTCAATGCATCTCACTGGCTCATGTTACTGCGTCAACGCACTTCATTGGATGTGTGTGCAGCGTCAACGCATGAAGCCTATACATCAGTCTTAATATTCTAAGTATGTACAGCCGTGTCATATCCTCCTAAGTCTATACATTCGAGCGTCTCATGCAAGTCTATGCATTACTGTTCATGCATCAGTCTTCATAAGTCTGTACATTGGACTGTCTCTTTCAGCGTCTCATGGCATGAAGTCTGTACACTCGAATTACCTTTGCTTTGGTCAAGTCGGTACAGCCAGGGAGACTGTTAAGTCTATGCATTCCTTCACGGTAGCTGGCACGAGGTGAAGTCTGTACAATGGTCTTAACTTTCCAAGTCTGTACATTGGCCTCCATGCCTCAAGTCTCTTCATTGCATATAAGCATCAAAGTCTGTACAGTGGGCAAGTGTATACATCCTCAGTTGAGCATAAAGTATATACGTTGCAGCGTCAACTCAATTGGGCTGCAGCGTCAACTCATTCAAGTCTGTACAGCCGTTTACATTTCATGAAGTCTATACACTACATCGCCTTATGCAAGCATTCTTCAAGTATGTACAACCTGTGCATTGCTTCACTCATTCAAGTCTGTACATCCACAGTGGAATTTGAAGTCTGTACACCGACTCGTTTCATTACCTCAGAGTCTGTACATCCACAGTGGAATTTGAAGCCTGTACACTGGCCTCAGCGTTTCAAGTCTACACATTGGCCTCCTTGCATAAAGTATATACACTGGACTGTTTGGCAAGTCTATACATCGGCCCTTGTCTCCGATGTTTGTACAGCCCTTTAGCTTGCTCAAGTCCATACATTGGCTTCAAGACTTTCAAGTCTATACACTGACGGCTGAACTGAGAACTCTATACATCGTCTGTCTGCACTAGAGTCTCATGGAGTCTATACATTGCACTTAACTGAAGTCTATACACTGGATTGTCTAACTTCAACTCTATACATCCGATTACTGTTGCAGTGTTCACCAAGTCTATACACTGCTTCAGATCTAATTCACAATGAGATATGAATGGCGTGTTTTTGATTAAGTCTTGATTCATTAACCTTTTCGTTTGAATTAATTCCTGATGCAAGACAGGAACATGGTCGACGCTAGAGCTTAAGGCGTCCACGCACCAGTGAAGATGCATCCACGGATACTCTTCACAGCGTTAACTCTACGCAAAGGCTGCGTCAACTCAGCCACTCAAGAAGCAGAGGCCTTGTCGGAAATACTCCAATGCGTCAACGCAGCAGTGGAGCAACGTCGACGCTATAGTTAAAAAAGGCTAGGCTGGTTGCTCACTGGAACGCATCAATGCGTCAACGCAGCAAACTGATGGAGTCAACGCAGCAGACTTGAGTTTCATAGGTTGAAGATCTCTGAAGGCTGCGTCAACTCTTTGGAGCAAGTGGGTTGACGCCATCTAACTCCAGTTGCTGAGCATACTGATGAATGGGCACGTGACCCGAAGCTGGCACCTGACACGTGATCCGAGGTGGGTGCTGAGCACGTGATCCGAGGAGGAATCTTCTGGACGGAAGGTGTGGGAAGCACACGCCCTATCTCCCTACTGCTGTTGGTATATATTGCAGCCTTCGTCTTCAGATGGAGGCTGATCGTGATCGAAGCCAGAGAGCAGAAGCTGAGAGAAGAAAAAGGGAAAAAGAAGAGAGAGCTTCCACGATCCAGCAGAAGAAAAGAAAAAGAGAAAGAGAGAAAAGGAGAACAGAGATCGAGAGAAGAAGAGAAGTGCAGCAGAGAAGAAAGAGAAAGAGAGAGAGTGAAGAAAGAGAGTGAGATCGAGGGAGGTCTGTTCCTACTAGACCGTGGATCAGATCCAGGCCAGTTAGCTCCGTTGAGAGCCACATTGTGCATTTCGTTTTTCAGCTTTCTGTTTGCTGAAGTTATTTTCATTTAGTGTTTTTGCTTTTCCTTTTTCATTTGGTTATCATTGTTCTTCCGATCCTCTGGACTGAGGTCGGGTTCCTCCTGGTGGGTCAGGAGAAGGGAGATATGATCTCCGGTTTGCAAGCAGCAGGGGGGCTGCTTGTGGGTTCCATCCGGGCTAGGAGGAAGAGAGGCTAGGTCTCTGGTGGATTGTTGGTAGCAGAGTGCTACTGGCTGGTTCACTGGTAGCGGGGCTGCTACTAGTGGGGTTCCCTCTTGGTATAGAGGAAGAGAGACGTGAGTCTCTGGTTTCTAGTGACCGTGGGTTGCTAGAGGTTCCCTCCGTGTAGGAGGAAGAGGGGAGGTTGTTCCCCTGGGTAAGCTGTGTATCAGCGTCTGTTGGCAAGCTGTGTTGCCCAGCTGTTAGTGAAGCCACACTCGGTTTGAGTGTGGGGTGGATGTAGGTCTGCAGGACCGAACCACCTAAAAACCCATCTTGCATTGTGGTTTGATTTCTTATGGTTTGCTTCCGCTAGATGTCTGCATAGGGGCGCTCCAAGTGTTTGATCACAGGTTCATTAGATGATTTGATCAGATTTTGTTCTAAGTGTTTAATCTGTTGAGTGAGCGAAATTCTAATTGAGCGAAATTTTATATTGGGTGAAAGTTTTTATAGGCCATATTCATTCACCCCCCCCTCTGAATACTTGCACCGAACCCAACAGTTGGCCCGGTCTTCACATGGAGCAATAACAGAACTGGCAATGCAGCTATCCGAGCAAGGCTTGATCGGGTTTTTTTCAACAGAAAGTGGCATGAAGTACCTCCCAATCTGACAGTGCAGCATCTGCCTCGTGGTCCTTCTGACCATGCCCCACTGTCTTTACTAGTTCCAGAAACAAGCGGAGGCCCTAGCAGATTTGTGTTTCAGAAAATGTGGCCCACTCATGACTCTTTTCTGCAAGTAGTGATGGAAGCTTGGAACCAGTCACAAACTCGGCACCACAATGGACTTGTTTGGTTGCAAGGAAAGCTTAAAGCCCTAAAGGAGGTTCTTCGTAAATGGAATAGAGAGGTTTTTGGGAATGTTACCCAGCAGGTCAGGGAGGCTGAAACAGAAGTAGAACGGATGAAGTTTCGCTTTGACTCGGACCCAAGCCCCACTAATAGGACCAAGCTTCATGAGGCTGATGCTAAACTGATGCAGGCTATCCTAAGGGAGGAGATTTTTTGGAATCAAAAAAGCAGAATGGATTGGGTAGAGAGCGGAGATAGAAATACGGCTTTTTATCATGCTGTGGTTCAAGCTAACAGACGCAGAAATTTCATCCATCGGCTTAAAGTGGGAGAACCCATGGTTTGGTGTTCCGATCAGGGGGTCCTGAGGTAGCATGCAGTAGATTACTATAAAGACCTTTTCTCCTCTGAGGATCATGCGGTGGACTCTGAATTATTGGGGTGTATTCCTGAGCTTATCTCTGAGGAACAGAATGTTAAGCTATGTGCTCGGCCAGACGCGGCAGAAATCAAGGAAGCTGTGTGGTCTCTAAATGGTTCAAGTGCTCCGGGTCTAGATGGATTCACTGGAGCTTTCTTCACTAGCTGCTGGGATATCATTGTGTTGGATGTTATAGATGCAGTTCAGTCTTTCTTTGCCGGCCACCCTCTGCCGAGGGGGATTTCCTCCTCCCTCATCACCTTGGTGCCCAAAGTAAAGGAGCCACAATCTCTTAATGAGTATCGTCCGGTGAGCCTGTGCAACTTTGTTTATAAGATTATCTCTCGTATTATATGTGAGTGCATTGCTCCTTTGCTGCCTGCCATTATATCCCAAGAGCAAGGAGCTTTTGTCAAAGGACGTTTCATTCTGGATAACATATCTCTTTCCAAACAATTGGTCAGGGATATTGATAGGAAGGTCCGTGGTCATAATGTCATTTTCAAGTTAGACATGGCAAAAGCGTATGATAGGATGGAATGGGATTTCACTCTGTTAGTGTTGAAGAGGTTTGGTTTCAGTTCAAGATTTATCTCATATGTGGGAATGCTGCTCTCCAATTCATGGTTCTCGGTGAACTTTAATGGCTTGAGTTCTGGTTTTTTCAAGTCCACTCGGGGAATCAGGCAAGGCGATCCCCTTGCACCATACCTTTTCATAATGGCGTCAGAAGTGCTGAGTAGAGGTTTGCAGGAGTTATTTACTTCAGGCAGAATTAAGGCGTACAGTGGCCCCCGGAGGTGTAATCAGGTGTCGCATCTACTATATGCAGATGATACACTTATTTTTATGAATGCAGTAGCCCCTAACATCAAAACCCTTCTCCAGTTTTTAGATAAATATGAAAATTGTTCCGGGCAAAAAATAAATGCTGGGAAGAGCACTTTTCTACTGTCATCTAAGGCTCCGGCAAGGATAGCTTAGAGCATTCAGGAAACTAAGGTTTCAAGCTGCACTCAGGGACTACCAGATATCTGGGGGTGCCGATTAAAAAGGGAAGGTACAATGCTTCAGATTTCAAATTTCTGATAGAGAGAGTCAATGCTAAACTGGATGGGTGGCAAGCTAATCTATTGTCCCAGGCAGGACGGGCGGTCCTAATCAGATCTATCCTAAGAAGCCTACCAATTTATACTGCCTCAGCCTTAACTATCCCTAAAAGGGTGGCCAGGTTCATTGACCAACAATGTGCTAATTTTTTCTGGGGTGGCAATGAGGGCAACCAGAAACGCCACTGGGTGGCTTGGAGCACTTTGCAAAAACCGCAGGGTGAAGGTGGGCTGGGATTTAGGAGCCTGGAACATATTCAGGTGGCTCTAGCAGTCAAGCAACTATGGCAAATCATTCATGGATCAACACTGTGGTCATTGTATGCTAGACAAAGATTCATGGTTAAGCATCTTTCAGATATGTCCACCCCTTTCCCAGCAGGTACACCTGTCAAGGTCTTCAACCAAGCCAAGAACATAGTAACTCAGAATTCCAGATGGGTGTTGGGGGATGGCAGCAGCATTGATTTCCTAAGAGACGTCTGGATTGGAGGTGAGCCACTATTGAATTATATGTACTCTGGTGTTGGGGGTACGGGCTCCCACATTCCAAGGGTGTCAGTTAGAGAGGCGCTCACTAATTAACTGCATACAATATGGGGCACTCTGAACATCAACCGGGGTCTGATAAAGGTGGATTTTGGGATCGACGAAGATATATGCTTTTGGGCACCCACCCCTTCAGGGGAATTCAGTCTCAAATCTGCTTATACCATAGCTCGACCAAGTGGCACCTGCAGAAATAGTTTGCTCAAGCTCTGGCAGCAAATAATATCGCCGAGAGCGGCCCTGTTCATTTGGAGGTTGTTATACAGAGCAGTGCATGTTGACAATAGGGTAATGGACTGTGGAGTATCAATGGTCTCCAAATGTGATTGCTGTTCCCAGCCGATGGTGGAAGACTTGGACCATCTTTTTATCACAGGTGATATGGCAAGTGCACTGTGGCGCTGGCTGGCTTGTTTGACAGGCAACAGTAGGAGCCTGAGCAATCATATTACAACAAGATGCTGGAGTTTTCTAACCAATGCCGGCTCTAAGTCGGCGTTCCTTTTTGTAGGATCCTATGCCTCTATCCTCATGATATGGGAAATTTGGAAAGCTAGGTGCAAGGCCAGGTTTGAAGGGAAGCTACCTGCGATTGAGAAACTTCAGCGGAATATATGTGCCAATATTCAGCAGGCCTTGGATAGTATGATTTTTCACAAACCAATTTCAGCTGAGCAAGCTAATATCGTTCATCAGTATAATCTCAGGCCTAGAGTAATGATCAAACCTCCATTGGTTGTTACAAGGTCATTGGCTAAGGATAACTATATGTTGCATGTAGATGGTGCTTCAACTGGTAGCCCTGGTCTTTGTGGAGGTGGAGGTTGTATCAGGGACACTCATGTTAATTTCCTAATTGGTTTTGCTTTTTTTTATGGGATGGGGAACAGCCTCATAGTTGAAACAAGGGCATTGTATGATGGTCTTCATTTAGCTGCCTGATACGGTTTTCCCTTGTCGGCCATCTATTCAGATTCTTTACTGTTGGTGCAGGCTATTCACACTAGAAGGACACCTAGCTGGGAGACTACAGTGTGGTGGAGGAGAATTCAAGCAACACTGGGCAATGCATCAGTGAGTCATGTGCATAGAGAGGGTAACACAGTGGCTGATTCTTTAGCCACTCATGCAAAAACCGCAGCCCAAAATAGAATTTTTCTTTCTTTAGCGGATTTGCCACCGAGGACGAGAGGTGTTGTGGTCTTAGATAAGACCGGCCTGCCTAGCCTTCGATTCTCTCATTAGCTAATAGTTTTCAGGTTTTGCTTTATCAATTGTAGTACATGGGTATGCCCCGGTGATACTGTAAGCAAGATTCTCTCACAATGAAATAAAAAAAAGTGCTGTAGTGTTGCGGAAAAAAAAACTCTACTGGATGAAGAAAGCACTGCATGATGTGCTTGGCACTCCAGTTGACTGTTGATAATCTTATCTGCTTCTTAGTCCAGATGTCCTCATCTTCTGGGAGCTCGTAGGGGCCCATGCTGATAACTCGCCATATATAGCTCATAGTCTTGGGCGCGGATGAACACCTTCATACGATTTTTCCAATATGGGTAGTTAGATCCAGTGAAGTAGGGCGGTATGTTAACAGAATGTCCTTCAGGCATAAGACCCTTGGATGCCATTCCATCATTTCTCTCAAGGTCGTTGGACCCCATCAAGAGAGTTTGGCTTTGATACCACGTGTTGTGTGGGAATGGTTGATCTAGAGGGGAGGGGTGAATAGATCTGCCCCTCTTTTTCCAGATACAAACGGATTACAGTGGAATAAAAGAAACTTGTTCGAAAGGCAAGAACCAAAAATGCAAAATGCAAGGATAAGGATGAGCAACGACCTAAACAAGCATCTACCGTAAAGGAATCACACAATCAAACCATTTGAACAATTGTTTTAAGGTGGTTCAGACTCAAACCCGATTCCTACGTCCACCCCTCACTTAAACCAAGTGAGGCTTCACGAGTGCCACCGCACTAAACCACTGTAAACATAGCAAACGGCACAACCGGCCAACCACAGACAAGAGAAGCCCTTTATCTATCTTCCTACAGTACTGGGTAGGAACTGAAACACCACAGACTAGAGAACACCTCCGTCTGTCTTCCTACCTACACCAGTAGGGATGGTTTAAGGTTTCTTAAACAAGAATAAACAAAAAACAAGACTAAAAAAACTTAGACAGGAAGAGTGATGTTCAGTGTAAGATGCAAAAAGTCCTTTGTCTGAGATGAGGAGTGCTTGAGTTGCTGTGAGTAGATCTGCTGCTTTTCTTTGACTGTGACTTTATCTTCACAAAGCAACGAGTAAGAGGAAGATACCTTCAGGTAAGCTCCTTGATCTTCTTCTTCTTCTTCTCTTTCTTCTTCCTCACTTGCTAGCTCACACAACTGCTGGCTTCCTTTTTTTTTTCTTCAAGGATGCCCTCTCCTCAATCACACCAGCCCCTTTTCTTATGCCTCTCTACCCTTTCTTTTATACTGTTGAAGCAAATCACTTCGTGCAGCACTTTGCATGGATATGTGTGCCTAGTAGAGGAGATTTTTCCCTCCAAAATTTGGTCCTTCAATTTATCCAGCAGGGACAAGGAAGAGTGTTTTAGACTCCATCTAATTTGACAACAGACAGAAAGTGTTTGACAAAGACATTCTTGATCTCCAAAATCTTGAGCAATTAATGACCCTCAGAGAAGGATAACTTGCGCTCTGCATTCCTATTGGCTCTAGTCAACTTTTTGTACACAGTAACATTATGGGATCATATCTCTTTGAATGATAGCAGAAAGTGTTCCTAACAGGAGTCAGTCCCAGGTATGGATTCTGACAGAAACAACCACCAAACAATGTTGTTCTGGTAGGGTAATGATGACTGGAACCAAAGTCAAACCTAGGTACTCCATCCAGACCTTGAAATTCATGTATTTGGACACTTACGATACCTATTTTCTCTCTCTGGATGGCCCACTTGATCTGACAGAAAATTGGCTTGAAATGCTTCTGGGAGGACAGAGGTAGACCTTCTTCTTCATTGAGGCATTTCATCAAACACTTCATTCTTCTTATGCTGAAGGCAAACATGCACAGACCTTGGTTCCTTCATGTGCACAGACTTGGACATATGCGTAGACCTTGAATTCCAAGTGTGCACAGACTTGGATGCTGCATGTGCGTAGACCCTAGACATGCACATACTTACATGTGCACATACCCTAAGTATGCTTTGACCTATATGAACAGACTTACATGTACACAGACCCTAAGTATGCTTCGACCTATATGCACATACTTGGATGCTGCATGTGCGTAGACCCTAGACATGCACAGACTTGGATGCATCATATGCATAGACCTTATGATGTGTGCTATAGTACGTGCATCGACCTTATATGCAATGTGGTGAATGTGCATCGACCCTTATATGCACTGGGATGAATGTGCATCGACCTTAATATGCACTGGGCTGAACATGCATCGACTTGGTATGCAACGATTGTGCACATGCATCGACCTTAGTATGGAACAAGAGGAATGTGCATCGACCTGATAATGCTATAATGCAAATGTGCATTGACCTTCCAGACTTGACTGCATATGTGCACCAACCTTGACAGTGCAGGATCTCTGCATGTGCACCGACCTTGACAGTGCAGGACCTCTGTATGTGTACCAACCTCTTGTGCAGAAATGCACAGACCTTTCTTTTGAAATGGCTAAGGTGCATCGACCTTCCTAGAAGTTTAGGAGAAGTTGCACAGACCTTTCATACAAATGTGCATCGACCTTGGACATGTGCATTGACCTTTGTTGAGCATAAAGTCTTCATGTGCATCGACCTTGGACATGTGCATCGACCTTTCCTCTTGAATCTGCTTAAGGTGCATCGGCCTTACTGGCTGTTTAGAAAAGTTGCACAGACCTTCAAAACATGCATCGACCTTAGCTTGGTCACTAGCATCGACTTTTGTTCTTCTTTGGCATGATATGCATCGACCTTCAAAACATGCATCGACCTTACCCCTGTGCTAGCAGAATGTGCTCCGACCTTGGCTACGTGCTAGCAAAATGTGCACTGACCTTTCTTCTGCATTAGACTGAAATGTGCATCGACCTTATATACAATGGTCAGAAATGTGCATCGACCTTTTATGAAGGAAACAGTAATGTGCACAGACCTTATATGACTTAGATAAAAATGTGCACCGACCCCCTATGAAGGAACAGTAATGTGCACAGACTTTCTAAGACTTAGACATGCATTGACCTTACCTGTCAAGGAGCTGACTCACATATTTGAATAATTGACATGTTGTCAGTTCTTGAACAGTGGTGTTGACTTGCGTTGACCTTGCATGGACCCTTTATTTTTCATGCTACTTTATATGTGATGAGATCATTAATTCATGCATCAAGGTTAAATATAATGAGACATAATAATTGACATCATCAAAATCACAGAGGCACAACAGTTTCTACCTTGTAGAGTACAGTTTGACCATTGTGACCTCCCTTTCGGTTACATGAAACCTCTCTCTGAACTTCTTTTGCATATCTAGCCAGTCACTAATTGATCCGGCTGGTAGGCTGGAGTACCATTCGAACGTGAGCCCCGTCAATGAGGACCCGAAGAATTTCAGGAGGTATGACTCGTCCGTCGCCAAGTCACCCATCACTGTCATGTAGTATGCAATATGTTCTTTCAGGGACCCTTGCCCATTGAATTTGTCAAACTTTGGCGGCTTGCTGATCCCCGGGGGAAGCCGCTTGGTAGCATGATGGGGTGGGTACGAGACCCAATACACATCAAACGTGGTATAATCTCCTTTACCCCGTTTTGCAAGCTACATTTCTATCATCTTTTCTATCATCAGCTTATTCATGGCAGTCGGGTCGACCGGCTCAGAGTAAAGGTGTGCTAGCCGCAGGTACGGAGGAGCCGTCACTAGCGGGACTAGACGCAGCAGTGGTGCTTGATGGTATTACGACAGCATGGGTGGCAGCAGTGATTGGGATGGATGCTATTGAGCGGCAGCTAGACTGTGCTCCGTTGACTATAAGAAGGTACAAGATACTGGCAGACCAATCGAGTTAGCTCTTCCCTATGATGGCTCGGGCTTCATTTTTGGCTGCGAAAATGGCGAGAACTGCTCTTTCTTTTCATTCAATTATTTCTTCAGGAGTTCTATCTCCTGTCGATATTGTTGCAACAGCATCATCATGAATGGATCAAGGGCAGACCCGCTGGTTGTAGCTTCCGGGATCTTGTCAGAGCCTGCTTCATCCGAGCTAACGGGCTCACCCCCATCTAGTTCTGATGTCACTACATTAGCGGTGACGGTGCTTATTTCTTCATTAACAAGCTCTTTTCGTTTGGCTCACAAAATTACGCCAGTCGTCTCGCTTCTTCCAGTAGTCAGGCCAGGTCTCTCGGCCACCTTGACAAGCTCTTCTGGCTCAGTCAGGAGAGCTCCGCATTGAGTGGTCACTCCTGTCATATTGCAGGAATAAACATACAACTTCTTCCCTTGTCTTCTAACTTTTCTTCTAGGCCAGTGTGGGAATACCAGCCTCTTGAAGACAGAAGCTTTACTTGCCTTGATGGCTCGCAGAAGAGCCTCAAGATGCTCTTCTTCCTCATCCCCTAGGTTGCCTTCGCCTGCAAGTGGTGATCGGTCTTATTCTTCTTCCTTGATGGTCATAGCATTTGATAACCACTGATGGCCGAGCAAGGGGTTTCCCAGGCCCCGAAAGTAGATGTGGGCTATTCCGGCCATAGCTTCTTGTTCATGTCCTCTCATGGGAACGGAGAGCCACTTCTGGCCTTGCACCAGAGGCATGTACGCCAGTCGGGATATTATGGTAGACTGATTGAATTTCTTTTTCATTACAAGGGCGTCGGCCTATCGGGTGCATGCCTTGAAAGCTACACGGCTTGGAGGGTCCAAGACCGTGTCATCTTATTTGGGAGCAAATCTTATCTTCTTTTTCTTCTCCCCCTTGATGGGCTGGAAATTGCTGCTGCTGGTACAGCCAATGGGATAGGCTGGATCTTCTTTGGGACCCAGACTTGTTTAAATTTCCTTGGCCTCGGGGTTAGCTCCTCTCGGCCTTGGTGGTTAGCTTCTTCTTTCTCAGCTCTCCTTCCAGCCAAGGCTTGGAAGGAGTTGTAGGTTGAGACTGCCGGAACTACACGGCCCGGAGTCACTTGGGCATTGCGCTCATTCAGAAAGAGGCGGCCGCCGCCGATCATTATGGACTTCCCTTAAGCCGAGAGACGTCCAGAAATGGGAACATATGCCTTCCTCCAGGAGCTCCTTCTTTGGCCGCTCTCGGACTGGTTGGAGCGGGTCGGGTGGGCAGCATAAGCCACATGATGTACCATGTAGCTCATCATTTGAGCTTGACCTTCTAGCGAGGCATGGCAGCTTCGGCCCCCAGCTTGGTGGGCCAGTGGTTCCTTGGCAGCAACAGGAGGAGCAGGTCCCGTGGCCGCTATGTCGATGATGTTGGTGAAGGCGACCCCCAGAAAGTTTGGGAGTCCGACGACCAGTTGGAAGCTCCCAAAAGCGGTAGGCACCGCCAGGTACCCTTTGGTGGCATGAGCAGCCATGACTTGCGGACCAAAAATAAGAGCAGCCAGTCTGGTCATCATGATGTTACTTGCAAATGGCAAGAAACGAACTGTCAGTATTTAATAAAGGGCCTTGGGGGCCCTCAATCCTGGCGAGAAGATAAAGGGCGACTCCAGTCCCACCGGGCGTGCCAACTTGGTGATGCGCTTTTTAAAGTTGGTTTGGGCTATAGGCATGCCAGTCACGTGTGTGACAAAAATTTTATTGTGCACTCGATCTGACTTGGTCAGACAAATGTAAAGTCCATGTCGGGATCGAAAGTTCACCACATCATATAGATATCGGTGTTAATTACATTTCCCCGGAGGGGAGAAAACCCTTTATTAATCGTCAGGAGAGAGGGCCCTTGGAGCCAAGGAAAAATACATGAAAGGAATGTTCTCCATGTTAAGCAGTTTATAACATATGTGGGCATGTAATGCAGTGAAGTTTATCCATTAAACCGGCTCCCAGTACATGGCGGAGTGTTACACTCACGTATAGTGAAAGTTTCCTGTCGGGCCTAACCCGACCTTCTACTAATCACCATTTGGTATACCTGAGCACTGGGAAAGTGTAAGTGTTTATGCAAAACACTTGCTCATTTTTAATTTTCTTTTGTTGCATGCTTGAGGTGTGTGCATGTGATGAATGAATGTAGTAATTCATAGGAAGAATAATACTAATTAAACAACACTTCGGGGCCAGACTTAAGATGTGTTCAGGAGAGGGACGTTTAGCCCTGGGCAGACTGAGTCATGGCCATGATGAGGAATGACCCCCTGGCATCCAAACTCAGTTGCTGGGACTTCAGATGCAGGTTCCCCTTCGGGGGTCTGAGGAAGATGAGAGCTCCAGAAATTCCACTAGAACATGTGTCTTATTATGTTTATTTTTTGTTTTCTTGTTTATTATATTTTCTAATTTTTACTTGCGAGTGAGATTTATTCCAATCATATGTATGCATTTATTGGGGTTTAAATTGAGGGGGATAGGAATGCCAATGATTTCCCCCAATCCTGGGGAAAAAGGGATGGGCAATTGAATTTAAGAAGACCCCAACAAGTTATTTTCAGACACATATTTATATATATAATTTTTTAGGATTATGTCTCACACAGAAATGGTGGGTAAAAAAAAAGACAATTGGGTCGAAGGAGGAGTCGACTCATCGACTCCTTCTAGGCCCGGCCTCATGGGGGAGGCAGGCAGAAGCTGAGGGGAAAGGAGTCGATTCCTAGAGTTGACGCCGGGAGTCGACTCTAGGACAGCCCATCTATAGAGAAAAGGGGCAGAGCGGCCAGGGATAGCAATTTGCATTCAGAGAATAAAGAGGGAAATCATGTATGAATGACTGGACTAAGTCAGTCCCAAAATGTTTGATGGAATGGTCTTTTCCCTTCTTGGAGGAGAGAGTGCTTGAGAAAACACCTTGCCAGGCGAGGAGAATCCAAAGTCGCTGACAAATTTTAGTAGCGGGGTTACTGGCCTTGCAGATTAGCCCCAGGCAGTGGGCATGGATAGGGAGCCAACGAGACTTGGAGGAAAGGTTCAATTGGCCCATCAAAGGACTTTGAAGAATGGTATTGGTTGATGGTCCCCATCAAAGGGCTAGGACAGATTCATAGATAACAAGCTGAACTAAGCCAGAAAGGGATTTTGGAACGGGTTGAACGTTCCAGATTCTATCAATTGGAGGAATTACACCCAGCTAGTTTATTACTCACTAAGATAGTGGGAGTATCGAGAAAATCAGTAGCAGGTGCTCAGACTAGCAGCCATGCCAGCTTGTTGAACTAGCATAGGGTTAGTTGGGTTTGGGAATCAAGTTGACTCGTCTGGATAGGTTATCAAGGTCAAACTGCATCTCAGAAAGCCTGAGGTTAGAGAGCTATGAAATGCTCAGATTTCAGATTTTTAAGAATCCTAAAGACTCAATGTTCAGAATAACACTAAGAAAATTCAGAGATGGAGCTTAGCATGTCAAAATTTGGGAATTGAGCTCACAAGAGCTTATATTTTTGTGTTTCAGAAATGCCAAAGATGATAAAGCCCATAAGCATTTAGCTCTAAAGTACTATCAAAGCCCAGAAGTTGGTTCAGCTGGAGACCGGTCAGTAGTTTTCTTGTTCAGCAGACTTGACAGAGGGCCATGAAGATTTTGAGAATATAGGTTTCAGGAGCTAATTTTGCATGGAAGAGCATCCGGAGCCAGCCACGTGCATTAGGAATGGGCATGGAGCCGAGGAAATTCAGTTGGAGGAAAACAAGAAAGAACGTCCAAAGGTCCAAAGAGTTGAAAGAATTTTATCTGGCTGATTCACCGCACACTACAATGATGAGGATGCTAAGGAAGTCAACAACAAGCAAGGGAGGGTGCAGTTTGACAGATTCCCAAGGTCATATTATATTTCTCTGTTGCTTCCTACTGAGGTTATTGGACCGGTAGGCTTGTGCTGTAGTGTGGTTAGTGTTGCAGAAGGTGCTTGAAGAGGGAAACTTACAGTGTCTTAGATGGAGTTATAAACCTATGATCGGATACTCTTATGGTAGAACAATCCCATTTTTTTATCTCATTCTTTATGTAGCTAACCCCATGACATGGATATGCATGTGTATGCAGAATAAAAGGGAAATATGCTTAATGCCATAACATTGTCCAAACGGCCAGGAGCCCATTTTTTTTATTTGGAAAAACCCTAAACATTTCTAATCATGCAGTATGCTTGGACCTAGACTTGAGTCTACTGCACATGAGGGAAGAACAAGGTTAAAGTGCCAGGGTGCTCAAGCCACTGTTTTTTTTTTATTTGAAAGGGGATCTTCAGAGGGTTGTAGAGCACTGGCCGGTCGACCGAAATTCTATTTCGGTCGACCAAATTCCCCAGAACTGGAAAGTTTACAGGGTTGACAGATTTTGGTCGACCAAAATTGGGGTTCGGTCGACCGAACCCACAGACAAGTCGACCTGGGATTGAGGGGAGTCGACTCCTTGCTCACAGTAGGGTTTTAGTTGTAGTTATATGATGCATTTGTGATATTTTAGCTTATTCAGAAATACATGAATGATGGTTTTAATCTACCCATGGCTCTTCTTTGTTCATGAAATGCACGAATGTGATTTGAAATTATTAGTGGGGTGCATGAGAATGATTTTTGGTTTGTTTATGTAATGCATATGAAGGTCTTATCTGTTCATGACATGCATATGAACGACACTAGCTTGTTTATGCAATGCATATGGATGATTTGATTTATTTATGCGATGCATATGACATGAGTAGTCTTGAGTGGGAAGCTAGAGCGAAGGGCCTTGGCCCTGTGCAGATCAATGCACAAAGAGGGCAGACAGAAGGGGCTAGTCCTGGGGGGGTCGACGCAAAGTGGCCATGGAGTCGACGCAAGAGTATTGGAAAAGGGGGGAGAGCTAGGTCAACGCTGGTAAGGATGGGGTCGACGTAGGGGGGAGGTTTTCTAGCAGAGGGGCCTTGTTTGGCGCACTCAATGCAACACATTGCAATGTGCATGGACTTGGTTTAAGCATTACTGATATAGTGGGGTTGTGCGTGCTAGAGGAGGTGCACGATAGGTTCATTATACAGAAGGCTCCTACATTTTTCTTTTCTGAAAACCAGTAGGGACCCCGTTTATGGACATGAGTTCATTGCATATAATTAAGGAAGGTGATTGTCATGCTCAGAGGTGCATAGGGGTTGCTCTTGTGGAAAAGAACTATGCAAAGCTCCACTGCGAAGCCATGTAGAGAATATTGCTTTGCTTAGGCCACCTACAGAGAATTCTTTGTTCATGAGGCAAGTGCCCAGAAGCCCGAGGCCATTTCACTCCATCAAACAGAATTTAATTAGGTGTCTTTGTACATGAATGCAATCATGCCATGCCCATGAAGAATGCTAGGCTTTCAGAATGCAATAAAAGGGGGGTGCATGAGGGGCTTCTGTTCATAGCAGGCCAACAGGGACTCTGTACTAATCAGATGCATAAAGATAAGTATATTAAACTCATGATGAATATGGAGTTATGTATGAATGAGAAGGAGGTCCTTAGTATGCTCGGATGTTTAGTAAATGCAGAGAGTTACTGGTTTGGCTCATAGCAATTCAGTAGTGGAGTGGGGGTTGGCTCAATTGTGCATTTGATTTCAGAAATGTAGAAGGGTTCTGCCTGTGATTTGGAACAATACAACAATAGAACTGCCCGATGGATATATTTGATCTTTCATCTGTTTTGAGTGCACATTCCTGCTGGGATTTAATTATGTTGTTTGCTTCATAGTTTCAACTGAGTGCACAGTCCAACATACCTGTAGAGATTCTGATCAGGATTCAATCTTATTAACCTCCCCTTTTCCTTTGAAGTGATCTCTTTCATTACTGTCAAACAGTGAGCTCCATTTAGATGGTTATTCATTGTAGCATTATTATTATATATATATATTTATTTTTTATTATGGTCTTGTTATCACTATTAGCTCATTTTCATCACTTCTTTTTTTTAAGTCTCAGATTCTGGGGAATTTTTGGCAGCACCTCCCCCGGACCGAAGTGTTTGGGGTTGGAAAAACAAAGCGCATCCACGGATGACCCGGGATGGTCTCTACAAATAAGAGGAAGTCACAAGCGGGCTTCTCTAGGATCCCAAATTGGGTAGAGAAGAAGCCCGAGGACTAGCCTACGAGGGGAGCTCCATGGACCCGGGGATTCGTAAGGCCATTCCTTAATGTGCAGCCATGGGCTGCTGGCTCTAGGGCCATTGATATCCATCATCTTGGGAGGCAGTCCTCCGGAGACCCTACCATGAAGAGGCAGGCCTCGGGGATGTGAGGGTGGTTGTGAGGAGCCACTCATTCATATGAAAAGAGAGGAGAATGGTGTATCTCTTCCCCATGAACAGACCCGCTAGGCATTCAGACATACAGTATAATGTTCATACATGACTGACATAGAAACCAATATGTAGAATGAGCGGGATAGCAGAAAACATGGGTTTCGATGGATTTTTTTTTTGGATGAACCAGGACCCCAACAACCCATGGACGAGGGTGATGAGGCCCATGGCCATTTCCAGAAAAGTCACATGCTCTGAACAACGAAGGATATACATATCAATAGAAATAAAAATTGTGCTCATTGAGCACACAAAACCTGTCTAGATCAAGGATGATGATCAGAGTCGGTCTGGCACATTGGGGAAGGGATTTGCATATTTGATGTAGCCCATAAGGGCATTAGCACGCTGAGATAGCGAGAGACAAACTCCAAAACATAATTGATAGATGGCAGCAGTACAGAGTTCATGGTGTTAATCTCTATCTTTGCAGATTAGAGGAAATTGAGCCGAACACCCATCCATCACAATTGGATGGGCTCGCTCTATACTTACTCATAATCCGGCCCGCTCCTTCACTTGATAAAGAAAAAGAAATAGAAAACATGTGATCATGATAAAAATTAGAAGGCACACCATCAAGATGGAATTCAGACAGAAGGGAGAACTTCTGCCCAAAATTGGGCTATAAACTTCTCATTCATTCATTTAAAACGAAGAATACATCATCCCCGGACTATCAAATTTGGGAAGCAAGAAAAGAAACGAATATACAACAAGCAAAGGAAAAGAAAAAAAAACAATGATGGGGGAGGGTGGAGCATTGCCTCCTTCCCTCCCCATGCAAGGCACACCTTCTCCCCCTCCCTTCTCCTTCACTCAGATGCGAGCGTAGGGCAGCTTGATCATTGGGCACTCCTTCACGGATAGGGCCTCACTTCTCTTTGCCAGCCAGCTAGCAATTCTTCTTCGGAGCTTTGCTTCTTCTTATAGCCACCATATCAGGGCACGGACGAGGAGTCGCTGATGATTGGCGGGGCTTGTCCACGCGTCTCTATACGGCTCCGTTCGAGCCTCTAAACGAGCTTTGACGCTCGACCACGCTTTGGGCATGAAGCTCCCACCGGTCCAGTGCAGATGGGAATCTCTATAAGTGGGGCTGCCACATGCGCTGCTCTCGTGTTTGCTGGATCAGAGCGCCAGGGCCCTACTGGAGCTAGCTCGCCAGTGCTGTCGCGGTGTATGAGGAGAGAGAGTGACTGAGGTCACGCTTTCATTGGTCCCGCGCGAAGAAGGCTGTGGCTGCTCCTTTGATTCGTCCGTTCATTTTTTTTTCTATTATTATTTTTTATTTTCTTTGTAACTCTGTTATTATTATTTCTTTTATCATTATTGATTTTTTTTGGTTGATTTTTTTTATTATTTTTGGTGCCAACAGACCCTTCCCTAAGCCTTGGGGTTGTGTGGCCTACCTCCACTCCACCGCCGGAGCCATTGGTGGACAAGAGCATGGCCACCTCTATATTTCAGCATGCATGGGGGTATCTTCAGACTGACCCCCTCCTTTCTCTGGAGGACTTGAGGAGGCAGTTGGCGGACTACACCCGAGGTTACCACAACCTCGATTTTCCACAGGAGCCCTGGATGACTAAGCTGACAGCGATATGGGCTGAGTACCTACGACTTCGTAAGACACATGAGCGGAGAGCTCAGAGGTTGGCTACCATCTGGGAGGAGTAGGAGAGGCTGGCTAGGCTTGCGGTGGCCGTGGCCGAGTAGAGGGGCAATGCCGAGGTGGCTCAGACACGCGCCCGGGATCGGGCTGCTCAACTGAAGGAGGCCAAGAGCAGGATCGAGGCCTTGAGGAAGGCCCTAGAGGAGAAAGTGTTGGCCACCAAGCACGCCAGGGTTGAGTGGCGAGAGGCTGTGAGCACGGTCGAGGTCAGTACTTAGATCTTGTCGACTCTTGAAGCGGAGTTCACGGCTGCTCTATCTCATCTGTCAGCGCTGGAGGAGGGCGAGCCCTGACTTGGTTGTACCTCTCTTTTTTTGTTAGATTCTGTGCCCAGTTGCATAGATTTCTTTTGTTACCCCAAGGGCATGTCTTGGGCTCCTTTTATAGAATATGAATGACAAAATACTGGATTTCTTTTTTTGTCACTCCTTGTGTCGTCCCCACCCTTTCTCTTGTGGAATAAGGATAGATGTATTGGCTGGCAACCACATACTGCTAGTCGTGGTTGATTCTTCTACTATACATTGGGATGTGCTTATAATATTATCTGCGTAAGATGTGTTGGCTTTGTTGCTCAGGACTGGAGGCTGGGAATTGGACGCCAGCGATGAAGTACTTGACGTTGGAGATGATAAGTACAATATGAAGTGATCTAGAAGGGGAGGGGATGAATAGATCACTGTTTTTCGTAGAATTAAAAAATACTGCAGAGTATATCGCTAAACGCAAATAACCTCGAGCTCCGACTATCGAAAATGATGCAATGTAGTTAATAGCTCAAGCAAATAGAAGGCATACCACAATATTACCACAATCGATCACACAAGGACTCAGAGGATTTTAAGGTGGTTCGGTCCTTCAGACCTACATCCACCCCACACTCAAACCGAGTGTGGCTTCACTAAAGGCTGGGCAACACAGCTTGCCAAACAACTGCTGATACACAGCTTCCCAGGAGAACAACCTCTCCTCTTCCTCCTACCAGGAGGGAACCTCTAGCGACCAGCAGTCACTAGAACCCAGAGACTCTCGTCTCTCTTCCTCTTTACCAAGAGGGAACCCCACTAGTAGCAGCCCTGCTACTAGTGAACCAGAGGTCGAAGACCCCTCTTCCTCCCAACCCGGAGGGAACCTACAAGCAGCCCACCTGCTGCTTGCAGACTGGAGATTGACTCTCCCTTCTTCTGATCTCACAGGAGGACCCCGACCTCAGTCCAGAGGATCGGAAACACAAACAAGAACAGTTGAAGAAAGGTAAGAACAATAAACGAAAAATACGATCGAAGGAAATCAAATGCCAGAAAATGGAAACAATGTAGCTCAGTACAGAGCAATAGACTTCGGATTTGATCCGCAAGTCAGAACAACTCTTCTGATCACTCTTCTGCTCTCTCTCTTTTTCTCTCTGCTATTCTTTCTTCTTTCTTTTCTTTTCCTGGATCGAAGGGCTCTCTATTTTCTTGCTTTTTTCTTCTATGCCACTCTTCTTCGATCACCTTCATCTGAGGACGAAGGATTCTATTTATAGCAGTAATAGTAGGTGGATAGGGCACAGAACGCGTGTGCCTCCCACGCTCGATCCAGAATCTTCCTGCCACGTGCCTTTATCAGATTGGTTCCTCTTGTCTCGGATCACGTGCAGCCCAGGAGTGTGGAATGTTCTTCCTCGGACCTGTAATGAGATTAAATCCATTAATACGCTGCATGGCCACAAAAACCAAAACTGCATGAGGTATATAGTAACAACACGACGTGACTATTACTCGAAATGACACAAGAACGACACGAGATACTCTGTAACAGGTCAGACACACAGAAGGAAATGACACGAGGTGAGGTTAAGCCAAAAGAGACACGAGGTCACGAAAGCAAAAACAACACGAGGACAACACGGGCTAACGACAGAAACCGACACGAAGTGGTTGCAAATATTCAAGACACGAGGTCTACGGAAGGCAACACGATGTGTGGTCAAGGCAAAAACGACACGAAGTCTAAAGCGAGAAACCAACACGAAGATAGAATATAAAGAAACGACTCGAAGTGAAAACAACACGAAGTGAAGTTTGACACGAAGTGAAGAACAACGACACGAAGTATAGTGGTGACAAACACACACTACACAGAAAGCGACACGAAGCCAGTAAGAACAACACAAGATGAAAACAACACGGGCTGACCACAACTTAAGGACGAAAACTAGAAACCGACACGAAGACAGATAAACACGAAGATGTAAACACAACACGAAAACATGGACAACAGTAACCGTCACGAAGTGTGGTTACTAAGTAGGAGCGACACGAGGTCTACAGGAAAACTACTCGAAGTTCATCAGAACTTTTAGAGCAGCTTCAGGAATACGACACGAAGACATGAGAAGAGAAGACAACACGAAGTGAAACGAACACTTGAACTTAGACTGACTTAGGGACTCAGCGAAAATAGACTCGAAGATAGGAATACAAACGGATGACATGAGCTAAGGATGACATGGAAACAACACAGTAAACGAAGACTGCACGAGGTGAAAGACAACACTCAATCAGACGACAACATGGCTAACTCGACACGAGGTGAAAACGCGAAGTAAGAAAGACATGAGGTTTAAGGAAAACAGCACGAAGACCGAACTTGTACGAACGCACGAAGTGTTACCTCTTAGCAGATTTTTCATATAAAACCATGTATAACTCAAGTGCAAGATATCTGATCAAAAATATCAACAACAATTAACATAGTGTTGCTCATCATCAAAACACTTAGGGAAGCCACAAAATCCAATAATCTCCCCCTTTTTGATGATGGCAACACTATATTAAGTATAAGAGATAAGTTCAAAAGAGATCATTTCAAGAGATTTAATGCAGACAAATTAAAGCAGACTTTCAACGCACTAGCTTCCTTGCTTCCTCTGATGACACCAGAACACTCCCCCTGAACACAATGGCATGCCACAAAAACTCTGAAACCGAAACCACACAATTCTCTCCCCCTTTGACATCATCAAAAACTAGGGGCAAATCTGAAGATACAGAGAAAGGAAAATTGCTGACTAGAGAGAGAAAAATAGGACAGAGTAAGGCAGATAAATGGAGGTTATTGAGATGTTTAGTCAATCAAGAAAGCCATTAATTTTATGTGAGGATTTTTGTAGATCAGTTAGTCAGACTGTGCAAAAACTGTGAATAAGGATTCGCTCCATACACAGAACCAGATTCTAAGCAAGTGAGTTACAAGATACCAGTTTGATCAAAGTAAGTCTTTACTGAGAGAGTATAAAGTAAGACAGTATGAAAACAAAGACCTGTGATATTGAGAACAAACAAATCAAGAGCTATACTTCAAGTGAGTAGGATCTTTAAAGATAGTCAAGATCAAAGGTAAGTCTGTCAAGTACACCTTTGACATTAGGGAGACACCTTGTTTAGAGGCATGAAACCCCAGTTACTCGGTGGCAGGACCACATTACCCCTTCTGACAAGAAGACAGAGATAGTATTCTAACTGGTGTTGACATTAAGGTGACACCTTTATCAGAGGCCAGACACCCCAGTTACTAACCAGATATGTACCATAGCTCTGTATGATCAAGACAATTAATAAGAAACCAGATAAGTACTGCCATCTCATGACATGGGATGTTTTTTTTTTTTTTCACTTCATTGATGAAAATCCCAGTTTCTCAATGAGCAGTTAACAAGGTTGACAATAATTTTATGAAATTTTTTGTTTTTTATTAACCAGCTCTTAAAACCTTGTTAATTAAGCTTGAGTCCGTTTGAGAACAATACACCAGATCCAAGGTGATTCAGACTAGAGCACAAAATACCTCATTTCGGACTCAACATTGACTAAGTAGGTATGCTGTACTGGCTAGATCAGAAGACAGTTACCGTGTAGGAAGATAATCTTTGAATACAGATTTTGATCTCAGTGGGACTAACAGCTGAAATTCCAACAAGAAATTAGATGAATAGTCTTAAAGGATAAAGCATCCAACACTTTCTTTTATACACCTAGTCAACCTGATTCTCTTTTGATGTCAGCAAGATGTCATTCGGAGTATGTTCAAATTAGGCCAAAGACCAAAGCACCTATTATAAATCTAGCTCCCCCTGAGACCTTGACCCCAACACAGACTTAACCAAGACAACCCTCAAAACACTTCAAAGAGAACACCATGAAGTTTGAACAGACTATTCAATCAAAACGGAGTGAGTCACCAAGCACTCAGAATGAAGTTATTTCTTCAGCAACAGACAATGAATATGATAAGCACAATAACACATGACATGGTATTCAGAAATCAAATGTTCAATCATGAAATTCTGTAAATACCTAGTTCTCTGCGCAAAGTGCTAAATTTTTCAGTATCCAGTGGCTTAGTGAAGATATCTGCAATTTGTGAGTTAGTGCCAACATGGATCAACTCAAAAGTTCTCTTAGCTACTTCATCTCGAATAAAATGATGCCTGATTTCAATGTGTTTAGTTCGGGAATGAAGTACAAGATTCTTTGCAATATTTATTGCACTAGTATTGTCACAAAAGATAGGAGTACAACCTATCTCAACCGAGTAGTCCAGAAGCTGGTGTTTTATCCATATAACCTGTGTGCCACAGCTCCCCGCTGCTACATATTCAGCTTCAGCAGTAGAAAGAGCCACAGAGTGTTGCTTCTTGGATCCCCAAGAGACTAAGCATCCTCCTAGATATTCACAGTGACCACTAGTACTCTTCCTGTCCAATTTACATCCTGCATAATCTGCATCAGTGTATGCAATGAGATCTAACTTACATGATGCAGGATACCAGAGACCTAGATCATGTGTGGTAGATAAGTATCTAAAGATTCTCTTTACAGCTGCCAGATGTAATTCAGTAGGCCTAGCATGGTATCTGGCACACATCCCTACACTAAATTGAATGTCGGGCCTGGATGCAGTTAAGTAGAGGAGTGAACCGATCATACTTCTATATAGTTTAGCATCCACCTCTTTACCTTTTTCGTCTGAATCCAGTGAGGAGCTGGTACCCATGGGTGTTGAGATTGTCTTGAGGTTGGTCATTCCAAACCTTTTCAGCATCTCCAGAGTATACTTGGTTTGATTTATGAAACAACCATCCTCCATTTGTTTGACCTGCAGTCCAAGAAAATATTTTAGTTCGCCAACTAGACTCATTTCAAATTCTTGGGACATAGACTCAGAAAAATCTTTACATAATTTTGAATTGTTAGATCCGAAAATGATATCATCAACATATACCTGGACCACAATTAACTCCTTTCCGAGACTTTTGGTGAATAGGGTTTGGTCAACCTTACCTCGAGTGTAGCCCTTGCTCACAAGGAACTCAGAAAGTCTCTCATACTAGGCTCGGGGAGCCTGCTTCAATCCATAGAGGGCTTTATTCAACCTAAAAACCATGTTAGGCTGAACAGAGAAATTAAACCCAGGAGGTTGTTCAACATATACTTCTTCCTTCAATAGCCCATTTAAAAATGCGCTTTTGACATCCATTTGCTGTAGCCGAATGTTTCTAGAGCATGTAAATGCAAACAGAATTCTTATAGCTTCCATCCTAGCTACTGGTGCATAGGATTCATCAAAATCCACACCAAATTCCTGACTGTAGCCTTGAGCTACAAGTCTTGCTTTGTTTCTAGAGATAGCACCATTTTCATCAATCTTATTTTTGAAAACCCATTTAGTGCCAATGACATGAGTGTTTTCAGGTCTAGGAACTAGTTTCCATACATTATTTTTCTCAAATTGATTTAATTCCTCACCCATGGAGGATACCCAAGAATCATGCTTTAAAGCCTCTTCCACAGTCTTGGGTTCTACCTGAGATGTCAAAGCAGCTAAGTCATGTTCTTGGACAGTTCTAAAATGAGACCTTGTCCTAGTGGGATCATGCAAATTACCTATGACATTTTCACTAGGATGATCTTTGTAAAATATTACCTCACCTGAGGGTTCACCTACCTCAGTTGCTCCTTCTTGTTGTAAGTTTTCTGGTTGAGCAGTTTGCTGCATCTCTTCTTCTTCAATTTTCTCCAAGAAATCTCCCTCATCAGGTGACTCCCTGTCATCATTTATCTTTTTGTCAGATAGAACATTCTCATCAAACACTACATGAGGTGTTTCTTCAATAGTTTGCTCATCTTTATTGAAGACTCTGTAAGCCCTAGAGGTTTCTGAATATCCGAGAAAAATTCCACGAGAGCTTCTTGCTTCAAACTTATCCAAACCATTCTTACCATTATTGTGGATGAAACATTTGGAACCAAAGATTTTAAAGTAAGAAATGTTTGGCAGCTTACCCTTGAGGAGTTCATAAGGAGTTTTCTTATGAGTAGGTCTTACCAAGGCTCGATTTAAAATGTAGAATGCTGTATTTGCAGCTTCTGCCCAAAATCTCCTTGGAAGTCCACTCTCAATCAGCATAGTCCTGGCCATTTCAATTATTGACCTGTTTCTTCTCTCAACAATTCCATTCTGCTCCGGTGTCCTGGGAGAAGAAAATCTGTGAGTCACTCCCTCTCTTGAGCAAAATTCAGAGAATGAAGAGTTTTCAAACTCTCCTCCATGGTCAGACTGAATTGTAATGATATTATGTTCACCTTGCAGTTTGATTTTATTAAAAAGTTCTTCAAAGTGAACAAAAGCATCATTTTTATTTGCTAAACAGAGCAACCAAGAAAATCTAGTGAAGTCATCAACTATGACTAGACCATATCTCTTACCTGACAGGCTTTGTATTCGAGTAGGACCAAAGAGATCCATGTGCAAGTGCTGTAGTGGTTTAGATGAAAGACCTTCAGTTCTCAACTTAAAAACTGCACGAGTCTGTTTACCTTGAGCACAAGCATCACAGAGCTTGGACCCTAACTGGAATTTTATTTTGGGCAAACCTCTGACTAGGTTATAATTAGACAGTTTATTCAAAGTAGACACACTAGCGTGGCCTAGACGCCTATGCCAGTCAAAAGCAACCTGTTCAGAATTAGCAGACAGACACAAGTTTGTTTCAGAATTATCATCTAGATCAACGATGTACACATTATTTACTCTATGACCTTTGAACATGATGTTATCAGAGTTCAGCTCAAAAACAGTGCACGAGTTGTGGTCAAAGAGTACCTTGTGTCCTTTGTCACAAAGTTGACTTATACTTACCAAGTTGTGCTGAAGTCCTTCTACAAGATACACATCTTCAATGGAGTTAGTGGAGGACTTACCAATCGTACCAATTCCAATTATTCTACCTCTGTTATTTCCTCCGAATTTGACCAAGCCCCCAGACTTCATTTTTAGTTTGCTAAATTTGGACCGGTCTCCTGTCATGTGCCTGCTACAGCCGCTGTCAAGATACCACTTGTTATGCTCAGCTGCCAGGCTGACCTGCAAAAAATTCAGACAGAGTAATGTGGGACCCAATTCAAATTGGGTCCAGAACCAGTTTTCAGATTATGCAAAAAACACTTGGGAATCCACATTTGTTTTATAGTTCTCTTCAGTGGTTTTATGTGGGTTGATTCTTCCCTTTTGTCGTTTCTTGGTGAGTGTTGAATAAGCTTATTCCTATTTGAACTATGCTGTTTCTGAACAAAGACATTGTTGGTTGGCCTCTTAGAGGATACGCGTGTGTGTTGAGCATAATTCATGTAAGCATTTTTACTCCAATAAAATTTGTGCTGAACCTGGTGAACGTTGCCATGTTCTACTTGATAATTAGCATGATGAGCTTTCTTAACAAAACTTTTCACCCTTTTTGTGACATCAATAGGACTGGTTCTGTGAGAACCTTTGTTCCCCACCTGTTGTACATGAGCAGTTCTTGTTTCAGGATTTCCCGACTTAGGTTGCTGACCAGTGGATTGAATGAATTTGTCGGTCGAAAACTTCATTGTAGAGACAGATTTGGAACTGGATGGTGTTTCCAGTTTCTCTTTGCCTTTGGCGGGGTAGAACGTGGTAGTCTTAAATTCAAAGGGTTTTTTACTAGTAGGATTGTATCCTAATCCCTCCCTATTGAAGTTTACCCTCGACCCCAGAAGGACATTCAGGTTGTTTCTCCCCTCTGTAAACTTCTCAAGCACTTTTTCTTTGTCCTCAATCTCCTTCTGAAATTCATTGCATTTGTCCTGGAGTTCCTAATTAACTTTTCTAACTGCCTCATATTTTTCAGCCATCAGTCTAATCTCTCCTTTACACTCTTCAGCTTTACACTTCAGCTCATCCATTCTAGCTAGACTCTCCTCTCTTTCCATTCTCAACCTCTCAATCTCACCTTTAACCTGGTCTAGCTCAATGGCCATCTCCTTGGTTTTCATGTTATCAGTGACAATAGAAGAGTGTTCTTCAGACAGAGAATGAAACTTACGTCTAAGCATTCTGTGCTCCTTGTTTAAACAATTATATTTACTTAACAGATCGCCATAGGCGTCCTCCCAATCATCCAAGGTAAAATTCTCAAATAAGTTTGTTACCTCTTTCTCATGGTCGGCCATGAGGCAGATCTTTTCTTCATTTTCACTGGACGAAGTGGCTTCTGGGTCCTCCTCCTCATCGCTCCATGTGCACAGCATGGCCTTCTTCTTCTTGTGCACCATCTTCTTCTGGTGTCCTAGAGCCTTAGCTTGTAGCTCTGGACATTCACTTTTCATGTGACCGGGTTTCTGACAATGATAGCAAGTGATCTTCTTAGTAGACCGGTTCTTCTCAAATCTTCGCTTAGGAGACTTCATTGCAGCATTAAATTTCTTCCTCTTGTAGAATTTTCCTTTAGTTCTCAGGAACTTTCTGAATTGCCTGGTGAGCATAGCTCGCTCGTCCTTGTCCAGGTCTGAGAATCCATCAGAGCCTTCGCTGCTATCATCACTGCTGCTGCTGCTGCTGTTGTTCTTCTTAGCATGTCGTGAGACCTTCAGAGCAACATTCTTTCCCTTTCTGTCATGCCCATCGTTTCCATGTTTGAAATTCATTTCATGGGTCATGAGGGATCCAATCAGCTGGGTTACTGTCATGATGGATAAATTTCTTGATTCCTCTATTACAGTCACCTTGGTTTCCTAGACGGGAGTTAGAGACCTAAGGATCTTCTTGACTATGTCTTCTTGTTGAATATCCTTTCCAAGGCCCTTCAGACTGTTGATGATCACAGATAATCTGGCATACATTTCTGTGATCGACTCCTCTGGCTTCATCTTAAATAACTCATATTGAGTTGTAAGTATGTTGATCTTGGTAGCCTTCACCTGAGATGTGCCCTCATAAATTAACTGCAAATCATCCCACATGTTCTTTGCAGTCTTGCACGCTGAGATCCTCGAATACTCTTCAGGGTGGACGGCGCACTGTATGATGTTAAGAGCTGTCCAATTCAGTGCGGAGAGTTTGACCTGATCTTCTGTCCACATATCTTCATTCGGTGGAAGGGTGTATGGACCATCTGTAATAACTTTCCATAGCTTGTGGCTTTGGGCCCTGATAAAGACTTCCATCCTGTTCTTCCAGAAGAAGTAATTATTACCGTCAAAGAAGGGGGGACGGGTGATAGACTGCCCATCAGCTATGAAACTGCGAGGACCAATGGATCCGTTTCCCTGGCCGTTGGACCACATTCTGGGAAAAACCTGCTCTGATACCAACTGATAAGTACAATATGAAGTGATCTAGAAGGGGAGGGGATGAATAGATCACTGTTTTTCGTAGAATTAAAAAATACTACAGAGTATATCGCTAAACGCAAATAACCTCGAGCTCCGACTATCGAAAATGATGCAATGCAGTTAATAGCTCAAGCAAATAGAAGGCATACCACAATATTACCACAATCGATCACACAAGGACTCAGAGGATTTTAAGGTGGTTCGGTCCTTCAGACCTACATCCACCCCACACTCAAACCGAGTGTGGCTTCACTAAAGGCTGGGCAACACAGCTTGCCAAACAACTGCTGATACACAGCTTCCCAGGAGAACAACCTCTCCTCTTCCTCCTACCAGGAGGGAACCTCTAGCGACCAGCAGTCACTAGAACCCAGAGACTCTCGTCTCTCTTCCTCTTTACCAAGAGGGAACCCCACTAGTAGCAGCCCTGCTACTAGTGAACCAGAGGTCGAAGACCCCTCTTCCTCCCAACCCGGAGGGAACCTACAAGCAGCCCACCTGCTGCTTGCAGACTGGAGATTGACTCTCCCTTCTCCTGATCTCACAGGAGGACCCCGACCTCAGTCCAGAGGATCGGAAACACAAACAAGAACAGTTGAAGAAAGGTAAGAACAATAAACGAAAAATACGATCGAAGGAAATCAAATGCCAGAAAATGGAAACAATGTAGCTCAGTACAGAGCAATAGACTTCGGATTTGATCCGCAAGTCAGAACAACTCTTCTGATCACTCTTCTGCTCTCTCTCTTTTTCTCTCTGCTATTCTTTCTTCTTTCTTTTCTTTTCCTGGATCGAAGGGCTCTCTATTTTCTTGCTTTTTTCTTCTATGCCACTCTTCTTCGATCACCTTCATCTGAGGATGAAGGATTCTATTTATAGCAGTAACAGCAAGTGGATAGGGCACAGAACGCGTGTGCCTCCCATGCTCGATCCAGAATCTTCCTGCCACGTGCCTTTATCAGATTGGTTCCTCTTGTCTTGGATCACGTGCAGCCCAGGAGTGTGGAATGTTCTTCCTCGGACCTATAATGAGATTAAATCCATTAATACGCTGCATGGCCACAAAAACCAAAACTGCATGAGGTATATAGTAACAACACGACGTGACTATTACTCGAAATGACACAAGAACGACATGAGATACTCTGTAACAGGTCAGACACACAGAAGGAAATGACACGAGGTGAGGTTAAGCCAAAAGAGACACGAGGTCACGAAAGCAAAAACAACACGAGGACAACACGGGCTAACGACAGAAACCGACACGAAGTGGTTGCAAATATTCAAGACACGAGGTCTACGGAAGGCAACACGATGTGTGGTCAAGGCGAAAACGACACGAAGTCTAAAGCGAGAAACCAACACGAAGACAGAATATAAAGAAATGACTCGAAGTGAAAACAACACGAAGTGAAGTTTGACACGAAGTGAAGAACAACGACACGAAGTATAGTGGTGACAAACACACACTACACAGAAAGCGACACGAAGCCAGTAAGAACAGCACGAGATGAAAACAACACGGGCTGACCACAACTTAAGGACGAAAACTAGAAACCGACACGAAGACAGATAAACACGAAGATGTAAACACAACACGAAAACATGGACAACAGTAACCGTCACGAAGTGTGGTTACTAAGTAGGAGCGACACGAGGTCTACAGGAAAACTACTCGAAGTTCATCAGAACTTTTAGAGCAGCTTCAGGAATACGACATGAAGACATGAGAAGAGAAGACAACACGAAGTGAAATGAACAATTGAACTTAGACTGACTTAGGGACTCAGCGAAAATAGACTCGAAGACAGGAATACAAACGGATGACATGAGCTAAGGATGACATGGAAACAACACAGTAAACGAAGACTGCACGAGGTGAAAGACAACACTCAATCAGACGACAACATGGCTAACTCGACACGAGGTGAAAACGCGAAGTAAGAAAGACATGAGGTTTAAGGAAAACAGCACGAAGACCGAACTTGTACGAACGCACGAAGTGTTACCTCTTAGCAACTTTTTCATATAAAACCATGTATAACTCAAGTGCAAGATATCTGATCAAAAATATCAACAACAATTAACATAGTGTTGCTCATCATCAAAACACTTAGGGAAGCCACAAAATCCAACAGGAGACTGGATACTGGGTATCAGATTCTGGGTGCTAGACACCGGAGGCTGAGTATTGGATACTGGAGGCTGGGTATAGTGTACTACATACTTAGCACTGGGTACTGGGGATTGGGCTATGAGTATTGGGGCTGGGCACTGGATATTGGGGCTGAGCACTGGGCACTGGGAACCGGATACCGGGTACTGGGGGTCTTCCTGAGCGAGGCTTGTTGACCGGGATGACTGGAAATCAGAGGACTGTGAGGTAACCTGTACGGGTCTGTTAATTTGTGGGACTAGCAACTGGAAGTTGGTGGTTGGAGGCTGCCTTATGAGGACATGGTATGATGTTGCTGGGGTCTACTGGAGGCTAGGGCCGACCTATGATGGTGTGTTGGCCCGAGCTGCTGGGGTTGTCGGAGGGCTGAAGTATGTCAGCCACAATTGGTCCCCAGCTAGCTTGGTGTCGACATGTTGTTAGCCGGAAATGTAGTTCACATTGGCCTGGAAAATTGGCACCGGAGCTAGCTAGCTAACCGTTAAAGTGGTGTAGCTGGAGACTGGGACGAGAGCTGGAGCTGGCCGGCTGACCGCTAGGGGTGTTGTAGTCGGAGACTAGGATTGGAACTAGAACTGGGACTGGTGTTGAAACTGGAACCGGAGCTGGCGGGCTGAGCATTTAAGGTGCTCTAATCAGAGGCTGGGACTGGTGTTGAAACTCGAACTGGAGCTGGCCGGCTAACCATTTAAGGTGTTGGAGCCGGAGGTTGGGACTCGAGCTAGAACTGACGATGACCGACCCTCGGGGGTGTAGTGGCAACCATTGTTGTAGAGTGATGTTGGACCCACCGTCGGTGGGATGTCGTGGTCGATGGCTTTTGTCGGTGAGGAGTAGAGAGGAAGAGAGTTTTTTTTTATTCTCCTTACCAGCTTTACCGCCCTTGTGAGTTTTTGCCAGAGGTGGCCCCCTTTTACTTTTTTCGGTGTCCCCTTGCGGGTTTTCATACCGAGGGGTTACCTAATTTTGCCTGAGGTGCCCTTGCAGGTTTTCACCTCAGCCGGGTTACGGGCCTTTTTGACCTCAGTCACCTCCAAGTGAAGAGAATGACTGAGTCTGCCGAGGCACCTCTATTTTTAACCCCTTTTCTTTTTTATGCTCTTTTTTTTTTGCTTCTCTGAGAGCATGAAGGTGGCATTGTGGCTGGTACTAGACGTCCTCAGCCTGCAGTTATGAGGACGATGCTGGGAGATTGATCATCATGAATGTATGGCACTAGTACTTGAACAGACTAACTGGCTATGGTGCCACATTAGCTTGCAAGGATGGAGGAAACGACTGGTCTCACCCCTTAGAGGGGTGGCTACTAGAGTGTATGTGACGGCTGGAGCACGCGCCTTAGTCTGGGTGGCGTGTGAACTCATGCTCTGGGGTGTGGTACAACTTCATGTGCTTACTGTTGAGAGGTAGGAACGACTTGTTACCCTTGTGGTCCGTGACCGTGTAGGCTTCACCCTCATAAACATCGTGAATGGTGTATGGACCTCGCCAGTTGGGTTGTAATTTTCCACTGGGGTGCCCTACCATGACCTCCTTTTCCTTAATCATGATGAGGCTGCCTTGGTTAAAGGCTCGTTGTTTGACGAGCTTATCGTATGCTTTAGCCATGCAGGCCTAGTACACTTGTAGATGTCTGTAGGCCTCGAGCCGCTTGCCTTCTAGACCGGTAAGCTCTTCTAGCCTTCTCTGGTATTCATCTTTGTCTGGACCGGCAAGGCCGGTGTGGACCGCTATTCGGTAAGATGCTAGCTGGATCTCGATGGGAATGATGGCTTTTGCCGCATAAACGAGGGAGAATGGTGAGCACCCCGTAGGGGTCTTGTAAATCGTCCGGTAGGCCCACAGTGCCTCGAACACTTTTTCACCCCAGTCACGCTTTCGGTGGCTAACTATCTTAGCCAGAAGCTTGTAGAGAGTTTTGTTGAAGGCCTTGGCCAGGCCGTTAGCCTGAGGGTTGTAGACTGAAGAGGTTCTCCAGTCGATGCGAAATTTGGCCGCCAATTGATATACGGCCCTATTCTTGAATGGTGTGCCATTGTCAGACATTATACGGCTAGGAGTACCGAATCAGTAGATGATGTTGTGCCGGACAAATCTGGCCACCACTTCTCCATTGACCTCCCGTAGGGAATGGCCTCGGCCCATTGAGAGAAATAATCAGTGGCGGCTAGAATATATTTGTGACCTCTGGAGGACGGGGGGAAGGGTCCCGCGATGTCCATTCCCCATTCTACAAATGGCCATGTGGGGGCCATTAGATGCAGTGGATTGGGAGGTCTTCTGGGCACCAGGCCAAAGGCTTGGTGATGCGGGACGGATAGCGAACCTGTGACTCTAGCTCACGGACGTCCTTAAGCAAGGGAAACGTGGGACCGTGCGTGGTTGAGAAACTGACAATGAGCCTCGGGTATCGACTTTTCCGCATGTACTCGGATTGAGTCACGGGACGGGTTCACTCACTCACTCTCGCAGCGGTGATTGAAATGATATATCGAGCTAATTACCTATCACTTTAGCAGCGGCATAAGAGTATATATACGAATTGAGCAAATGTGATAAAGAGGGAGGCGAGTTTACCTCCACGCTCCGGGCGTGGGGAAGACGACCCCGACCGAAGCTCGTACTCCCGGTGTATAAATATTAACAATAATTACATAAATGATTTTAAGGCCCACTCCATGCAGGGAGGTAAAGGGTTACAATGTGAGACCCGGGAGTAGCGAACTTGGGTTGATGGGCAGCAATTTGGACGGTTCTCGGGCCGGAGACGAGCTGCTGATCGGCACGGTTCTGTGGGGCCCGTGGGATAGCAGGTGGGTTCGGTTGCTGGGAAGGCGGTACCTGGGCGTCTCCTTGCTGCGGCGGCCAGCTGGGACGCTATTGGGGGGTTGCTGATCAATCCCCGGGAGCGGCGGAGACCGAAGGTGTGTCGGCGTATTTTTCGAGGAATTAATTGCCGGACTGCTTCTACTGGCTGGACTCGGATCTGATCTGCGCGCCTTCACGAAAAGAATTCTTGCGGCCAGATCCGATGTTGGATCGACACAAACTTGGTACTGATGGATGGAGGACTCAGAGGGCTACAACATATAATTATTTCAGATCCATCAAGTGAATGGATTGAAAATAAAAATGACTGTTCCTCAAAGGTTTCTGCTAGCTTGGACTTACAGACACACAGAACAGACTGAGATCTGTCTGAAAATGAATTTTGACCAAAAGGAAAACAATAGATCTAAACTCCAGAAAAATTATGGGTGGAAGGGGGGAAAGTGAGGACCACATATGAATTTTTTTGGGAATTTTTGGAATGTATAAGGGGGCAGGAAAAATAGAAGAACAGACTCTTATCCTGTAGATCTACTGATTGGCAGACTGTCAGGGGTGGAATTAAAATTACGGGAAAAATACCAAATGATCTCTGATTGGCACGAAATTTAAGATGGAGATAGGGGATAACAAGGGGAACAAACACTCAAAATTGTAGCTTGATCAGATCTCCTGATTTAGAGATGAAATTCGGGCTTCAACATTTTGTCCTGATGTGGACAGAACTCCGACGCGGTGGCGGTGGTGGTGCGACGGCGGCTCGATGGCGGCGGCGGCGGCGGTGCTGAGCTTCACACTCATAGAGGGAGAGATGGGGAGGTGATAAGTGCTAAATTTTATATCATAAGTTTCATGACATTCATCATCTTTACGCATTAAATGAATAAAGTTGTGCTACATGCGCAGTTAATTTCATTCTCACCACTATTTGAGTCTGCATGTATTTTGTCATCTTTTTGAGTGAAAATGGCCATGTGAGAAACATTCATGAATTTGCACAATTATTTGGAAATCATTTTTTGGATGAAATATGTTGATATTTTGAATTTTTTAAATTTGTAGGAAATTACGACCGAGATCCAGTCGCCATTTAATGAACGCCCTTCTGAGAGGGCGCATATTCAAGATACTGCGACACAAGGCCAGGCACCAATTCAATTATGCATAAAATTAAGAAAAATAGGAAAAGAAAACTGCGCCCGTTCATGAAGTCGCTATTTCCTGGATTTATGGAAAAAAGAAAATATCAAAAATAAGAAAATAAAGAAATTATGCCCGCGTGAAGAGTCGCCCATAAAGGAATTAACGCCCAAGAGAAGGTCGCTATTTTAGTCTGAAGCAGAAGTAGAATCGGGAAGGTCTCTTTGAAGCTATCTTACTATTATTTGAGCTTATCTCTCAGTTATTTAAGGAACGGAGGACTCTAAGGATGGCAAGAAGTCTAAATGGATCAAGTTGCATTGTTGGAAACTGGTTTTTGGATCAAATTGGAAACCCACGATCGTGGAAGGGTTCTAAACCCTATAAAAAGGATGCTGTGTTCGACCTTGGAAGGGGATTCGCCTTACTTCTAGCTTAATTTTTATACTTTACCTTTCATCTTTTTAATTTACTTTCTTCTACAAAGTTGTTCATTTTTAAGTCTTCTACAAATTCTTCTTCTTCATCTTCTTCTAATTCTTTCCCTGTTTTAAGGTATTCCCAGTTTTTCAAGCATCTATCCATGTGATGTTACTGTTCATGCTTTTTTTATAAACCTTGCTCTTTCTCATTTTTCTCCTTCTTCTCCTCTTCTTCTCTTCTTCAAAGTTGTTCGTTTGTAGGTGTTCTTCATCTTCTTCATCTACCTCTTCTTCTAATTCTCTACCGTTTTTAAGTTAGAAATTGTTTTTCAAAGTTCAATTTTTCTAGATTTCACTGTTCATCTGCGCCGATAGATCCTGATTTTTCATATTTTTCACCTTATTCCTCTCATTTTCTGTCTCTGAGTTCTCATCAATCTTCTTTATCTTCCGCAGATCTCCAACTTTATCTTCTTCCACTTTTCTAAATCTTCTCCATTTTTAAGTTATTTCTCTTTCAATCACCCTCTGTTTTCAATATAATTTCACTTCATTTTTCTTCTATTCTCACCACCGTGCTCTCTCCTCCTCACCCTCTTCAATTTAGTTTCGAAACACACATACGCACATACATGAGTTCACAGTAAGTTTCTTCTTTCCCTTCTATCCTCTTTCTCTCTTCTATTCTTCCACACATCCCAAGGCGAATTCTCTTCCATTGGTCCTCTCACAGCGTCGGATTCCAAGGCAGGGCGATCTTCATCAAAGGCTTGGCAAGGAGGCGGCGACATTCTTCATCCTAATTCCCTGGCTATTTTCTTTCCTTTTCTCTTTTATGCCCAAGTTGTAATTTTTAATTTCATAGAGTGTGACTTTCCACTTTCATATTAATAAGATTCATCATTTGAGCAAAATTGTGATTGTCTTTCTCTTTCTATCTCTTCCAATTTCTCTTCTTAAACCTTCTCATATTCTTTAATTAGTTTTCTTTCAATTTATTTTTCCTTAGTTTTAATCTCACTCAAAATTTGATTTTTTCAAAGCACATGGATTTTGCCAACTTGTTCTATAGAGATTTTTCCTCCTCGTGGGATCGACTCCACTTACCACTATATGTTTGATTTTTTCAATCTTCTTAAGTGAGTGAGTGCAAATATTTTTAAAATTGTGGCACGGCTTTTCAACGACGGGTTTGTGACTATCAGGAGGCTTCACACCTCAAGAATTTCGCAGAAATCCATCTGCAAGGGGGTGGGAGAGAGAGAGGGGCGCCCTTGGGCTCTTGGAGGCAAATGCCAATTTTCTGATTTCTTCTTCATTAATTCTTACAAAATGAAAAATACATAGGTTATATAGAAATATACAAATGACTAAAACTAGCCCTAGATCTAGAGTTTGGGAGGGGTAAACTAGGGATGGAATATTTAATCCCCATGTGGTCAAATGACCAAAATATAAAAAATTACAACAAGCATTAAACAATATTAAATGGGGGGCGCCCCTTGACTTAAGGGGCCTTCAATTTTAAAATATTCATTTTTTGTCCTCCCTTGGTCCAAGTCCAATCTTGGACTTTGAACCAGTCCCACATGGGCCCTAGAACCTAGGTGGACCAATGGGAAAGAGGGTGGGTGACCCTGCTGGACCCATTGGCATTTTACAAAAAAAATTCAAAGACTAACCATTTGGCTTATAATGCCTTACAATTGCAAACTTAATTAGACAAGGATATAAATACAAACAAAAGGACACAAATGTAAAATAAAAATGTTAGTGCCCGGTGTTGATTCCCATCAATTCTCCCCGGGTGGGAAGAACTCGACCCCGTTGAGTAAGGGGTGCGGCAATGCCGTGGCTCTTGCGGATCCGTCACCGAACCAGAAAGCGCGGAGTACGCTCCACTCCAAGTAAATCGTCACCTGCTCATCCCGTATATATTCGATATGCACATGCTGCTGTGGGAAAGAGGCTGGTGGTGGACACTCCGAGGTGGGGTCACTCTCAAAGGAAGGAGACGGCTCAATGACTCACTAGGAATCACCGTTGAATCCCTATATGTGACTAGATCCGACACAGAGATAGAGATGAACCCATATTCCGGCAAGTCTACAACGTACGCATTGAATCCGACTTGCCTCGCACTCGAAGGGACTAACATCGCGAGCTGACATAGACCAACTCGTATGCAGACTCTCACAAACTGTACGAAACAAAGACTCACACATGACCCTAGGCAATAAATGACCCTAGGCAAACCTAGACACTCATAGTACTACTATGACTAACGACAAAGGGACATAAACACAAGGGACATATGAAGGAAGACTCGGTAAGGATGACGGTCACCCTCTATATACACTAAGTGTAAAGAAAGACTGACCCACAACTTGTTGCCGTGAGTTTCATCCCTCGTCAACTGTCACCGGTTTGAGAAGACTCACCCTCGGGTATGAAAGTGCGGGAGGATCAGGAGGCAGGTGACGGGAATGTAATCCGGACGTCTAGTGTGAAGCACGACAAAAAGGAAGTCCGGATACTATCTCTTGTACGCATGGCAGAAATCCAACCATACCGTGTCAACATGGGGCGTCGACAGTGGTATGGTAGTCACTAGTGGCTACGCTACCATAGGGGAGACGGGTAGAAGTGGGATGGTGGGGTCCACCGAGGACAAAGTGGGCGGGACAGACAGGTCCGGGATGACTGGTGGGATTGGGGTGACTAACAGTCCCTGGCCCTCTATTGGATCACTCTCTAACCCCAAAACATCAGCGAGGTACTCCTCGGCCAACTCTTGGTCAGCCTCATAACTCACTTGAATAGGCCCGGGTGAGGCATCCTCCGAATGGTTGTCCTCTAAGGTAGGGGAATGCGAAGGACACGGGTCGGAGAAATGGCTAATCCCACTACAGGGGGCCACATGGTTGGGCTTCGGGAGAGGTGGTGGGCATGAGTCTGGAGGCAAAATGGGCCGCTGGGGTTGGGTGGTTGGTGACACGGAGGTGGTCGGCTGAATGCCGTCGTGGAAGACGAACTCACCGGGTAGGTGAGGTGGGTATAAGGTACATGTCCTCCTATCCCGGTCAAAGGTCGCTCTCCTTTCTTCCAACCAATCTTGCCCTAAAATGATGCATGGTCCAGCAAGTGTATCGACATTGCACCATGCTCCATTGTCATAAAAAACTAGGCCGAACCTCCATTGGAACTCTACGAATGCTAAGCCACCATCGAGAACAATCTCTCCGGTCTTAGAGAGCGACTCAACTATATCTTGTGAGACACAGTTAGACGACACCCTACTGATGAAGTCGATCTCCGTATGCAACCCATTATAGGTCGCTGGAACGACTCGGTTGTTGGCTTAGGGGTCGGGTGTCGGGCCATGAAAGCATTGAATTCGGCCACTAGGGATGACCAATCCGACGCATGGTCTTGGGAAATGGGCATGGGGGTGGCGGGTAGTGGACATGCAGACACACGGTGACAAGACTGGACTCTCTTGGACTAGACACGACCCTAAAACATCAATGCAAAGTTGGAGTACCGACTCGACTACAAACCTGGGCTCAACGAATATCCTATACGTGGCGGAGTTTTGATCCGAAGATCGCACTCACGCAAGTGTGCTACCTTCCCGATAGGCGTAACCTATCATTCCGGGAACACCTTTTGATATATCGGGTAAAGGAATGCAAATGCAACCTTAGACCGACTTAGACACTTTGTTTCTCTTTTTTAAACAACGACTACTCTAGACTCAACCTTCCGCTCTGATACCAATTTGATGCGGGACAGACAGCGAACCTGGGACTCTAGCTCACGGACGTCCCTAAGCAAGGGAAACGTGGGACCGTGCGCGGTTGAGAAACCGACAATGAGTCTCGGGTATCAACTTTTTCGCGTGTACTCAGATTGAGTCACGGTACGGGTTCACTCACTCACTCTCGCAGCGGTGATTGAAATGATATATCAAGCTAATTACCTATCACTCTAGCAGCGGCATAGGAGTACATATACGAATTGAACAAATGCGATAAAGAGGGAGGCGAGTTTACCTCCACGGTCCGGGCGTGGGGAAGACGACCCCGGCCGAAGCTCGTACTCCCGGTGTACAAATATTAACAATAATTACATAAATGTTTTTGAGGCCCACTCCACGCAGGGAGGTAAAGGGCAACAATGTGGGACCCAGGAGTAGCGAACTCGGGTTAACAGGCAGCAATTTGGACGATTCTCGAGTTGGAGACGGGCTGCTGATCGGCACGGTTCTATGGGGCCCGCGGGATAGTAGGTGGGTCTGGTTGCTGGGAAGGCGGTACCCGGGCGTCTCCTTGCTGCGGTGGCCTACTGGGGCGCTGCTGGGGGGTTGTTGATCAATCCCCGGGAGCGGAGGAGACCGAAGGTGTGCCGGCGTATTTTCTGAGGAATTAATTCCTGGACTACTTCTACTCGCTGGACTCGGATCTAATCTGCGCGCCTTCACAAAAAGAATTCTTGCGGCCAGATCCAGTGTCGGATCGATGCAAACTTGGTACCGATGGATGGAGGACTTAGAGGGCTACAACATATAATTATTTCAGATCCATCAAGTGAATGGATTGAAAATGAAAACGACTGTTCCTCAAAGGTTTCTACTGGCTCGGACTTACAGACACACAGGATAGACTGAGATCTGTCTGAAAATGAATTTTGATCGATAGGAAAATAATAGATATAGACTCCAGAAAAATTGTGGGTGGAAGGGGGGAAATGAGGACCACATATGAATTTTTTGGGAATTTTTGGAGATGTATAAGGGGGCGGGAAAAATAGAAGAATAGACTCTTATCCTGCAGATCTGCTGATTGGCAGACTGTCAGGGGTGGAATTAAAATTACGGAAAAAATATCAAATGACCTCTGATTGGGACAAAATTTAAGATAAAGATAGGGGATAAAAAGACGAACAAACACTCAAAATTTCAGCGTGATCAGAGCTCCTGATTTGGAGATAAAATTCGGGCTTCAACCTTCTGTCCTGATGTGGATAGAACTCCGACGCGGTGGCAGTGGTGGTGCAACGGCGACGGCAGTGCTGAGCTTCACACTCAGAGAGGGAGAGATGGGGAGGCTTCACACCTTAAGAATTTTGCAGAAATCCATATGTAAGGGGGTGGGAGAGAGAGAGGGGCACCCTTGGGCTCTTGGAGGCAAATGCCAATTTTCTGATTTCTTCTTCATTAATTCTTTCAAAATGGAAAATACATGGGTTATAAAGAAATATACGAATGACCAAAACTAGCCCTAGATCTAGAGTTTGGGAGGGGTAAACTAGGGATGGGATATTTAATCCCCATGTGGTCAAATGACCAAAATATAAAAAATTACAACAAGCATTAAACAATATTAAATGGGGGGCACCCCCTTGACTTAAGGGGCCTTCAATTTTGAATTTTTCGTTTTTTGTCCCTCCTTGGTCCAAGTCCAATCTTGGACTTTGAACCAGTCCCACATGGGTCCTAGAACCTAGGTGGACCAATGGGAAAGAGGGTGGGGGACCCTACTGGACCCACTGACATTTTACAAAAAACCCCAAAGACTTTAAAGACTAACCCTTTGACTTATAATGCCTTACAATTACAAACCCAATTAGCCAAGGGTATAAATACAAACAAAAGGACACAAATGTAAAATAAAAATGTTAGTGCCCGGTGTTGATTCCCATCACTTGGCATTGATGACACGTACGGGCATACTGAGTGCAGTCCGCGTACATGGTTGGCCAATAGAAACTCTTGAGCTTGATGTTGTTCTTCATTCTATCTCCGGCCTGGTGAGCACCACACAATCCTAAGTGGACCTCGTGCATGATGACTCGAGCCTCGGCCGGGGAGACGCATCTCAACAGAACCGAGTTATCTTTTTCGTGAACAAGTCTATGTAGGGAGTCACCGATTAACTCCTATGACGTTTCCTGGTGGAATAACTGGACCCTTTGAGCTCGGTCAGTGGGGAGCCAACCTTTCTTAAACTGGATGATAGGCTCACGCCAATCTTCTTCTTCTGGAGGAGTGTTCTGGTCGAGGTTATGGACCTTGTAGATGGTGAGGTCGGACTCATCCTCAAGTGTACTCGGCATCAGTCTTCTGTACTTGACAGTGATGTCGACTTCACCCTCGGGCGAAAGTTTAATGGCCACAGCCAATTTTGCCAAGGCATCAACCTGAGCATTGCTGCGCTTGGGAAGATGATCTATTTCAAAGAAATAGAACTTCTGGATAAGTCTGGTGATGACGACATGGTATGGAACTAACTCTTGCTTATGCACGTCGTAGATGCTGAGGACTTGCTGGACTATTAACTGAGAGTCCCCATAGGCTTTGAGGCACTTGATGCCCATGTCGAGAGCCATTTGAAGCCCAATGATTAGAGCTTCATACTCGGCTTCATTATTGGTCAGGGATTTCATGAGGGCGCATGAGTTGTACAAAACTCCACCCTGGGGAGTCAGGAAAACGATGCCAGGACCTACTGTGACTACCGGACTTTGACTATTCCGGGTGACCCTTCGGGAAGCGCCATTGAAGTAGAGCTCCCAGCAAGGTACATTGGCTGTAAGGGTGTCTTAATGCTAGTAATGCAAGACATCTCCGGTCTATTTGACTAGCATTGGTGACTGAAAAGCAAGGGACTCCTCATCAGGGAGTTCTGTGTTTAGAGGTGAGTCATCTGGTACCGGATGGGTAGCCAAGAACTCAGCCATGCCTTGTCCTTTGATAGCTTTCTTGGGGATATAGGTCATATCATACTTCATAAGCAGGAGAGCCCATTTTTCCAATTGGCCTTAGAGGACAGGTTGCTTGAGGAGATATGTGAGTGGGTCATGCTTAGATATAAGCTCTACTCGATAAGACAGGAGGTAGTGTCGCAACTTTTTGACGATGAATACCAGCGCTAAGAAAACCTTCTCCATGGGAGAGTAGCAGTACTAAGCACCGATCAGTTTCCGGCTGAGGTAGTAGAGTGGCTGCTCCTTACCCTCTTCATTAACTTGCGCTAGTAGGGCTCCTAACGAAGCGTCCATGGCGGCAATGTAGACTATAAGGGGTTTACCCTTGACTGGTGCCCCAGGACTGGAGGAGTGAGAAGATATTCCTTAATTTGTTCGAAAGCAGCCTGGCATTCTGGATCCCATACAAATGGGGCGCCTTTCTTCATGAGCTTGCTGAAGGGCGCGCATCGACTGGAGAGATTAGAGATGAACCTTCGAATGTAAGCCAGTCTTCCTTGGAATGACCTGAGCTTGGTGAGGTTCTTAGGTGGTGGAAGCTCTCAGATCACTTTGATCTTGCCGGGGTCCACCTCGATTCCTCAGTATCTGACAATGAAACTGAGGAACTTGCCACTGGATACGCCGAAGGCACATTTCATAGGGTTCATCTTGAGCCCATATTGTCGGAGTCGGTTGAATACTTGGCATAGATCCTGTAGATGGTCTTCTCGCCTTTTTGTCTTGACGATGAGGTCATCGACATAGCATTCGACGATGTTGTGCAGCATCTCGTCGAATATTTTAGTCATGGCCCTCTGGTAAGTGGCACTGGCATTCTTCAAACTAAAGGGCATGCACTTGTAGTTGAAAATCCCTTTAGGAGACCAGAAAGCTGTGTGATTCTTTTCTTTGAGGGACATCTAGATCTTGTTGTAACCGGATGACCCATCCATGAAAGACAAGGCTTCATGGCCTGTGGTCATATCGACCATTGTTTCCGTGATTGGTACTGGAAAGTCATCCTTCGGACATGCTTTGTTGAGGTCCCGGAAGTTGACGCAAATGCGGACTTGGCCACTTTTCTTCTTCACTGGGATGATAGATCGGATAGATACATGACTCGATGAAGTCAACCTCCACTATTTTATTAACTTCGGCTGAAACTTGGAGCTCCAACTCATGGCGCATACGCCGCTGCGACTGTTTAACTGGAGCTGCTGAGGGAGAAATGGCTAGCTCATGCTCTGCTACAGAGGGGTCTAGCCCTGGCATCTCCTTATACATCCAGGCGAAGCAGCCCTTGTATTCGCATAGGAGTTGCTTGTAGTCCTACTTTTCTGCTTCGGTGAGGGGTGCGTTGGCAAACGCTGGTTGGTGGGCTTCATCTTGACCCCAATTGGTCTCAACAAGTTCATCAACGGTTGCTTGGCCACCGTCCTCTAGCTCGGGAGGGGCAGGTTGGAAGGCGATGAAGTCTTCATCATCAGTGTCAGCTTCGTGTACTTCTTGATTTTTGAATCCGCTAGTTGATGTTGATGGAGCTGGAGGATGATCATTATTGGATTCTAGCGGGGGTTGTACTGGGTCGCCAATATCGGTTAGCAAAGATCCTCTAGGATAGTCTACCGATGATGGCGAAGCTTCTGTAGAGTCATCTCTAGCGATAATGTGGCCTTGCTAGCAATTATCGACCGGTGCTATTGAAGCTTCCCTAGGGTTGCCTGTTAAAGCTGACAACACTTTATGGCTAGTGCTCTGGGCACCTTCCTTATTGGGAAAGTTTGCCCAACTGAATTCTTCGACAGATTGGGAGGCACGGGGAGCTTCTTCAGCCCTGATATTTTTGCAGGAAAGTGATGAAGACTCATCAATCACTTGAACTGGGGTGCTGGACTTGGCGGGTAGCGAGATCAGGATCTCCTCTTCCTCGTCCCCGGAGCTGTCAAATTTTGTATCGACATTGGTTCGGTCGTCAACTGGCTGTGTCAAGCCTATGACGTTGACTGCATAGTAGACGCGAAAGTCTGGGTTTTGGTCATAGCCGAGTCCCCTGGTATCTTTGTGGGAGAATGGGAGTTGCCCCCGGACCTGGGAAGGGGTCCACAACCGATGAAAGTATTTACGCCGTGTGGAATCTTTCCATTGGGGAATATGTTGCTTTAGGCACATCTCCCGAATATGCTGCGGCAGGTCATCCATTATTTGGACTACTTTAGGGGTGTTGTCGTCTCGCTTGGGCCAGCCAAAGTCATCCTCTGGTGGGGCTTGAGGGGCCATGTCTCCATTATAGAAGACAATGGACTTATCCCTGTTAGCCTTCTTCTTGTTTCTGAGTTCTCGTTTGTAGGTAACGACAAACGTTGTGAGTGGCTCAACCTTGTGCTGCTCTGATGCACACGAGAGCTATATGCAATATGACGACAGACATATGCTCTTGTCGATGGCTCAACTAATAAGATTAGCCTCGAAGTCGATTTTACGCCTCTCAGGGTGATGGAGTTGACTTGGAGCTGAGGTGTAGCCGACGGAGCTTGGCCTTTTCTTCGTCGATGGAGAAGAGATCATCCTCATCATCCTTTGAGAGCCAACCATTGCCTTTTCTTTTGATTACAGGGTATGCACTGGGTCCCCCGAAGTAAAGTACAATATCAGCAAGATTGCATTTTGCTGGGGTGAACGGTGACAAGTCTGCAAAGACCGTATGCTATTCTCCGTCCTTGGCATATTTGATGCACTGATGGAGAGTTGACAAGACGACCTAATTTTTGTGCAACCAGGGTCTGCCCAAAAGTACTTTGTAGGACGTGTTGGCATCGATGATGTAGAACGTCACCTTGGAGGTGAAACCATCGAGCACCAAATCAACATCTACTCGGCCGAGGACGTCCTCGGTATCCTGGTTGAAGCCAGACATCTTGACTGCTTGAACCTTCTAAAGGTATGGAGTCAGATACAAGGTCTTGAAAGTTTTCAGCAGCATGATGTTGACGGCTGCACCGGCGTCCACCAGGATCCGGTTCATCCCATGCCCATTGATTTTCCCCCGCATGTAGAGAGGGCAGTTGTGACACAGAGAGGGTAGTAACATGTCCTTTTCCGCGAATGTGACGGTGGCTACGAAGGCTTCATATGTTGTTGCCTTCATTTCCGCAGCATGTGCTTCATAAACTTTCGGCTCTTGGAGTATTTTAATAAGAGCTTCTCTCAGCTCCTTACTCTAAGCAATGGCTTCCCAAATTGTGATGTTGGTGGAAAACCATTTCATCTAGTGAAGGGCTTTCCGGTCAGCTCAAGCATGAGCATCCTCCAATGAGGGTAGTATGTCGAGCTGGGTCTTGTGCGAGCTATCGCATTGCTCCCCATCAGGGAGTTGCACTGCCTTGCCTTTACCATTGGTATTGGACTGGCCCTGATCACCTGTGGGTTCCTGGAACAAAGGTGCCAAGGATGGCTCTTCTAGAGGTGACTGGCGAGCTGGATCATCCTTGCCAGATGGACCTGGTTGATCTTCAAAAATGACCGAGGCTGGAGCAAGGACTGGAGTACAGGTGGTGACCTCCTCTGTGCCGGAGGGATCGAAGATGCTGGGGCCCTTCTGAATTTCTATCTCTAGAATGGGGGCAGGTTTTACCCCTCTAAAGAGGATGATTCGCTCTGGGTCAAAGGTGGGGGAGTGGAGGGGTAAATCGGTGGTTCTCCCACGACCTCTGCCACGTCCGCGACCACGACCTCGATTGCAACTGATATTTTTCAGAGTGGGTTGTAGCCCTAGTGGGGCAGTGGTTCTTTGTCTTGTTCGGGAGGCCACTGGCTCGCCTCGCTGGGAGGTGTTGATGTTGTCAGGAGGTGGGATGGCCACCATGTTGCAGGTGTACCCTCAAAGCATTTCTTCCAATTGCTCTGTGGTGATCTCCTTATCTTTGTAAAACAAGGATAGTTCTTCTGGAATGAGGAGCTTTTCGCCATTTCTGATCTTCTGGATCATCTCCTGGATCCAACTTCTAAGGCGAGCTCGCTTCTGCATTTCTTCCCATGGGATGTAGCCACCGAGTGGGAGTGCGCTAGTGGGACGAGGAGGAATGTATTCCTATAGGTCATTAATGAGCCGCTATAGCCTCTGGAGAGGCGTTAGCTCGGCTGGCGATTGTAAGGCGACTGCTTGCTCAGCTTGCTTCTTGAGCTATCTTTTGAGGTTCTTCCTCCTATTCCTCTCCTGTCTTTTGGCGATGGCTGCCTCCAGGGGAGTAGGACGGAGAGGTGCTAAAGCTAGAGTTGACAAATCCCCATGAGGATATCTCCGGGCTAATATCTTGGTAGAGGGAGGTTGACGGCTTTTCTTTGCCCGGATTTCAATCCAGGCACCTTCCGCTTGTTGTATTTAGAAGGTGGCACTAATTACCTATTCGGTGACCTCAGGTGGTAGCTCCTGGTATGCTGGGATGCTGGGGCTGACATCTGAAGACGTATGCGTAGTTTGATGCCTTACCCACGATGGCGAAGTTCTTTGTTGGAACGTGGACTGGGAGACCTGCTTAGAGTCTTGCTCCTTAGCTTTGCCTTTGCTATCCGACTTGGAGCGGCTTCCTGTGGTAACATGAGGTGTAGTGGGGCACCGCTGCCCCTGGCGGTTACCTAGACCTTGCGTATTAATCGGGTCTAGCTGTGAAGGGCCCGACTGACTTGCCAGAGTCACTGAAGACTCCGAAGATGTCTTCTTCATGATCTGAGTTGAGCTGCAAGGTATATGAAGGGAACCCGAAGGCATGCTGGATGGAGAGACATGACACGGTTGTGCCAAGGATATGTCCTATTTTTGTTTCACCTTCCTATCTTTTGGAGTCGGAGTAGGGGAATAGCGAGAGGAACTTGGGACGCCCATCATCGTCTCGCTTACTAGGACATCCTCTCGACCGAGAAGGACTCGGAGTAGCCTGGCAGTATCCTCCTTGGAGAAGGGAAGAGACACCAACTCTTGCCAAGGCCGCCAATGCGAAGCCAGAATGGCAGAAGCTGACTGACTTGGCGTATGGGCATCTGGAGGAGCTGACGTGGTAGGAGGATGGATGACGTTGACCGAGAAATTACACGGCTTAGTCGCTTGGTTGTTGTCCTACCTCCTACGGCTTCGCAGTCGCTCGAGGGCTTCTCGGTTGTCAGCCCAAAACACAAGCCACTCTGGGACATGTCGATAAGGCAACCCGTGCCCATTTGCTCGAGAATAATCTGGTTGGTTTGGTGCATTTCTGGCAATGCTCAGGGTTTCTGCAATGGCTTCTCGAAGTCTTAGAGTCGCCATAGAGTTCCCCTCAGTATCAATCTGCTCCCATTGGATCTGCTCTTTTTCAAAAAGTTATAGGCTTGAAGACATGAATCATCAAAGTGGAAAGGCGTATCCTTGGCCAACAAGTTGCACAAAGGACGAGAGATCTTTGAAAAGTCCTTAATGAATAGTCGGTAGAAACCAACGTGGCCTAGAAAGGATCAAACTTGTTTGACTGATGTTGGGGGAGGCAAATTAGAAATCAAATCAATTTTGACTTTATCTACCTTGTTCCCCTCTCAGAAATAACATGTCATAACCCAATCCCTTCCTTTACCATGAAATGGCTCTTTTCCCAACTCAAAACCAGATTTGTCTCTATACACCTCGCCAGAATTCTTTCCAAATTTTTTAAACATGTCTCAAATGAATCCCCAAAGACAGAGAAATCATCCATAAAAATTTCAAGAAAATCACCCACCATGTCAGAAAAGATAGCCATCATACACCTTTGAAAAGTGGCTGGTGCATTACACAACCCAAAAGGCATTCTTCTAAAAGTAAATGTACCATATGGACATGTGAAGGTGGTCTTCTCTTGATCTTCAGGGTACCACTTTATTATATCCTGAATAACCATCCAAAAAGTAAAAGTACTTTTGTCCAACAAGTTTCTCCGGGATTTGGTCAATGAGAGGTAAAGGGAAGTGATCTTTCTTGGTGACTGCATTTAATTTTCTGTAATCTATACACACCCTCCATCCCATAGTCAATCGGGTAGGCAAAGACTCACCTTGTTCATTTTGGATGACTGTGAGTCCTGACTTCTTGGGAACAACTTATGTAGGGCTCACCCAACTGCTATCGGAGATGGGGTAAATGATTCCAGCATCTAACCATTTGATCACCTCCTTCTTCACCAATTCTCTCATGTTGGGATTTAGTCTTCTTTGTAACTCTCTAACAGACTTGGCATTTTGCTCAGAGTAGATGTGATGCATGCAAATTGAGGGGCTAATGCCTTTGATGTTGGCCACAGTCCACCTAATGGCAGCTTTATGAGCTTTGATGACCTCGTGTAGTTGGGCCTCTGGTGTGGGAGACAAATCAGAAGCAATTATCACGGGTAGATTCTCCTTGGGTCCTAGAAATGCATACTTCAAAGACTTAGGCAAGGGTTTGAGTTCCAACTATGGGGGGTGTGGATCGAAGGCAACGCAGGCTCAATGTTAAGTTTTGGCAAAGGTTCAACTTTGGTGGGACACAGTGCCTTGTTCCTTGAGTCAATCATATGGACATCTTCAGTGGATTCATTATCATGAGGCTCATCTGAATTAGAGGGTTCATCTAGGACCACGGGAGAACATATTTCAAGTAGGTCCTCAATAACATCAACTGTGTAACAGTCCTCCTCATTCCCCATGAGTTTAGAGGCCTTGAAGACATTGAGAGTGATTTTCTGATCTCCAAAAGAGATATCCATAAGCCCCGACTTACAATTGATATTAGCATTGGCAGTGGCCAAGAAGGGTTGACCCAATATGATGGGACTTTGAGCCAGATCATGGCTAGGTTCCATGTCAAGCATCAAAAAGTCTACAGGAAAGTAGCAAGTGTCTATCCTGACAAGGACGTCCTCTACCAGCCCCCTAGGTGTCCTAACAGATCTATCTGCTAATTGGAGAATCATCGGGGTTTGTTTAAGCTCTCCTATCCCAAACTTTTGATAAACAGATGTTGGCAGTAAATTCACACTAGCCCCTAAGTCCAGTAGGTTTTTTTCAAAGGTGATGCCCCCAATGACACAAGAGATGAGTGGTGTACCAGGATCTTTCATTTTCTATGGGAGTTGGTTCAATAAGATAGCACTAACACCCTCTGACAGTAGAATTTTTCTAATGACTGTCCTAGGCTCCCTCTTTTATGTACACAGATCTTTGAGGAATTTAGCATAAGTAGGCACAAGTTGGATGGCATCTAAAAGTGGGATGTTGATGTGGACTTGCTTGAATAGCTCCATCATTTGTTCATTATGGGCCTGAGCCTGTTGTTCCTTTTTCTCCTTTCTTGTTCCTAGGGCTGATGGAAAAGGGATTTTGGGCTGATAAATCTCAGGGGTATCCTCAACTTGAGCTTTCCCTTTATCCTTCTTATTCCCCTCATGACCCACTGTAGTGGTGAAAGTAGGCATGGGCTCCTTATCCTTATGATTTGAAATCTTGGGTTGGCTTGAGTTGGCTTCACCCTTTCCCTCTTCGTATGGGTCTTCAAGAATCTTACAACTTCTTAATGTAGTGATAGCTTTTGCTTTCTCAATGTGAGGGTTCTTGGGTGGCACTTGTAAGGTTGGTTGTGGATCAAAGCTAGGCATGTGGTTCCTAGGATTTGCTATGGGTTGGCTAGGACATTGGCCTGGTTCCCTCCTCATATTAGTCTCAGCCATTGATAACGCGGAAATGTATGTCGTTACTATACGCGTGCTAACAATATTAAAACCGAACTCGCACAAAATGATCAAAAGAGAACGTAGTAGTATGGCAAGCACGGGTCGAATCTACAGGGAAGAAGAGATTTTTAGACTTAAAAATCTTAGAGTCATTTGTAAAACACTTGTGATTTGGCTTTGCTTAAAGAAAATAGTGAAATGATGAACAAACCAAACACTTAATTGAAAACACCATGACTATGCACCTATGCTATAGAAAATAATTGCATGAAGTGAAAAGAAGAGATAGAAGAAGGAGGTAGAGAGGGTAGAAGATCAAGAACTAGATCAAAAGAACAACTCTTTTTATTAACTTAAAAGAAAGAGTACATGAAATGTAAAATAAGATTACACTAATGACGCAACAAGATTACAATGAGGTGAAATAACACAAAAGCAATAAGAACAAGAAAAGCCTATAGTTTGGAGTTTAGAGATGGTAGCAGCAATGGTGATGATGGCGCCGTCCTCTCTTGGCCTTGGATCACGAACCACCTTGCGGAAGATGTCGTCTACACCGGGAGGAAGTCACCTTCGTCGTTGAAGCTGCCTTTGGAGGGTAAATAACTTTGAACACAAGAGGAATTAGGGGATGCCTAAGAAGAAGCAGTTGAAGAGGGAGAAGATATAAAGAACTTTGATGAAGGGCACATGGAGAGAAAATGTAAGGAAGATGGTTAAATCAGAGAAAGAAGGGGAGTGGTCTGCTCGGATGAACAGTAAAATCACAGGACAGCAAGTTGAAAAATGAGAAATAACTTCAAAACTAGAAAGAATTAGAAGATGATGAAGAATATAACATTGTAAAATACTTAAAAATAAAGAACTTTCATGAAGACAACAAGAGGAGAATAGGGAAGGAGGAAGGCGAAACATATGGAATAACAGAGAAGAACACAGTCTGAAAATGCACAGGATAGAACAGTAAAAAACACGAAATACCTTGCAAACTAGAGAGAATTAAAAGATGATGCAGAATAAGAAGTTGTAGAGGACTTGAAAATAAAGAACTTTGATGAAGAGTGCATGAGTTGAAAACGAACAGAAGGGGGAGAAAACCACGGTCTAAGGTTAGAGAAGAAAGAGCCAAAAGAAGAACTCCCTTCACCTCCTTGTCATGGGCTATTTATAGGGAATGTTGGGTTAATGGAGGGTGGAGATTGTATCAAAATGAGATGGATGGCTGAAATTTATGTAGAAGATGATGTATGGGGGAAAGGAAAAGGAGGTGGGCACCCCCTTTCTTGGTCTTTGGGCATCCCCTTTCTTGGACTTTGGACACCCTCTTTCCAACTTTGAATCTCCTTTTCAAACTTTGAATGTCCTTTTCCTCCTTTTCAAACTTAAGTTTTGAATTCTTTCTTTTCAAACTTTGAATTCAAAATTTTGAACTTTCTTTTCCCTCCAACCAAAATATTTTGAATTCTTTATTTGACTTGGTCAAAGTGGTGATGACCGTTTTACCCCCGTCTTCTTTTGTAATTACCTTTTGTGTCCTGTACACACACAATTATGATTTAGTCCAGAAAAGTTACCATAATGTGCACATGAATCTCAAATACTCATACTTATGCAATGGAGAATTAATGCCCATGGCCCTTAACTTTAATTTATTAAATAATATCACTAAATTAATCAATTTGCGTGAAAGCTCTAATTTAAATGCGGAGTTGAGGTTAACTATGAAATATGCATAATTGTCTAATTATATGCACATAAAATGGTGTACATGCGATGAATTACTATAGAAAATGGACACTTATCACACCCCTCAACTTACTCATTGCTAGTCCCTTAGCAATGCAAATAAATTAAAATTTAGGACTAACAAGAGTTTGAAAAATTCATGCTCTCATATCCAGCTCTCCCTTCATAGAATCAACCAAAGATTAGAAATATGAAATCATTAATGCACACTAGCCTTATGTAGGAACTTAATACTACATGATTAAGAATTCAAATCAAAGCTCAATAGCACTTGTGCATGTGTAACTACCAAATCCACAGTTTAGACAATTGCACCCCCCATTTGCTATTCCAAGTAAATGTCTTTCAACCCTGCACCTCTTAGATCAGAGCATTAAGTATATTAGTTTTTTATCTGCCTTATTGCTTTATCCCATTGGGATCTTTTATACCACACATGATGCTGCACTACCCTTCACTGCTCAACATGAACCTCGACTCTTGCCTTAGGAGAAGCAGGCCCAGTTTCATAGATCCAGGTTCCCTTTTCCATTTTACGCGAACCTCAACACGTCTTAAGTGAAGTAGGCCCGGTTACTAAGATTAGGGGCATTTTTCATGGTATTTTTTTCTCTCTTTTTTCTTTTTTTTCTTTTTTTTAGTGCCATTGCAATTATTTGATAGATAATTTGGCAGAAAGTTTTGTAAAGAGATCTCTTTTCTTAAGAAGTGCAGAATATCAGACAATATACCCAAAATAGCAGAGGGCTTGTCTTGCTTGTTTCATTAGTGTGCAACGTGAATTTCTTTTTTTTTTAAGTGCACATGAACTTTAAAGGGATTCTTATATCAATTTTCCATGGCTAGATTGACTAAATTTTCCATCATCCTTCTCTCTAGTTTGTTCTATTCTAGAATTACTTTTAATTTAAGCATGAATCATGAAACTCAAAATAAGTTTTTTTTCGGACAAATGCGGTTGTATATAAATGCAACATGTGCAACATGATTTCCGTCCCCCCAACTTAAATGACATTGTCCTCAATGGCATGAACAATAGGGATGAATAGAACAATGTAGATATGAAATATGTTAAGGAACGGGACAACCTAAAGGTAGTGAACTTCGACGGGCATCCTTGCTAACCAAAGGTGGTACTTGGCTTTGAAAATCTAGATAACAATGCAAGCAATCATCTCTTTCCCCCCAACTTATCCTTTATTCACACCTACAAAATAAAAATAAAAATTCAATAAAAACTTGGGCTGCCTCCCAAGAAGTCATTTATTAGCACACAGAAATCACGAAAATTAAGGGTTACCTCCCAAGAAGCGCTAAGTTTAACGTCTTCAACCAGATGCATGAAAGCTCACTAACCAACGTGTGGCATTCAGAATGAGCCACCAAGTGATCTTGTCCTCCTTCAAATTTCAGCCCTCATACCATTAGAAGACAAGAGTAAGCATGTACGGACTGGGGCTAGAAATAGGCAGGGCTCGCACATTATTGATTTTAATTTTAACCATGTGTGTGAACCAATTGTCATCTTTAGGGATTAAGAAATAATCAATGGCTAATAATCTGTCAAGATCGGGGTTGAACCTTTGGCCAACATCAACGCATTGTTCCCCTTGTCCTGCATCTTCCTGCCTGAGTAACCCTTTTGTGATAACTTCCTCCATGGTAACTTGATCAGACACTGGTGGCTGATAAATAAGATTAGTATTATTAGCCACGTTCCTCTCAGTAATAGCCTCATGAGCAGTAAGGGCAGTAATCAACTGGTTTTCCTGATGAAAAATTAAATCAAAGGTGAATGTGATTGGCACGTCCCCCTCAGGTCCTAGAATGTCATAGTGGAGAGGCTGTACTGTCGGGGGAATCAAATTAGAAGGAAGAGTGTGGCCAGGATCTAACTCATCCAAAGATTCAAACTTCATTGGATAGGGCTCAAGGGTCAAATCAAATGTGAAATTTTCTAACAAGGACCCTTTATGACACTCATCACTCGAATGAATATTATCAATCAAACTTTCTAATAATGAGGTGGGAAGATCAAATGTAAATGTTTCTAGCCCGGCCCTTTCATCATAGGTCAGATCAAAGGTGAATTTCTCTAAGACGGACCCATCATCACACTCATCACTCAACTGAAGATTATGAATCAAATTTTCCAGAAATGAGGTCGGTAGATGAAATGTAAATTTTTCCAACAAGGCCCCATCATCATGTTCTTCCAGGGGAGGAGGATATTCAGAATTTATTATCATTAAATCACCAAGATTGTTGATTACAAAGCAATCCTCCTCGTCATGTATATCCTCAATTGAGTTGTGTGGGCCACTATTCTTCACAGTGATATTCTCAATCTCAAAACATTCATAGGAGGGGGTGACGATATCAATATGATCATTTTTATCTTTCAATCCGCCCCCTACTTCCTTCCTATCCTCCATCATGGTATTACGAGTGCACTCCCCCTCACTCTCAATAGTTATATCTTGAGCCAAAATTGCAGGCATCAGATCATCATCATCATCATTCACGTATGGAGGGGGTTGGTTGAATGTTGAAGGAGGGCCATGGTAAGTAGACTAAGAGTACACGACTTGAGGTTCAAAGTAGTGGCCCGATGAATCACCCCTAATATCGATATTTCTTTGAATGTTTGGGTGAGATGAGTTGGGCTGAAGTTGATTGCACATGGGCTGCTCGTGAGTTTCTTGGGGTGAAGGTGTAGACAAATGGGCTTGAATTGGTTGGTCCGTCCAAGGCAAATTTAGGTGAGTACTCCAGCCAACATTAGAATCTTCTGAAAGGGTATCATACTTGGGCTGAGAGAACCCTAAGGTATTTTGAACTTGAGCTTGGATGACCAGTGGGAGTTGGGTTATAGTAGGACAGTGACTCACATGATGAGTGAGATTGGCACAGAAATCACAGGCTTCCTTGTGAGTTTGGGTTGGATTTTTGGAAAGTCCTATAGATTGTTTATGAGATGAGATTGAGGCATGATTCATCTAATTTTCACTTAAAATTTCAAACAGATCATACACCTCATCTTCATTCTTGTTCATGAACGCCCCTCCGCAACATATGTCCACCATTTGCCTATCATAATCAGATAACCCCTCGTAAAAGGCAAACATAATTTGCCATTTGGACAACTCAGGGTGTGGACATTGACATAACAAATCTTTCAACCTCTCCCAAGATTCATGAAGTTGCTCGCCCGGAAGTTGAGTAAATCCGATAATCGCCCTTCTAATCATGTTGGTCCGAACTATGAGATAATTTTTTTTCAAGAATTCTAACTGCATAATTTCCCAAGTCCTAATGATCTTTCCAAAATTCCTTAACCAAGATTTTGCTTTCTTTTTCAATGAAAGTGGAAATAAGATCAACCTAAGGACATCGTCACTAAAGTTTCGAATTTTGATGAGGGAGCAAACTTCTAGAAAATCATCTTGATGCCTATAAGGATTTTCATTGAGATTCTCATAAAAAGATGGGAGCATCTCGATGAGACTAGGGTCAATCTCATAATGATCCACCAGAATGTCAAGGAGTTGAATATAGGTTGAGGGTTTATAAGTAGAAGGAAAAAATGTTCCTTCATAGGCATGAGTTTCCCTCCAAGATGAATGGCCATTAAAAATAAGTTAGATCCCAGAAAGATTGTTCAAATTTTTTTTAATTTTTTAATTTTTTAAAAATTTTAACTTTATTTTTCCTTTATTGATCTCCTTTTTTATTTTATTCTCTTTTTTTATTTTTGATTAAGATTAGAAAACCACAATTTTTTTTAAAATAACATTGACTCAGACGAAGAGAGAGAAGATGAGGATTTTTTTAATAAATTTTTTTATTTTTTTTACAAACACAAACAAGTTAACATGCCAATTACCTAACGACCTAAATGTGACCTAGACCTATAAATGAGGTTTCACAAAATGACTAAAGTGTAATTTAAATTCACCCTCAATATTTCCACCGGCCAGGTAAGGGGTGGAATAGTGGGAGGCTCCCCCTGCTTTCGTAGGGACCTAATTATGTCAAACCACTAGCCCGCTTAAGGCGTTTACCGTCCGACCGTCTTGCCTTAGGCACCGGTTTTCACAAGAGGGTAAACTCAAATCATACTAAAATCACAGTGTGACCCTAGGGCCAATGTCTACTGACTTTTATTAAGACTTAGGTCATGCAAAGATGTAAGGGAAAATGTTATTTGTGGGCTAAGGAAGGGTGATGAAATCCCCATCTTATGTTATTTAGGGGTGTTGCCCTTAGAATATTTTGAAATGAAATGCACACCACAATATTAAACAAGGGGTTCTTATGCAATATACATGCTAGAATAGGATAAGTAGAACATACTTTGCCCCTTGCAATCTCCAAAATACAATGCAGAAATTAAATAACAAGAAAAAATCATATGCTAAATGATGCATGGCCTAGAACATGGATGGTGTGATTTCTACTCTTGAATGAAGTCTTTTATTTTTGGTACAAGTGATTTTATTAATATTTTTTAATGAACCTATCTAACCACAAGATATGTAAAATGGAAAAATGAAACTAGAATGAAAGAGGGAAAGTTTGGATACTTACTTGAAAAGTGATCCCTCATTTTTTTGAAATGAATGACAAAATCAAAAGATGAAAGAAAGAAATGCAAACTTACCTCTAATTTTTTTGAAATTTTTTTTAACCTGCAAAAAAGAAAAGAAAAGAGAGCTTTATTAGTATCCTATATACACAAGGAAAATAAAGTTCTTTAATAAAAAATCACCATTCTTCCCCGGCAACGGCGCCAAAATTGATAACGCGAAAATGTATGTCGTTACTACACGCGCGCTAACAATCTTAAAACCGAACTCGCACAAAATGATCAAAAGAGAACGTAGTACTATGGCAAGCACGGGTCGAATCCACAGGGAAGAAGAGATTTTTAGACTTAAAAATCTTAGAGTCATTTGTAAAACACTTGTGATTTGGCTTTGCTTAAAGAAAATAGTGAAATGATGAACAAACCAAACACTTAATTGAAAACACCATGACTGTGTGCCTATGCTATAGAAAATAATTGAATGAAGTGAAAAGAAGAGATAGAAGAAGGAGGTAGAGAGGGTAGAAGATCAAGAACTAGATCAAAAGAATAACTCTTTTTATTAACTTAAAAGAAAGAGTACATGAAATGTGAAATAAGATTGCACTAATGACGTAACAAGATTACAATGAGGTGAAATAACACAAAAGCAATAAGAACAAGAAAAGCCTGGAGTTTGTAGTTTGGAGATGGTAGCAGCAATGGTGATGATGGCGCCGTCATCTCTTGGCCTTGGATCACTAACCACCTTGCGGAAGATGTCGTCTACACCGGGAGGAAGTCACCTTCGTCGTTAAAGCTGTCTTTGGAGGGTGAATAACTTTGAACCCAAGAGGAATTAGGGGATGCCCAAGAAGAAGCCGTTGAAGAGGGAGAAGAGATAAAGAACTTTGATGAAGGGCACATGGAGAGAAAATGTAAGGAAGATGGTTAAATCAGAGAAAGAAGGGGAGTGGTCTGCTCGGATGAACAGTAACATCACAGGACAACAAGTTGAAAAATGAGTAATAACTTCAAAACTAGAAAGAATTAGAAGATGATGTAGAATAACAAATTGTAAAACACTTAATAACAAAGAACTTTTATGAAGACAACAAGAGGAGAATAGGGAAGGAGGAAGGCAAAAAATATGGAATAACATAGAAGAACACAGTCTGAAAATGCACATGATAGAACAGCAAACATCACAAAATGCCTTGCCAACTAGAGAGAATTAGAAGATGATGTAGAATAAGAAGTTGTAGAGGACTTGAAAATAAAGAACTTTGATGAAGAGTGCATGAGCTGATAACGAAAAGAAGGGGGAGAAAACCACGGCCTAAGGTTAGAGAAGAAAGAGCCAAAAGAAGAACTCCCTTCACCTCCTTGTCATGGGCTATTTATAGGAAATGTTGGGTTAATGGAGGGTGGAGATTGTATCAAAAGGAGATGGATGGCTGAGATTTATGTAGAAGATGATGTATGGGGGAAAGGAAAAGGAGGTGGGCACCCCCTTTCTTGGTCTTTGGGCATCTCCTTTCTTGGACTTTGGATACCCTCTTTCCAACTTTGAATCTCCTTTTCAAACTTTGAATGTCCTTTTCCTCCGTTTCAAACTTAAGTTTTGAATTCTTCCTTTTCAAACTTTGAATTCAAAAGTTTGAACTTTCTTTTCCCTTTAACAAAAATATTTTAAATTCTTTATTTGACTTGGTCAAAGTGGTGATGACCGTTTTGCCCCCGTCTTCTTTTGTAATTACCTTCTGTGTCCTGCACACACACAATTATGATTTAGTCCAGAAAAGTTACCATAATGTGCACATGAATCTCAAATACTCATAGTTATGCAATGCAGAATTAATGCCCATGGCCCTCAACTTTAATTTATAAAATAATATCACTAAATTAATCAATTTACGTAAAAGCTCCAATTTAAATGCGGAGTTGAGGTTAACTATGAAATATACATAATTGTCTAATTATATGCACATAAAATGGTGTACATGCGATGAATTATTATAGAAAATGGACAATTATCAGCCATCTGACCAATCTAGGCCTCCATCCTAGAAATAATTGTTGAAGTTGGGTAGTAAAGAATTGTTGTTGAGCCAAAAGAAGTTGTTGGACTTGTTGTAAAAGCCTATCATCATTTTGCATGGATGGTTGAGATTGAGATGATTGGCCATAAGTGGGTGGGACAAATTGTTGTTGCAGTTGTACAAGTAGTGGGTATGCAAGTTGACCTCTGTTAAAGGCCTGGTTTTGGAAGTTGGTCTGATATTGGGCCTTATTTGGAAAATTATGGGCTTGGGAGTTTTGGGCCTGAGCCTGTTGGGACTTCCAAGAGAAGTTGGGATGGTTCCGCCAACCTCGGATATATGTGTCACTATAGGGATTGTTGTTAGGTCTTTGATATGAATTGGCTTGTGCCCTAGTCTCCCTAAAGGTTTGGATTTCAGAGCAATTTTCAACTAGGTGATCCGAACCATTGCACAACACACACATAGAAGGCTCAACATTTTTGGCAGTTTCATAAGTTTTCTCAATTTTTATCATTTCTAAGGCTTCCAGTCTTTTTGCCAATGCTACCATTTTGACCTCGATATCAACTTATTTATCCACTTGGAACAAACCTCCTCTTGTGATTACCTTCCTAGGTTCCCTTACAATTTTCCACTGTTGTGATTTTTCAGCAATTTCATCTAAAAATGCCCAAGCTTCTTCCACTCGCTTATTGGTGAACCCCCCATTACACATGGACTCTACCATAGTCCTAGTATTGAAATCCAACCCTTTATATAGAATTTGGGCTAATCTCCATTATTCAGATCCATGGTGAGGGCATTGCAGTAAGAGATCATTGAATCTCTCCATGTATCTTAATAGGGTTTCACCATCAAGTTGGATAAAGCTATTGAGTTTTTGTCTAATGGTGGTAGTCTTGTGATTTGGGAAAAATTTCCTCAAAAATTCAGTGGATAGGCCATCCCATGTTGTAATCGACCGAGGCTGTAATGAGTACAACCAATTCTTGGCTTTATCCCTTAAAGAAAATGGGAACAATCTTAGCTTAAGGGACTCATGACTTAGGTGAGTGAAGCTCATTGTACTGCAAATTTCCTCGAAGTCTCTCACATGATGATATGGGTTCTCAGCTTCCTCCCCTCTAAAGACAGGCAACATCTGGATAATTCCTGATTTAAGCTTAAAATGCCCATTATGTTCGGGTAACTGGATGCAGGAGGGTTGGCTAGCCCTCGAAGGATATATGTAATCTTTCAATGTTATAGGATGGGCGACAATTCCTTCTTCTTGGGCCTCTATCTCCATAGACTCAACCCTAGTGTTTCTAAGGCTGTGATGTAGGGTTCTCCCAATCTCACAATTAGGCTGAGCTAGGTCAGGATGAAGTGATATCCTACCATGCATACACTCAGGCTCCTTAAATCAAGATTAGATTGAATTATGCCCAAAATATCGCCCCCCCCCCCCCCCACTTTTTTTGTTGTTGCCCTTTTTATTGATTTTTTTGGTTTATTTTGTGAAGACAAAAATAAGTTATCAAACAATTTAACCTATGACACCTAAGGGTACTCTGAATCTTCAAGTGGGATTTCACAAAGTGAGCAAAATACAACGTAAGTTCACCCTCAAAATTTCCACCAGTCAGGTAAGGGGTGGGGTAGTGGGAGGCTCCCCCTACTTTCGTAGGGACCTAATTAAAGAACCGCTAGCCCGCTTAAGACATTTGCCGCCCAACCATCTTGCCTTAGACACCGGTTTCTATAAGAGGAGAAACTCAAATCGTACTAAAATCACAGTGTGATTTCCTAGGGTCAATGTCTACTGATTTTTATTAGGCTGGGGACGATGCAAAAGATGCAAAGAAGTTTGTGGTTTGTGGGCCAAGGAAGGGTGATGAAATCCCCACCTTATCTTTTTATGGGATATGCCCTTTAAGATATTTCAGAATGATGTGCAACAAACAATGTTCAAACAAGAGATTTTATGCAAGCATGGAAAATGTATGATCATATTTTTATTTTTATTTTTTTAGAAGAACATTTAGAGATCTCACCTTCTGCCCAGCAATCTTTGACAACGAGAAATTAGAAAATAATGGAAACAACTAAAAAAATGCAATCCTAAATGATGCATGCCTTAAAACAAGGTGTGTGGTTTCTAATCTTGGAATGTATTTTGTTTTTTGGTTCAAGTGCCTATTTTAATTATTATTAATGAACCTATCTAACCAACAAGATTTTTTTTTTGAATTTTCTAACTATGGAAGTTAATAATATGAAAAAAAACTAGATCAAGAGAGAGAAAGTTAGGATACTTACTTGATAGCGATCCCTCGTGCTTTTTTTTTTCTAGAAGAGGCAAAGGGAGTGAAGACTTACCTCAACATATTTCTTTTTTCGGATTTTTTTCAGGTTTCATTTTCATTTTTTTTGTTTTTCTGCAAAACAAAAAGAAAAATTGTTAATGTCAATTTATGTACAAAAACACAGAATAATCAACTTAAAAATCATAAACTCCCCGGCAACGGCACCAAAATTGATAGCGTGAAAATACACGTCGTTAATACGTCCGCTACCAAATTTAATTATTCGATCCACAATAATTTTGAGAAAATAGTTAAGTGGTGAGATCGAGTCGAATCCACAGAAAAGTTTGGATTTTTAGAGTTGAAAACCTTGAGTTTTTAACCGTGAGAGTTGAGGTTGAAAGCTTAAGATTGAAATTGAGAAATTAAGTTTATTGAATAGAGTGAAGGAATGATGAAAACTTAGGCTTACGAATGAATGAGGCTAGTGAACGGAAAATGACAGAATGATCACAATCACCAAACTTTGAGCCAGAAAAATAAACAAATGAATCAAAGAAATAGACAAGAAGAACGGCAATATCAATACCACTCAACTCAAGAGACAAGATTATAATTGCATAGCTAGAAAACTTAAATCATATACAAAATAACTAACACAATCTAACAGAAGAAATACTGCAAGAGACAAAGGAAAAAATTTAAAGAGAACAATAAGAGTGAAAGAGATTGTAACAAGAAGGGACCCTTGCCCCCCCTCTCTCTCTCTTCCTACTTCTCAAAACTCTACCAACAGAACTCACAGAAGCTTCTCAAAATAACTCCAAATAGCAACCACCAAACCCCACAACAACATAAACATAAGGCACTCCCAAAAATTTCTCTAAAAGAAACCCCCAAAACACTCCCTCCGTAACCCCCTTTCTTGCCATCCTGAGTCCCTTTTATAGGGCCAACCCAAGCCCTCACATCTCCTTTCTCGTTTCTCTTTTCTCCTTGTATGAAAGGAACTTTGGGAGAAGCCGCAGTTGCCTTTGTTGAAGAACTGTTGCATGGGGCGTTGATGCTGCAGACACCGTGAGGATGGGCCCTACGTATTGAAGATTGCATGGGTTGCTTGGCCGCATGCGGAGCTCGCTGTCGGGGAGGGGCAGGGTCGCCCACCTTAATACCCGCGTTGCTGCCATGGAGAAAAGCATCATGAAGGGCCTGCATGGCCGCAAAGGAGGACGTAGGAGGATGAGGGGTGTTTGTGTGAAGCTTGCCGCGCCATGAGGGGAGTTGCAGCTGCTTTGCTTCTCTCTCTCATTCTCTCTGTTTCTCTCTTTTTCCCTCTCCTTCCACGTCGTGCGCCTACCTGCCGCGTGAACCACGCCCGTCGAAACCTTGGCCGCCCGCCTGCCTTTCTCTCTCTCCTTCTCTCGCATGTGCCCGCGTTGCATGGGAACGTCGAAGCCTCCTTCGTGTTGAAGCCCCTGGCCTCCTACTACCGTGGTGACCCCGCCATCACTGAAGCTGACCGCCCGCGCCCCCGAAAACCACGCCCGAAGAAGCCTCCCCACCGTGTTCGTGCCTGCCAGCTGTCGCGTGCGCCCGCGTGAGAAGAGGCCGCTGGCCTCATTGACCCAAAGCTCGCCTGCCAATTATCGACGTCGCCTGTGTGGATTGAAGCTCGCCATCACCTGCTGACCGCTGTGGCTGGCCGTGTGAGGTTGCAAGCATGAAGAGCTTCTAATGACGAGGGTGGGCGGCTGCCATTGAAGACTTTAAAGAGGCTGGCTTGTGGAGGGGGCCTCATGGCTGGGTGCTTGCGGCTGTTGGCTGAAGTGCATGGAGGTAACGCTAGCCGCTGCCGTGGCATGGAGAAGTAGGGTCCGTATGGAGTTGAAGAGGAGGCCCATAGGTGTTGGCTGGGTTAGATGTGAAGGCTAATGGGCCTTTGGCCCACTGTTCGTGAACTTGTGTAGATCTCTGGCCGTCTTCCTCTTCGATCCAGTACCTGCCAAAAACATAATTTGTTGCTCAAAATTTAATGAATTCTATCAAACTTGACATTTAAATCAAAAATTATGATTAAGTGGGATAAGTGCATATTGGTTCCTATTAAAGCTCATAAAAAGTGTGTATATAAAAAATTATCATGTAAAAATGCACACTTATCACACCCTCCAACTTACTCATTGCTAGTCCTTTAGCAATGCAATTAATTATAGAGTTTAGGACCAACAAGAGTTTAAAATATCCAGACCTCATTTCCAGATCATCGTTCATAGAATTGACTTAGGAGCAGGATTTTTGGATCAGTTAAGCATACTAGCCTTAAAATGAGATATTAATGGACATAACTGAGAATGCACCCAAAGTTCATTAGCACTCGTGCTCGTGAAATCTAAATCAACAGCCAGACAATTGCATCCCTCATATTGCTAATCCAGATAGGTGTCATTCAGCTCTATAGTTTCCAGTTCGGAACAATGAGCATGGTAGCTTTCACTCTGCCTTATTTTATTCGCTTTTTTTCTTTCAAACACATGGTGTTGCACGTCCCTTCACCGTTTTACGTGAACCTCATCTCTTGCCTTAGGAGAAGCAGGCCCGGTTACTAAGATCCAGGGCATTTTCCATGGTGTTTGTGTTTTTTTTTACTTGTCAAGGTGTGATTTTCACACTTGATTTGGTAGGTAGCTTTTTCCAAAAAGATTTCTTCACTGAAAATGTAAACTATAAGACACCACATTTAAATAACAGAAGGCTTGTCCTGCTTGCTTCATTAGTGTGTAAGTGATTTTCTTTTTGTCAGTACTAATGGACTTTTAGAAGATTCTAAGTCAGTTTCTCGTGGCTAGATTATAAAATAATCTCCATCATCCTTTTCCATAGTCTCTTCCATTCTAGATTCTCTTTTATGAGGCATGAATCATGAAAACTCAGTTAAAATTTATTTTTTTCACCAATAGGTTGTATGTGTAATTTTCAACATGAATTTATATGTGTAATTTTTAACATGAATTTCTCTCCCCCCAACTTAAATGACATTGTACTCAATGGAATGAACAATATAGAGTAAAAGAATAATATAGATATGAAATTTTATGAAGGAAAGGTACAACCTGAGGCGTATAGAAGTAGTTCTCGACAAGCATCTTCTCTTGAATCAAGGGGGACATTGGACACTTGGAGTAGTGGCAAAGGCGCATTCAATCATCCCCCCCAACTTGCTATTTATTCAATCCTACAAAATTACAAGAAAATTCTTAAGAACTTGGGTTACCTCCCAAGAAATGCCAAGTTTAACGTCTTCAGCCATACGTAATGCAGCTCATAGTGAGTTTATGAAGTGTACCTCGTCAATGTGCATGTCAACTGAAACTCCCTCAATATAAGGTTTGAGTCTTTGGCCATTTACTTTAAAAATAGTCCCACTTTTAGGATCAAGAATTTCAAATGTACCATGAGGTGACACTGAGTGCACTATGAAAGGACCATCCCACCTAGATCTAAGCTTTCCAGGAAAAAGTCTGAGCCTAGAGTTGAACAACCAAACTCGTTGGTTAGGCTGAAAAGTTTTTCGAGAGATGTGTTATGAAAAGCTTTCATTTTGGCCTTGTAAATCTTAGAATTTTTATAAGATTCTCTCTGTAACTCATCTAGCTCATTCAAATGTAATGCCCGATTTTCACCTACTTGGGCCAAGTCCAAATTGAATTGCTTAACAGCCCAGTAAGCTTTGTGTTCCAATTCCTTCGGAAGGTGACATGCTTTCCCATAGATCAACCTAAAGGGTGACATCCTAATGGGGGTCTTGTAGGTTGTCCTATAAGCCCATAGAGCATCATCCAGTCTCTCAGACCAATCCTTTCTATCAGGTCTGACTATTTTTTGTAGAATGTTCTTGATCTCTCTATTAGAGACTTCCACTTGTCCACTTGTTTGAGGATGGTAAGGTGTGGCAACCTTGTGGTTGATTCCATATTTTCTAAGTAAAGTTTTGAACTAGGAGTTGGTGCAATGGCTACCCCCATCACTGATTATTGCTCTTGGGAACCCGAACCTTGAAAATATATTTTTCTGGATGAACTTTGTAACCACTTTATGATCATTGGTTCTAGTAGCCACTGCCTCAATCCATTTGGAGACATAATCAATAGCCACCAGTATGTACTCATGTTCAAAGGATGGTGGGAATGGACCCATGAAATCAATCCCCTAAACATTAAAGATTTCAACCACAAGGATGGGATTTAATGGCATCATGTCTCTTTTTGAAATGTTACATATGGTTTGACACTTGGGACAAGATTGACTGAATGTATGGGCATCCTTGAACAGAGTAGGCCAAAAAAAATCACTTTGTAAGATTTTTACTGTAGTTTTCTTCCCAGAAAAATGTCCCCCGCATGAAAGAGTATGACGAAAGATGAGAATGCTTTGATGTTCATTTTCTAGGACGCACCTCCTTATGACATTATCAACACAGATTCAGAAAAGTTTTGAGTCCTCCCAAAAGTAATATTTTATCTGAGCGAGAAATCGATCTTTCTCTTGTTTGGACCATTCATCAGGGATTAATCCTACAGCCAAATAGTTAAAAATATCAGCAAACCATGGAGGTTTCATCTGTGAAATGGTCAAGAGTTGCTCATCAGGGAAGGATTCTTGAACAGGTTCACTTTCTTGCACAAGGATCCTCGATAGGTGATCTGCTACAACATTTTCGGACCCCCTTTTGTCCCGAATCTCAATGTCAAATTCTTGCAAGAGTAAGATCCACCAGATCAAACATGGTTTGGCCTCTTTTTTGGACAATAGGTATCTCAGAGCGGAATGGTTAGAATAGATGATGACATTGGATACTAAAAGATAGGATCGGAACTTCTCTAGTGCAAAGACTACAGCCAACAATTCTTTCTCAGTTGTGGTATAGTTCTTTTGGGCCTCAACCAGGGTACGACTGGCATAATAAATAACAACTGGTCTTTTGTTTACCCTTTGGCCCAATACAGCCCCCATGGCATAGTCAGAAGCATCACACATGATTTCAAAAGGTAGTGACCAATCTGGGGGTTGTAGGATTGGAGCTTGAGTCACCGCCTTTTTCAAAAAGTTATAGGCTTGAAGACATGAATCATCAAAGTGGAAAGGCATATCCTTGGCCAACAAGTTGCACAAAGGATGAGAGATATTTGAAAAGTCCTTAATGAATCGCCGGTAGAAACCAACGTGGCCCAGAAAGGATCGGATTTGTTTGACCGATGTTGGGGGAGGCAAATTAGAAATCAAATCAATTTTTGACTTTATCTACCTTGATTTCCCTCTTAGAAATAACATGTCCTAACACAATCCCTTCCTTTACTATGAAATGGCTCTTTTCCCAACTCAAAACTAGATTTGTCTCTATACACCTCTCCAGAATTCTTTCCAATTTTTTTAAACATGTCTCAAATGAATCCCCAAAGACAGAGAAATCATCCATAAAATTTTCAAGAAAATCCCCCACCATGTCAGAAAAGATAGCCATCATGCACCTTTGAAAAGTGGCTGGTGCATTACACACCCAAAAGGCATTCTTCTAAAAGTAAATGTACCATATGGGCATGTGAAGGTGGTCTTCTCTTGATCTTCTGGATAAATGACCACTTGATAATATCCTGAATAACCATCCAAAAAGTAAAAGTACTTTTGTCCAGCAAGTTTCTCTAAGATTTGGTCAATGAAAGGTAAAGGGAAGTGATCGTTCATTGGTGACTGCATTTAATTTTCTGTCATCTATACACACCCTCCATCCCATAGTCAATTGGGTAGGCAAAGACTCACCTTGTTCATTTTGGATGACTATGAGTCCTGACCTCTTGGGAACAACTTGTGTAGGGCTCACCCAACTGCTATCAGAGATGGGGTAAATGATTCCAGCATCTAACCATTTGACCACCTCCTTCTTCACCACTTCTCTCATGTTAGGATTTAGTCTTCTTTGTAACTCTCTAACAGGCTTGGCATTTTGCTCAGAGTAGATGTGATGCATGCAAATTGAGGGGCTAATGCCTTTGATGTCGGCCACAATCCACCCAATGGCAACTTTATGAGCTTCGAAGACCTCATGTAGTTGGGCCTCTTGTGTGGGATACAAATCAGAAGTAATTATCACGGGTAGAGTCTCCTTGGGTCCTAGAAATGCATACTTCAAAGTCTTAGGCAAGGGTTTGAGTTCCAACTATGGGGGGGGCCTAGATTGAAGGCAACGCAGGCTCAATGTTGAGTTTTGGCAAAGGTTCAACTTTGGTGGGACACAGTGCCTTGTTCCTTGAGTCAATCATATGGACATCTTCAGTGGATTCATTATCATGAGGCTCATCTGAATTAGAGGGTTCATCTAGGACCACGGGAGAACATATTTCAAGTAGGTCCTCAATAACATCAACTGTGTAATAGTCCTCCTCATTCCCCATGTGTTTAGAGGCCTTGAAGACATTGAGAGTGATTTTCTGATCTCCAAAAGAGATATCCATAAGCCCCGACTTACAATTGATATTAGCATTGGCAGTGGCCAAGAAGGGTTGACCCAATATGATGGGACTTTGAGCCAGATCATGGCTAGGTTCCATGTCAAGCATCAAAAAGTCTACAGGAAAGTAGCAAGTGTCTATCCTGACAAGGACGTCCTCTACCAGCCCCCTAGGTGTTCTAACAGATCTATCTGCTAATTGGAGAATCACCGGGGTTGGTTTAAGCTCTCATATCCCAAACTTTTGATAAATAGCTGTTGGTAGTAAACTCACACTAGCCCCTAAGTCCAGTAGGGCTTTTTCAAAGGTGATGCCCCCAATGACACAAGAGATGAGTGGTGTAGCAGGATCTTTCATTTTCTGTGGGAGTTGGTTCAATAAGACAACACTCACATCCTCTAACAGTAGAATTTTTCTAGTGGCTGTCCTAGGCTCCCTCTTTTGTGTGCACCGATCTTTGAGGAATTTAGCATAAGCTGGCACATGTTGGATGGCATCTAAAAGTGGGATGTTGATGTGGACTTGCTTGAATAGCTCCATCATTTGTTCATTACGGGCCTGAGCCTATTGTTCCTTTTTCTCCTTTCTTGTTCCTAGGGCTGATGGAAAAGGGATTTTGGGCTGATAAATCTCAGGGGTATCCTCAACTTGAGCTTTCCCTTTGTCCTTCTTATTCCCCTCATGACCCACTGTAGTGGTGGAAGTAGGCATGGGCTCTTTATCCTTAGGGTTTAAAATCTTGGGTTGGCTTGAGCTGGCCTCACCCCTTCCCTCTTCGTATGGGTCTTCAAGAATCTTACCACTTCTTAATGTAGTGATAACTTTTACCTTCTCAATGTGAGGGTTCTTGGGTGGCACTTGCAAGGTTGGTTGTGGATCAAAGCCAGGCGGGTGGTTCCTAGGATTTGCTATGGGTTGGCTAGGCAATTGGCCTAGTTCCCTTCTCATATTGGTCTCAACCATCTGGCCAACCTGGGCCTCCATCCTAGAAACAGCTTGTTGAAGTTGGGTAGTAAAGGATTGTTGTTGAGCCGAAAAAAGTTGTTGGACTTGTTGTAAAAGCCTATCATCATTTTGCGTGGATGGTTGAGATTGAGATGAATGGGCATAAGTGAGAGGGACAAATTGTTGATGTGGTTGTGCAGGTAGTAGGTATGCACGTTGACCTCTGTTAAAGGCCTAGTTTTGGAAGTCGGTTTGATATTAGGCCTTATTTGGAAAATTGTGGGCTTGGGAGTTTTGGGCTTGAGCCTATTCGGACTTCCAAGAGAAGTTGGGATGGTTCCGCCAACCTGGGTTATAGGTGCCAGTATAGGGATTGTTGTTAGGTCTTTGATATGAATTGGCTTGTGCCTTAGTCTCCCTAAAGGTTTAGATTTTAGAGCAATTTTTAACCAGGTGATCCGAACCCTTGCACAACACACACATAGAAGGCTCAACATTTTTGGCAGTTTCATAAGCTTTCCCAATTTTTGTCATTTCTAAGGCTTCTAGTTTTTTTGCCAATGCTACCATTTTGACCTCCATATCAAGTTCTTTATCCACTTGGAATAATCCTCCCCTTGTGATTACCTTCCTAGGTTCCCTAACAGTTTCCCACTGTTGTGATTTTTTAGCAATTTCATCTAAAAATGCCCAAGCTTCTTCCGCCCAGTTATTGGTGAACTCCCCATTACACATGGACTCTACCATAGTCCTAGTATTGAAATCCAACCCTTCATACAGAATTTGGACTAATATCCATTGTTCAAATCCATAGTGAGGGCATTGCATTAAGAGATCATTGAATCTCTCCATGTATCTCCACAGGGTTTCACCATCAAGTTGGATAAAGCTATTGAGTTTTTGTCTAATGGTGGCAGTCCTGTGATTTGGGAAAAAATTTCTCAAAAATTCAGTGGATAGGCCATCCCATGTTGTAACCGACTGAGGCCGTAATGAGTACAACCAATTCTTGGCTTTATCCCTTATAGAAAATGGGAACAATCTTAGCTTAAGGGACTCATCACTTAGGTGAGTGAAGCTCATTGTACTGTAAATTTGCTCGAAGTCTCTCACATGATGATATGGGTTCTCAGCTTCCTCCCCGCTAAAGACAGGCAACATCTGGATAATTCCTGATTTAAGCTTAAAATGCCCATTATGTTCGGGTAACTGGATGCAGGAGGGTTGGCTAGCCCTCGAAGGATATATGTAATCTTTCAATGTTATAGGATGGGCGACAATTCCTTCTTCTTGGGCCTCTATCTCCATAGACTCAACCCTAGTGTTTCTAAGGCTGTGATGTAGGGTTCTCTCAATCTCACAATTAGGCTGAGCTAGGTCAGGACGAAGTGATCTCCTACCATGCATACACTCAGGCTCCTTAAATCAAGATTAGATTGAATTATGCCCAAAATATCGCCCCCCCCCCCCACTTTTTTTGTTGTTGCCCCTTTTATTGATTTTTTTGGTTTATTTTGTGAAGACAAAAATAAGTTATCAAACAATTTAACCTATGACACCTAGGGGTACTCTGAATCTTCAAGTGGGATTTCACAAAGTGAGCAAAATACAACGTAAGTTCACCCTCAAAATTTTCACCAGCCAGGTAAGGGGTGGGGTAGTGGGAGGCTCCCCCTACTTTCGTAGGGACCTAATTAAAGAAACACTAGCCCGCTTAAGACATTTGCCGTCCGATCGTCTTGCCTTAGATACCGATTTCCACAAGAGGATAAACTCCAATCATACTAAAATCATAGTGTGATTTCCTAGGGCCAATGTCTACTGATTTTTATTAGGCTGGGGACGATGCAAAAGATGCAAAGAAGTTTGTGGTTTGTGGGCCAAGGAAGGGTGATGAAATCCCCACCTTATCTTATTATGGGAGATGCCCTTTAAGATATTTCAGAATGATATGCAACAAACAATATTCAAACAAGAGATTTTATGCAAGCATGGAAAATACATGATCATATTTTTATTTTATTTTTTTTAGAAGAACATTTAGAGATCTCACCTTCTCCCCAGCAATCTTTGACAACAAGAAATTAGAAAATAATGGAAACAACTAAAAAATGCAATCCTAAATGATGAATGTCTTAAAACAAGGTGTGTGATTTCTAATCTTGGAATGTATTTTTTTTTGTTCTAGTGCCTATTTTTTTATTAATATTAATGAACCTATCTAACCAACAAGATTGTTTTTTTTTTTAAATTTTCTAACTATGGAAGTTAATAATATGATGAAAAAAAACTAGATCAAGAGAGAGAAAGTTAGGATACTTACTTGATAGCGATCCCTCGTGCTTTTTTTTTTTCTAGAAGAGGCAAATGGAGAGAAAACTTACCTTGACATATTTCTTTTTTTTTATTTTTTTCAGCTTTGATTTTTTTTTTGTTTTTTTGCAAAAAAAAGCAAAATTGTTAATGTCAATTTATGTACAAAAACACAAAATAATCAGCTTAAAAATCATAAACTCCCCGGCAACGGTGCCAAAATTGATAGTGTGAAAACGCACGTCGTTAATACGCCCGCTACTAAATTTAATTATTAGATCCACAATAAATTAGACAAAATTATTAAGTGCTGAGATCGAGTCAAATCCACGGAGAACTTTGGATTTTTAGAGTTGAAAACCTTGAGTTTTTAACCGTGAGAGTTGAGGTTGAAAGCTTAAGATTGAATTGAGAAATTAAGTTTATTGAACAGAGTGAAGGAATGATGAAAACTCAGGCTTACGAATAAATGAGGCAAGTGAACGAAAAATGACAGAATGATCACAATCACCAAACTTTGAGCCCGAAAAATTAACAGATGAATCAAAGAAATAGACAAGAAGAACGACAATATCAATACCACTCAACTCAAGAGACAAGATTATAATTGCATAGCAAGAAAACTTAAATCATAGACAAAATAACTAACACAATCTAATTGAAGAAATATTGCAAGAGACAAAGGAAGAAATTTAAAGAGAACAATAAGAGTGAAAGAGATTGTAGCATGAAGGGACCCTTGCCCCCCCCTCTCTCTCTTCCTCCTTCTAAAAACTCTACCAATAGAACTCACACAAGCTTCTCAAAAGAACTCCAAATAGCAACCACCGAACCCCACAACAACATAAACATAAGGCACTCCCAAAAATTCTCTAAAAGAAACCCCCAAAACTCTCCCTCCGTAACCCCCTTTCTTGCCAACCTGAGTCCCTTTTATAGGGCCAACCCAAGCCCTCACATCTCCTTTCTCGTTTCTCTTTTCTCCTTGTGTGAAAGGGACTTTGGGAGAAGCCGCAGTCGCCTTTGTTGAAGATCTGCTGCATGGGGCGTTGATGCTGCAGACGCCGTGAGGATAGGCCCTGCGTATTGAAGATTGCATGGGTTGCTTGGCCGCATGGGGAGCTCGCTGTCGAGGAGGAGCAAGGTCGCCCACCTTATGACCCGTGTTGCTGCCATGGAGAAAAGCATCATGAAGGGCCTGCATGGCCGCAAAGGAGGACGTGAGAGGATGAGTGGTGTTTGCGTGAAGCTTGCCGTGCCGTGAGGGGAGTTGCAGTTGCTTTGCTTCTCTTTCTCTTTCTCTCTGTTTCTCTCTTTTCCCCTCTCCTTCCAGGTCATGCACCTGCCTGCCGCGTGAACCACGCCCGCCGAAACCTTGGCCGCCCACCTACCTTTCTCTCTCTCCTTCTCTCGCATGCGCCTGCGTTGCATGGGAACGTCGAAGCCTCCTTCACGTTGAAGCCCCTGGCCTCCTACTGCCATGGTGACCCCGCCATCACCGAAGCTGACCGCCCGCGCCCGTAAAAACCACGCCCGAAGAAGCCTCCCCACCGTGTTCGCGCCCGCTAGCTGTCGCGTGCGCCTGCGTGAGAAGAGGCCGTTGGCCGCGTTGACCTGAAGCTCGCCTGCCAGCTGCCGACGTCACTCGTGTGGATTGAAGCCCGCCATCATCTGCTGACCGCTGTGGCTGGCCGTGTGATGTTGCCAGTTTGAAGAGCTTCTAATGAGGAGGGTGGGCGGCTGCCATTGAAGACTTTGAAGAGGTTGGCTTGTGAAGGGGGCCCCACGGCTGGGTGCTTGCGGCTGTTGGCTGAAGTGCATGGAAGTAATGTTGGCCGTTGCCGTGGCATGGAGGAGCAGGGTCCGTATGGAGTTGAAGAGGAGGCCCATAGGTGTTGGCTGGGTTTGATGTGAAGGCTAATGGGCCTTTGGCCCACTATTTATGAACTTGTGTAGATCTCTGGCCGTCTTCTTCTTCGATCCAGTACCTGCCAAAAACATAATTTGTTGCTCAAAATTTAATGAATTCTATCATACCTGACATTTTAGTCAAAAATTGTGATTAAGTGGGATAAGTGCATATTGGTTCTATAAAAACTCATAAAAAGTGTGTATATAATAAATTATCATGTAAAAATACACACTTATCAGCAGTCACTCGAGAGCTTGTCGGTTGTCAGCCCAAAACTCGAGCCACTCCGGGACATGTCGATAGGGCAACTCGTGCCCATTTACTCGAGGATAATCTGGTTGGTCTGGTGCATTTCTGGCAATGCTCAGGGTTTCTGCAATGGCTTCTTGAAGTATCAGAGTCGCCATAGAGTTTCCCTCAGTATCAATCTGCTCCCATTAGATCTGCTCTTGGATTAAGTGCTGAACTTCCTTGTAGGACTCGATCGCGTGGCAGATTCTAGCATGGAAAGGGCAATAATGTGGGTGACTGAAATCCCATTGAGTGTAGTCTACTGGTGGCTCACGTGCCATAATTTGCCCTCTCTAGAGGAGGACGTCAAAGAGCCGCCTGGTCCTTTCTCTTTGAAAGGAGAGAGGTGTGCGGTCATGCCTGTGTCTCCACCCTAGATACCACAGTGGGTGCTCGCCTTGGCTAGTGTCAGGCTCCTCTGCTTCAGCATCAAAGAGAGATAATGTGGCCATCATGTGAATCACATTAGCTGAATAGTGAATCACACATGCTATCTTAGCGGGTCTGGACCACGCATGTGGCTGCGGGGGATCGACGAGACCACTCTTCATTTTGATGAGGCCGTCTCTGATTAGCTTCTGTGCCTGAGTCTTGAAGACGTAGCAATCTTCAAGTGGATGACCTAACATGCGATGATACGGGTAATAGCTAGGGTCATCTACTTTCTGGATATCATCTGGCTTGCGAGCTTCTGGCAGCTCGATGATCTTCTGGGCCATGCAAAGGTCGAAGAGCATCTTCGTATTTTCCTTCTTGAAGGAGAATGACATCTTCATATGCTCTGAAAAAGAGCGGCTGGCTACTGGCTTCTTATTGGAACTGCTTGACTCACCTTCCTTACTGGCTTTGGCGGTCGGGGTGAACTCAATGGTGTTCACCTCCTTACCGAGTTGGCGTTCTCGTGCCTGTTTTCCCTTGGCTGAAGTATAGCTTGGGTTATCAGCGAAGAACATCTCTATTTCGGTGACCGCCAAGTTGAGCTGGTCAAAGCCTTTGATATTGGTGCTGAGAAGCTTTTCGCTAACCTCGGCTGCCAAGCCTTTGCGGCATATAGTAATGGCATCCTTCTGGACTGGTGGGTTGATACACCTCATGCTGAGGTCTCGCCATCTCTTGATGAAGTCGAGGGCACTCTCGCCCTTCTTTTGCCAGAGAGAGCAAAGCTTTGTTAGGGAGATCTTGCGCTCGACCGTTTGGAAACGGTTGAAGAATTTCTTCTGGAGATTTGCCCAATCGACCACAGAGTTAGGCTTTAGGCGGGAATACCATTGGAAGTCAGTTCCTGTGAATGAGGTGGCGAAGTAGCAGAGGAGGTATGACTCGTCCAATGCTAGTTCGCCCATGGCCGTGATGTAATAGGCCAAGTGTTCGTATGGAGACCCTTGCCCATCGAACTTCTACAGCTTCGGGGGCTTGGCGTACTCTGGGGGAAGCTTTTTCAACTGGTGATGTAGTGGGTATGGTACACTATAGAGGTCTATAGTGGCGACCCCTTCCCCATACTGGGCGAGCTTTGTCTCGACGATTCGCTCGATCATCTACCGTTGTGCCATGAGGTTTTATGGCACTGGCGTATTGGATGCTCATGGATGCACTTCCATTGGGGACGTGCCGAACCCTACAATTGTCGAGGTTCTAGCGGTTGTTGCTGAGGCGTTGGCCCCATTGTGCCCAGCTGCTAGTGCATGTGTTTTAGCCGGAGGCCTAACAGGTTGTTGAGGGTGAAGATCTCGCTTCTGAAGAAGGTCTTGCAGGAGGGTCTTCAAGTGTTGGTTCTCCCTCATGAGAGTCTCGAGAGTCACCTCTTGACCTTCATTCGCTGGCGGATCATTTTTGACTGGAACCGCGTTAGTAGGAGCGCCACGGTCCTCGACTGGAACCTCTTCAGCGTGTTCCGACGCCTGTGGTCCGACAAAAGTGCCGATGTGACCTAGCGACACCGGGGGTTGGGTTTGAGGGCGAGGCCTCCTAAGCTAGGCCAGGAGCTGGTTCAGGTCATCAGACTAAGTCTCAGGTTGGTGGCCGGTGGCGTAACACGCGAACACCCAAACCGCATCGTTAATGAGCTGAACCGTCTGCTTCTTCTAGGAATGCTTCTCGGAGCAGGCTGGTGCCCCCAGTCTATCAAAGACTAAGGTCCTTCGAGGTGGATCTTCCATTGTAAGATCGGAGTTGACCTGAGTAGAGCTTGAGGTTGGGTGTTGGCGGGGCCCGGCGCGAGTCCTTCTTTGCTTTGACCTAGTAAGGTAGGCAGGACTTGGTGACTGAATGCCTCCGGATTGGGCTGATGAAAATCCATCGATGTCTTGAGCGATGCGACGCCCGAACATTTGAAGGGAGTTCTTGGTATGTGCCCTTCGAACAGGTTGAGCCTCCTTCGGGGTAACCTAGATTCTTCTCAGGCTAAGTTGTTGTCCTCCCTCGTCGCTATTCTTTGGACTAGACTTGGGAGTCTAGGTGTAGCACTGGTGTAGATGCCCCCGGTTAGTTGCCAAGGCACCACCTTCTCTTAATTCCGCTTTGTCTTCACGCATTCATTGCAGGAGGTTAAAGCAGTTGGCAGTGGGGATCGTAGGCATGGTCTGATCCAGGGGTATAATCGGTTTGCCTCCATTGAGACGGATCCTCAAGTCGCCGACAAGAATGGTCTTGCCGGAATTGCTAGTTGCAGCATTAGGTCACCTGCCTTTGCGACTGCTATGACTCTTTTTTTGGGTAGCCGGGGAGGACCTTGCTCCAAGGTGGTAGACGGAGAAGACCTAGTCTACCGTTGCTGGCAGCGCAGAGCTGTCGGCAAAAAGTTTCGGGGTCGGCCTTCGGGGCATGATGCCCATACCGAGAGCCGGCATTTGAGTGACCCGAGTGTAGGCTTTTTCCCGGGCCAATAGAAGTGTTGCCGGTGCTCGAGATGACACTCTAGCACCAAGAACTAATGTTGTGGGAAATGTTGGGGCATTGAAGGCTCGAGGTTGTGAACAGAGAGGCCCCTAGCATCACCTAGGGGATTTGAACCCTGCGACCTCTCTCTGATACCAATTGATAGGATTGGTGATCCTCTCTGATTCCAAATGTTAGAATCGGAGTAAGAACGACTGAGATCCAGAGGGCGGGTGAATGGATCCTAGTGAAAACTTTTACGAAATTAAAACTTTAACACTACTTTCACTGAATTAAATATCAAAATCAAATGCAGTCTGTGAACAGCCCTAAGCATACATCTAATCGAGGCAGTAAAGAAGTAAGCGATCACACAGAGGACACAGAAGATTTTTAGGTGGTTCGGTCTCAACCTTGAGACCTACGTCCACCCCACACTCAAACCTGAGTGTGGATTCCGCTGTCACATAGCTTAATCCACTGATCCACAGCTTCGGGGATGAATCCCTATAACCCCTGAGCAACACAGCTTTCTATCTACTGAATGATAGCTTGATCCGCTGAGCCTCATAGCTTGCTAACTTGCTGAGCATTACAGCTTGCGGTCCAAGGAGTTGCTCCTTGCCGCTGAGCATCACAGCTTGCTCCGCTGCCATACAGCTTGAAGAATAGAGATAAAAGAGAAAGTACAAAAGACTGACAAACAATAACCAGATGAAACAAAAAATCAATATAGCTCAGGTGAGCAGACGATTCTAGATCTGATCTAGGAATCGTGACTACAGCAACAAACTCTTCTCTCACTTCTTCTCTTCTTCACGATTCTCTGTTCTGGCTCTTTTTCTCTTTTCTTCAACTGACTCTCACTCTCAAGCACTTAAGCTCTTATGCCCTCACAACTTTGAATTCTCTCTACTCTTTCCTTCAATCACCCTCTATCTGATTATCTGGTTTCTTCTTTAACAGCTTCTACTCTTCTCTTTTTCGTTGCTTCTCTATCCGCTCTGCTCTATTTGCTTCAGACGAGAGTTCCCCTTTATATATGATCGAGCTTGATCAGTGGTCCCCACTTGATTTCAGTCCGGTGCGTGAAGGGAAAATTCCCGCCAATAACTTTTCAGAAAGATGGCTTGAATAGATCCACGTGTCAGATAATGAAGACAGTGAGAATCCACATGTCTGATCATTCATGAAAAGTTGGGAGCCTTGGAGCCTTGGATCACGTGCCTAATTAATCAATTCTGGGATCACGTGATTACTTGACTCTTTGCTGCACTTTGCCCTTGGAGTGTTTGATTTAATCCCTGTCATTAAGATAAAAGACATTTCATCAAACATATTTTCATCATATTTTAGTAGAATACATACTTAATCAATTTTAGAGAAATCAAATGCTCATATCAAAAGACTTTTATGAAAAATGCAGATGCATTAATGTATATACCCCAATGTATAGACCTGATGTCACGCCCCGAACCGATAGCAGCGAGAAGCGATGCTCGGAACGTGGCAGTTAACAGTCATGATAACAAGGGTGAAAATAAATAACCACAATTAAACACAAGGAGGCCACAGACAACATTGAAAATACGAGCTCTTATTAATATTAAAAATATCACTTAACAATATTAGATTCAAATTAAAAGAGGAAATAACAAGGGAAGGAAAAAGAAATAACCAGACTCACGACACTAGCTAGACTCAAGAAGGTAAAAAGATAGACTCCGATATCTAGGTTCCAGGTTCACTCGATCACACTGATCCGATTCCCATTTGCAACGTACCGTTTACTGCGTTACCTGAAAAGGATTGGAAGTAGGGGTGAGCAAGAAGCTCAGTAGGAATTATACTCTATCGTCAGGCATAGTTTAAGTGATTAACCAATAAATGAATATGCATGATTAACGCGAGAAAATAAGAAGAACTAAATAATCACTAAGATAGAAAGAGTAACGATAAATTAAATGGAAGAAATAGTTGCATGTCGAGATATCAAGCAAGATTAACAAGATTTTCTAGTGAATGGCCATTTACAAGTCAATTTCGAGTCATGTCAAGCAAGCAAGCAAGTACTTCATACTTTAAGCATGAATTGCAAGTTTCACGAGAATGTGGAATGTCATAGACCCAACACGCTAGATAGTACCGGTGCCAAATGCCACACCTAGTCATCACCTCCCCGGTGGATCAAGTACTTTTCGAGTGCTCCTCCCATGACTAGACTGGGCCCTTCATTTGTTTGCCTTGGCATTGATTTTTGTTTGGATCACATATCCCACGAATCTAGACATCCATAATATTTAATGGCCAAGAGTTCCAAGGTCAAGTTCATGTAGTCAAGGTAAAGGACGTAAAAATAATGATTCTTAAGAGTCCAAATAATAAGCTCCTTAATCGAGAAGAATAGTTGTCCCTAAGGACTATAATTAATGATCAATGGACCTAACAATAGGTCAAATCACGAAATACCATAGCCTACATAGGCTTGGTTAGCTCACACAATTCAAAATTTATGAAATAATCACTTTTCAGAAAACTGTCATATAAACGGTCAGACAAGGGCCGCTCGATATATATACGGTTAATACTGGGCCGCGCATACAGGAACTGGACTGAAACTCAGCCCACGAGGTCAAGGATGAACAGCTGACAGTATGCCGCTCTAAAGTATGAACGGTGCGTTATGGGCCGCGCATGTCCAGAAGATATTAAGACCCATGAACATGATATACGAATCATACTGGGCCGTATTAAAGATATGCGGTCGTTATTGGGCCGCCTATAAGGACATGCGGTCCACTACTGGCCGGATGGAGTGTCCGCGGGTAAGTTCAAAGCTAACACAACTAATAGGGCTAATGACTTACTAGAAGTCCGCCAAAGGTTCAAAACGTTCTACTGGGATAGCGTGGCTGTCCAGCAACCTAACATTCAGTTTTAGTCCTAATTTCCATGTTAATATATCAAGGATCACAATTTACATTTAATGTATTTGCCAAAAAGATGAATCAAGATGATAAGATAATGAACAAGATCATGTAGGAATGAAATAGCATGCATTTTACAGAAATTTACTTGAATGGTTTACCACTTATCATATGGGTTTCTAATTTACTAATTAACCATTAAGATGCTAATATGAATCATATAGAACTAATACTAAGTCATTTACTGCATAGATAAACGGTCTTGGAATGACCTTATATCTACCGGGCTAACAGGGACTTGGGCGGCTAGGTCAGGACCGCCCAAGGGGTTGGGCGATTCTCTGGGAGCCGCCCATGGGGTTGGGCGGTCATGGGCATGGCCGCCCATCCCTGGGTTGTGCGGTCACCTAGATGGCCACCCATCCAGTTATGTGGTCTCTGTGAGACCGTTCATCCTGCCAGGGGATATGTGGTCACTTGAAGACCGTTCAACTGGATATGTGGTTAGGTGAGGATCGTCCATCTAGTTGTGTGGTCAGATGGAAACCGTTTAACTCAGGCTATACCAAGGTCAAAGTCTGGGCTTGAGTTGTGCGGTCTATCGTAAGACCGTCCAACTCTGGGTGTATTTCGGTCACCCCTTCCACGTCCGATGAACGCCGGAAGGTTGAGGGTTGATGGGGTTGGATCTAAGACACTAATTTCTCATGGAAACGAACTTGAAACAAGGGGCTTTTAGTACCGTTAGAAAGGTTATGAAAAATACTACCTAACAGCAGGGTCAATTTCATAATTACTTCCTGAAATCACGATTTATAAGGGCAGGAACACTAAAAACCCTAATTTGGACATGCTGTTACTAAATCGCGAAATTCTCACAATATACACAATGCAAATTGGGGCTTTTTATATCAAAAGAAAGCTTACTCGACGCTAATTCCAACCATATATGACATGCTATATGGGGATCAAGATTAACAACTCGAAATCACAATTTAACTCAAAAGAATACATCAAAAACCAAGTCTAGACATATACTTACTAAGATCTGAAATTCTCTAAACATGATCCATAAAATTTAGGGCTTTTCTAATCAATGAAAAGAGTACAAAAAACTCTACAAGATGCATGGATCAATTTCCTATTTACTCTCTTAAGTCTCTACTTAAATCGAAGAGGAACAAAGTTAACCCTAATTTGACATGCTTCTACTAAATCTCAAAATACTCACAGGATACTACATGATATTTGGGGCTTTATATATCAAAAGAAAGAGGACGTGATGCTAAACATTTTGATATATTACTTGAGGTTTGAGCCCGAGAGAACCTACCTCAATCAGGGAAGAAAGGAAGAAGAAAGGAAGAAGAACGGACGCCGACACGTCACCACTAAACACCAGAGATCTCCCTTGATCGATCTCCACTGCGGCCGCCCCTGCTACCAAAGGATCCTAGGGTTGCAGAGCTTTATTTTTATAGCTCATACACCTTCTGGAGCCTTCGGTGCTGGGAGAATTCGTCAAAGCAAGTTGAGTGATTGAAACGGCGCCGCAATAGTTGACCTCTCCAAAGCTCGGCCGACTACAAGTTTTAGGGTTAGGGTTTCGATGAATTGGTAGAGGGGAAATGATCCTTAGATCGTGGCCTTTCATTTGCCACCGATTTGGGCTCATTTGATGGAGTATTAAGCTCTAATTTCACGGTTTAAGTTAAGGTTAGGTAAGTGTGCACTTTGGGCTTAATCCACTAATTAGACCTAGTCACGGATTTTTGTTGGGTCGACCACAGAAGACAAAGTTGTTAAATAAATCATCATTTACCATTTTACCATTTTTCTAGATTTTTATAAGGTAGTCAAAAATTTCACTAGTTCTATTTACTAAGGAAGTAAATATTAAATTCCGAAATTCATTCATTTCAATTAAATTTTAGATTTTTAAAACCGGGGTATTACACCTGAAGACCTGGATTCTATATGTGCATCGACCTTAGACTCTACATATGCACAGACTCTACTTGTGCATCGACCAAGAATTCTGCATGTGCACAGACTTGATGACCTGGCTTCTACATGTGCACCGACCCTGAACTCTACATGTGCACAGACTACGTAAAGCATGTTCAAGAATGTGCATCGACCTTGTAGAGTATGATACAATATGTGCATCGACCTATAGACCATGCTACACTACATGCATCAACCTGATGTGCATAATGCTTGCATGAGCATCGACCTTCTAGAATGAGTGTAAAGATGTGCATAAACCTTGCCTTACACAGAGTAGAATGTGCATCGACCTGACATGCCATAGTGCAAATGTGCATCGACCTTAAGGTGCATGACTTATATATATGCATCGACTTTCTAGACCAGAATGCATATGTGCATCGACCTTAAGGTGCATGACTTATATATATGCATCGACTTTCTAGACCAGAATGCATATGTGCATCGACCTTTCCAACACATACATCAACCTTAGGCTGTAGTCGCTGGGTCACTAACATTAACCTTTCTCCAACCGCTAGGTTGCTAGCATCTACCTGTCTACAAGGTGCACCGACCTTATAGCACAAGGTCTATGAGGTGCATCGACCTAATGATGTGTACTATGTTCAATGTGCATCGACTTTCTTGTGCATTCAATGTATAAGGTGCATCGACCTTCTGAACAAAAAAGCCTATGTGCATCGACCTTCTAGATTCAATGATATATGTGCATCGACCTCACCTAATGCCATATATGCATTGACTGAAGACACAAACATGCATCGACCTTATTAGCTATAGCGTGAGTGTGCATCGACCTTATCTAACTTGTATATGAATGTTCATCGACCTAATATGACTTAGACAGGAATATGCATCGACCTTACATGACTAAAACATGAATGTGCATTGACCTTATATTTTTTGACACTTAGAATATGAAATGACTTGATCAATATGAATGGCTTTATGCAATTCAGTCACATCATGATTCATAGTGTGACGTCATCAAAATTAAGGTTCCAACAATCTCTCCCTTTTTGATGATGACAACTATGAGTCATGTACATGCTTGATCAAGATGAAAAAATCAAAACACAAACATTCACACATTCAATTATTCACTCATTGAAACATTCATTCAATCAAGGTCATCTCCATTCAGTTCAGACAAACACATTCATTTCATCTAGAATTTTCAATTCATTTCTCATGATAATTTTTGAAGTTTACAACCTTACAAAAATATGAAAATGCAAAACTACCATGCAAACACTAAACACTATGCCATGCAACCACACTATGTACAATAGGAAAAGAAAGTTGCTGTGACAAAATCTCATCACTTCTTCTTCAGCTCATCTCATGACTCATCTCATCCATCTCTCCCCCTTTGTCATTATCAAAAACAAGTAAGAGAGAGATATACAGTTTTCTCCCCCTGAATCTAGCACTGCATCAAACATCTGTTGGAGAGCTTTCACCTCTGTGTCGTGGACATCTAGTAGGTGTCCTGCTAGAACTTCCATGTTCTCTCAAGGGTACAGCTTCTGGAATGTTTCTTGGAATTCTGTCAACTTTAGTTCCTAAGGCGGCAAGCTTTGCATTGAGCCTCTGATCTACTGTATGAACTTGTGCTTGGAGCTCTTTGACAGTGCCAGTCCAATCAACAAACCAACTCTAGAGCATAGTGCACATGTTCTCAACTTGGCATGTTTGCTGTTAATGAATATCTGTGATGGAAGTTGAAGTGCTCGTGTCTTGTACATTGACAATATCTTTAAAGTTACTAGACAGATGTTGCACTTTTTCCTAAACTGTATCAAGCTTAGCATATAAATTTCCCATCTGAATAATACTACCTTGGACTTCATCTGATATATTATTTATCCTGTAAGACAATGTCTGTTGTTCTTGGCAAATAATATTCAATTCTTCTCGGATTCTTTGCTGTTCTTTCCTGATGTCAAAAGCATGGATTAGATTTTGTGTTATTTTCTCATGAGTTTCTACCTGATTTTCTCTTAGAAGACTCATTATAGCACTAGCTGTTTCACAAACATGTATCAAAGAGTCTAAAAACCCATGCAATCTTTCATCATATTTATATTTATCTCTCACACATTTTTCCCATTGGCTGTTAACAGTCTGCTCAACATGTATCATTCTGGCATCTAATCTTTCTATAGCCAAATTCAGTTGCACAAATGATGCATTCATAATTCTAAATTGATTTAACAGTAGATTTACTAATGAGGGATGAACATCAGATACATTTGAGGTTGAACTTGGTCCTGCAGAAGTGGATGCATGGAACTCAGGTGGAATCTGAGGTTTCTTAGGAGACCTTGGTGGCTGAATGCCATATACCATCAGAGGTCCATGATGAGGTCCAAAGAATATAGTAGGACCTTGTTCTTGTTGTTCTATATGCTACTGCACTTCTTGTATCTGCTGCTCTTCTATCTGTAGTTCTGCCGGCTCCTGTTGTTCTTCCTGCTCAAGTACATCTAGCTGCTCATTTTGTTGTTCCTGCAGCTGTTCTTGCACCATCTCTTCTTCTTGATTTACAGTGTCTATTTGCAACTCTAGCTGTTCATCTACTTGCATCTCTTCATGCTGTAGATTTGAATGTTCAGATTGTTGTTCCTGTTGCAACTCAAACTGCTACTGCTGTTGCTCTATCTGTTCAACTAGTTGATCAATTTGATGTTCCAATAGCTGCACTGTTTCAATCTCAGATTGTATCTGTTGCTGTTCTTCTTGGTGTTCATGATGGGGACATCTCCGACTACCCCATTTTTTCGAGGGTCCCGTTGCTCGCCAACTATGCCTCATCGTGTTCGCTGCATTTTTCTTAATCATGGCATGTAATTTTTATATTTTCTTGAGTCATAAATTATGTAATTTTCCTTTTATTTGAGTCCAGTACCTAGGTATAAGAGTTATTTACCTAAGTCAAGTGTCTAGATTGCCTAGTTTGGTTATTGGGCCCAATCAAATGGGCTAGGCCTAGGAGCACCCCCACCCCCCCCCTTGGTTTCTTGTTATTAGTCCAAAAGTCAGGGACTTATGTTAAATTGTGGGAATCCTATAAATAGGACCCCACTCCCACCATTTGGAACTAATGAATGAATGAAGAAAAATTTGAATTGAGTGTTCACATATCTCTTGTGAGAACCTCTCTCTTTCTCTCTCTCTCTCTCTCTCTAAAGGGGGCGACCCCCTCTCTCTATCCTCCCCTCTCTCTCCTCTCCCCATTGCCACCTCACCCTCCACATCAGCCCCAACCTTTCACCTTCCCAAGATCCATCAACTCTTCCATTAATCTCACCAAACCCCAAGCAACCTTTCACCTTCCAAGGCAACCTTCCCCATTCCCAAGCCACTCCTTCCATCTCCCAAGGGAGAATCCCATCTCCCAAGCACCCCTTCACATTCCCAAGACAACCCTTCCCATCCCCAAGACCAACATTAATCCTTCCATTAACCACCCATTCAAACCAAGGGAGAGAATCCCCCCTCTCTCCCTCTCCACCTAGGCAACCTACGCACCCCACCCCTCCCCCATGCTAGCATCGCCCCCCAGCCCTTCCTCCGACCCCCACAGCCTGGAGAATAACCCCATCCCTCACCCCACACACCTAGGAGTACCTCCCACCCCTCTCCCCCAGTCATCCTCTCCATTCCCTTCCATTTGATCACCATCTCTCTCTACTACCAGTCTAGAACTTGCAGCAGCAGAGTACCACAAGGTTGCAGAGGTTGCAACGTCTTCATCACACATTTTCCGATGGTCTGTCCTATATTTCCGGAAATATCTTCGAAGCGGCCTCGCAGGCGAGGCAGTCCCGCCTCAATCTGAGTTCGAAACCATCCGGGAGAGCCGTTCTCCCCCGACTGCGTAGATCAGGCCCGACCAGCGACCTGAGGCGACTTCCTGGAGCCTCCACGACCACATCCCTCAGCTTCTGGAGGCGCCACTTGGCCAAGAGCTTCTACCACAAGGCATCCACCATCACCAAAAAGCGGCGTCCCATTCGGCACCCGGAGTAGCATTTTCTGAAATTTCTGCCCCAGGTGCTCCGTTCTGTCCGTTCCTAGACTGAACAGACATCTGTTCACTTCTTGGACTGCTCCGGTCTGCTCCAACCTCCGCCAGTGTTCCCATAGGTGCCGTTTCGAAGAGGACCCGACGACGGTTCCAACGACTCTGGCCGCGTTCAAATCATAGGTCGGGAGCGTTCGTGATGACCTCTCCTTCCTGCTGATGAGATACCCCTGCTGTCAGAATCAGGAATCAGGGGCCCTGTTGGCGACCCATCCACGGTCAGCACCGGCACTCTGGGAATTGAGAAAAATTCAGACGTCATCTTGAACCAACCACGAAGAGATTCCAACAAGTCTCGTCATCGGCAAAATTTTGGAGTGGCCGCAGCTGCGACATCTCCAACAGCCTATCCCCCATCCCTGAAGGCGGGCAGGATCGACATCACCCACCGGTTCGGTTTCGGTTAAGTTTTTCCCCTTCCCCACCTGGCCGGCTTAGTGCCCCTCATTGCGTGGAGGTAGTGTTTGAATGTAGCCACTATTCCCCCACCCCACGATCACCCTCCTGCGAGAGGAGTAGTTTTGTACTAGCAGGTATTCGGCTGAAGCTTCATCGGCGCGGCGTGCGGGTAGTCCACTCTTCCCCGCTCACCCTCGTCTCCGGCCGGGATCGGTGTATTCACACCGATCAGGTGAGCTTCTGGTTGCACTACTCTACTAGAATTGCTTTGCTTTTTTAGTATTGCCTCTTAGTGCCGTCGGTCGGTGAGTGAATGCCCGATCTCAAAATATCATCGATTTGAGTGACCACCGTGGAGGGAGTTGAGAGAGCGACCCTACAACCCACGCCCTTGGCGTACTGGCCGCCCACGGAATTGGGCATCCCAGGCCCTTAAGGGTTCAGCCCAATCTAGTCAAATCCTCGGATAGGCCAGGTCCATCCTCGGACCCTCACCACTATCATCGGTCCACCTACGGACCCGGGTGTGCGCGACGCGGGTGAACCCGCTTGAGTGGGTCCGCTGTTCAGTTCTGTTGCAAGCGAATCTAGGTCCGAGGAGTTGTGTCACATCAATTTCGTATCAGAGCAAGTTCATAACTTGTCTCTCTACAAGTTGGTCCTAGGGCGCATTCGCATTTTGAGTCATCATCAGGCCACCCAGTTCATTATCATGTATACTCCCCATTGGTTAAGTCCCCCCAACACAACCTTTCCTCTCTCTTGGCCTGCATTAACTCCTCTCCATTAAGGGGATTTAAAACACTCCATTCTCCCACCTCCCCCTAGCCCAACCTGCGCCCTCCACCCTCTCTTCCCCCTCCACCTGCTAGCTGTGACCCAGCCCTCTTCCCCAGCCTCTCCCCCATCTCTATCCACCCCCATCCAAGCTCCACAGCCATTATCCCTCTCCCCATTGCAGTCCCTTCACCCCTTCCCACCACCATCAACATCATTCACCTTCCTGCTCTATCCAGTTCGCAGGCAGCAGGCTAGCTGCTTGTTGCAGTGGCTGGCACGTTTACACCGAGCTTCTTCTGGAGGCGTATCATATATTTCTGGAAAGCTCTTCCAGTCAGCTTTGCAGGAGAGGTGGTCTCGCATCCGTCTGAGCTCCGAGCTGTCCGGGAGAGCGATTCTCCCACGACTGCGCAAAACTGCTCCACCTGGGAACCAGAAGTCGTGAAAAGAGGTGACCACGGCTGCACCAGGACGAGTTTGGATGTGATTTATTCGCATAAGTCTTCTCCTACAAGACTCCTAACATCACCAAGAAACGGAGCACCGTTTGAAGCCTGAAGCATAAAGTTACGAATTTTCTACCATTAGTGCGCAGGTCAGGTTAGTCAGGATCCGACCAGACCCCCTCCCACTCTTCTGGTCGTTTCTCTCGACCCTGACCTTGTCTGGAGCCATTCTTTCTTGCTGGACGAAAAAGACTTGACGATGCTCGCGACCATCTTGGTCCCGCATCATCTGGATCACGGGAGCGATCATGGGGACATCGTCTTCCTGCTGCTTCATCAGGGAATCAATCCGAGGTAGAACCAACCACACCGGTCCAGCACCTGCCCTGACCGTCAGCAGTGACTAGAAGCCCCGAGAAAATTCAGGAGTCATTCCTGAACAATCCGCGACGTTTTGGCCCTGGTTTTGTCAGATTCTGAGTTTGGGAGCATCCGTGGCAGTGCCGTCATCGGCCCCCTATCAGGCTGTCCCAGAAGCGGACAGAACCAACGATGATCGCCGATCTTGCTCTCCCACCCCCGCCTGGCCGGCTTACAGCCCCTCCCTGTGCGGAGGTAGTATTTTTATGTATCCCACAGTCCCCCACCCCTATGCCAACCCCTCTGTGAGGGCGTAGTGTTTGTACTAGCAGGTCGTCGCCGAAAGCCTCATCGGCGCAGCGTGCGGGTAGCCCACGCTTCCCCGCTCGCCCTCATCTCCGACCAGGATCGGTGTCTTCACACCGATAAGGTGAGCATTGGGCCACTCTTCTCTGCTGGTTTTTACCCTTGCTTAGCTTAGTATTGTTTCTAGTTGCTCCGTCGGCAGTGAGAGAGTGCTCGTTCCAACTTTCCATCTAATCAAGAGCCACCGCGGGGTGAGTTGTGAGGGAGACATTACATCCCACGCCCTCAGCGTGCCGTCTGCCCTTGAAATTGGGCATCCCTAGCCCATTGGGGTCCATCCCCAGCCAGCCATACCCTTGGAACCCCAAGGTCCAACCTCGGACCCTCACCATCATCGCCGATCCGCCTACGGACCCGGGTGCGCGCGACGCGGGTGAACCCGCTTGTGAGAGATCGCCGTTCGGTCCGGTTGCTTGCAAATTCAGGTCCAAGGAGTTGTGTCACATCAGTTCATTTGTGACTGCTACTGCTGATGTTCAGGTTGTGATTGAGCTTCTAGCACTAAATGTTGTTGCTGCTCTGCCTCTTGATGTTCTGTCTCTTGTAACACTGCTAGCTGTGGCAACTCTTTTACAACATTGGGCTTTAACTTCATGAATTTTGTGATGAAGTCCATGTTGTATACATTTACTTTGGGAATCTCCTAAAACTTTTCATCCTCTAAAGGGATTTTCATCTTTTTGAAAATTGTAGTCAAATGGGCTGCATAAGGCAAATATCTTCTTGATTCTTTACATGTCCCTATGATTTGAATCATCATTTCAGGCAGACATATGTTGACTTTCTTAAACATGCAGTAAAAAATGAATCTTTGAGATTCAGTCAGCCTCCCTCTGCCTCCACCTTGAGGGGTAATTATTATGGTAAGCATATGGTGTAGCAACCTCTTCAGCGGTGAAAATTTATTAGCATTGAAGCTAGTCAACCATGTTTTCTTACGATCATCAGTGTTACTTTGCTGGTCGGTCAGAATAGAGTATGCCTCAAACTCATCATACTCAAAATCAATTTCACATACACCCTCCTCAGGTATCCTGAAGATTTTGTGAAGGGAATGTCTTGTTAGCTCAATTCTAATTCCCTTCACATATGACCAAATTTTGGAAGAGTCTGGGTCATACTTCAAATTTCCATAAAATTCAGTAACAAGCTTCGGGTAGTACCATCTGTGGTTACCCATGAATTTCTTCTAACCTTGAAATTTGAAAGCTCTAATAATTTAAGAAATGAATCGAGCATTTGATGATCATGAAAATCTACATACCGAGGAAAAATGATTTTTGCAGCTTCAATCTTTTCTTTTGCCTGACCAGACACAGACTCAGATTCGGATTCATCCTCAGATACCTAAAGATTTTCCTTCTTTTCAGAAGTCCTACGCCGATTTGCATGTCCCTCGGACACTTTCTCTTTACCCTTAACTGATTCCTCTGCAATCCTACCTGAACCAGACTCCTTGTCATTCAGAAGCTTAGACTTTCCCTCCTTCCGAGGAGTATCAACAGCTTTCTCTGTTTGAATGGCCACTGGGTGCTGCTCCTCAGATATCTTTCGTTTCCCTTTGCTCTTTGTGACCGGTGACAACATGATCGATACGAAAGAAGAGAACAAATGGCACAGTTATAGGTAGTGAGAGGAAAGTTGAGAGCAGGGAATGGAAAAAGATATGATCATGCAAGTAGGAGGATGCACGAGCGACTCCATTGCGTCTATGTGAGAGGGTTTTGGTAGAGAAGAAGCCTCGACCTGGATAGGTTAGACTTCGACGGTAAGGTAGACGCTTGTTAATAGGGTGGAGTAAGATACAAAATGCTGCCGACTTTACCAATTTTAAGACCAATTACCATACCGCCCTTCACTTTAAGTTAGAATGCCCTTCTTTACATTTACTGGTTTTCTGCCTATGAGGATTATATCTTGATGCATTAATCTTCTGAAATTAATCTCTTGATGCAAGATCAATGGAAATAGAAAAATCTAATCAAAGTATTATGCCCAGTCAGAAAAACCAACAATCTTACTTATTATTTTGATTAGACAAAATTGATTTAAATCTGCCTTATATTGAAATTAAACAGTTTTAAGTTTTTGAAAAAGAACACAGAGTCAACCATATTTTTATTTTTCTCTTTGTTTATTTGATTGAACATTCTAGTATGCCTACATTTATTTACTCAAGGTGACATGTTGACTAAACACCAGAATCCCTGGTTACTAAGTGCAGTCATTTGATTGAACATTCTAGTATGCCTACATTTATTTACTCAAGGAGACATGTTGACTAAACACCAGAATCCCTGGTTACTAAGTGCAGTCTACCTTTATGTTTCAAATTGTGAACAGAGATAACACCTTTTGTCATGACATGACCTCTGAATTTCATTGATACAGAAGATTAGTTTCTCCAAAAGATATACCATTACTCTACATTTTTCTTATTTTTATCTAAGGGCGTATTCCCTGTGTTAGGATTGGTGATCCGCTTAGAATGAGATCTAGAGGGGGGTGAATGGATCCCACAGAGACTTTTAGGAATTTTAAAAATAATCCACGTTCTAAACCAATTTGAATTCACAATTAAACTCAACCAGAAGCATTCCTAGGCATTCATCTATCGAAACAGAAAGACAATGAAGCAATCACAGAAGAAGGAGATTTTTAGGTGGTTCAGTCTCTACCAGAGACCTACGTCCACCCCACACTTAGACCTCAGTGTGGCTTACTGCTGCCTAACAGTTTGAACCGCTGCGCACCACAACTTATGTCTACTGCGCATCAAAGCTTGCGTACATACCGCTGAGAACCACAGCTTGTTGTCTGAGGAATTCACCTCGCCCACTGAGCATTATATCTTAGCTCTGCTGACACACAGCTTGATGAAATCAAAAAATAAAAAATAAAAGATAAATTTTAGCAATAGAAAGTGGAAATATAAACTGAAACGTATAGCTCACGCAGGAGCAGATCTGGCTTGGATCTGATCCAAGAACCAGTAGAACAAGTCTTCAGATCTTCTTCTTTTTCTCTCTAACTCTCACTGAAGCTACGGTACTCTACTTTCTTCTCCGAGCACCCTTCTTCTCATAGCAGCGCTCTCTCTCTTTTCTAAATTACTCTCTCAGATTCCACTTTTCCTCTCAAAATTCTTCTCTTAGAATTCCAGCAGATCTAGCTTTTTCTCTGCTTCTAATCTTCCTTCTTTTCTTCTTCTTTTTCTCCTTTTCGTCAATCCTCATCTCTTCATCGAATCATCATTCATATTTAGAGATCCCTCTTTTATACTAAAAGAATCGGATAGGGTGGACCCTACTGAATTGTCTCCTGGCGCGTGGAGGGAAGATTCCCGCCGAGGCTTCTCATCTAACAGATGGAATAAGTTGTCCACGTGTCAGATCTGGTGGTTGAAAGAAGAACACGTGGCTGAGTCTTCTTGGAGAACAAGTATCTTCGAATCATGTGCTTCAATCATTGAGTCTTGGGTCACGTGCGTTAATGCTCCATTTATCTCATAAACCTGATACTTGCATTAATCCTTCCAATCAAAGTAAAGGCATTTAGTCAAACACCTGGCATACGGAGTTCATACTTAGATAATTAAGAAATCTTACGCTCGGCCCCGTCATATAGATGTTCTGAAGAATGCCATAGTGTATAAAACAAGATGCACTGACTTAAAGCATGCACAGATCTACATGTGCACAGACTACACACTATGCATAGACCATAAGCCCGAATGTTCATAGACCTTAGGATATGCTTAGACAAGGATGCAAGATGTGCATTAACTTGATAAGTAGAATTGGAAAATGATGCACCGACCTAGACAAGCACAAACAAAAGAGGGCACTGACCAAATCATGCACGATCATAAACATGCACCAGCTAGGAACATGCACATGACAAAACATGCACCGACTTCTTTTATGCATATGACAAATGTGCACTTCTTACACGCATATGGCAAAAGTGCACCGACCTTCATATGTATAGGTAAAAATATGCACCGACCCTTGCTTGCGTATGGCAAAACATGCACCGACCTATATATGCACGATACAAAAATTGCACTAACCTTTATACGCTTAAGGTAAAACATGCACCGACCTTTATATGCATGATACAAAAGGTGCACTGAACTCTATACGCTTAAAGCAAAACATGCATCGACTTTTATGTGCATGTTACAAAACAAAACGTGCACCGACTATATGTGCATTCTACGAAAACTGCACAGACCTTGTGTGCTTCTCTTTAGAAGCGTGCATCGACCTTGTATACATTCATACAAGATGTGCACAGACCTAATGTGCAGGCATACAATATATGCATCGACCTATATGCTGACCTTATATGTAGACTCGCAAAATATGCATTGACCTATATGCTGACCGATCATAATGTGCACGGACCTGATATGCATAAAAAGGTAAAAATGCACTGACTTTGTATATCTCAATAGAAAAGTGCACTGACCTATATGCTGTCCTTACATGCAGACTCACAAGGTATGCACCGACCTATATGCACAGAGGAAATGCGCACCGACCTTAATATGCTCTTGAATGATTATGCAACAACTTGTGTTCTGATACTAAGAAACAAAATAGATTTGATTGAGGAATTTATGCATTTTAGTCTTAACATGATTCATAGAATGTCATTATCAAAACTAGGGTTCCAACAATCTCTCTCTTTTTAATGATGACAATTATGAGTCATGTATGATTAAAAAAGAAGAACAATAAATTTAACAACCATTTTTCACACAATCATTCAACTAAGCACTCAATCAAGTGTGATCACAATTTTTCAATGTCATTCATTGTTTTTCATTTTATTCAACCAAGATTCATTGACTGACATGCATGGCAATGACATTAAGGACAAATATGCAATACTGACATTTCTGTGTACAATAAGAAAAGGCAAACTGATGTTTGATTGAGTATCTCATTACACAAGAGTTTTAGAAACAGAGATTCAGAAACTTTGATATTGTCATTCAGAGCATTTACATATCAAAAACGTGTCTTCCTTTTTGCTTACAAGATTCTCTCTTAGACCAATATCTAAACACCAAAAACATGTTAGCATCTCCCCCTCCCCAATCCATGAACTGTCATACATGACCGTCAACAATTCTCCCCCTTTGTCATTATCAAAAAAATAGGAGGACTCTTAGATATCGACAGGACTTGTTCGGTTGGAGCTGGTACCTCTTGAACTTCCCCTTCCTCTGGGTGGTGTGCTGCTAGAGCTAACTCTCAGAGGTATTACCCGTGGAAATGGTATTATGTCTATTTTAGTACCGAGAGCTGCAAATTTTATCATCACTTTATGGTCATTGTTGGGTTCGGTGCTATGTATTCAGAGGGGGGGTGAATGAATACCCTTTAAAAAACTTTCGCCCAATTAAAATTCTAGTGCTCAGAACTGCGGAATAAAAGCACTAAGACTAACTGAGGAAAAACTACTCCAGTCATCTACTGAACCTGTAGACATATATGAAGAGTGCTCCTAGCAAACATCTAATGTGGGCAGCAATTAGACAGATCAAGCAAACACACAATACCACTGTCAAGCATATAGTGTGCGCATCAATGAAATGAACACATATAGAAGATCAACCTATCTCGACCCTATGCATTCATCTAGCGCCAAACACACAAAGAATTCAAACCACTGCTCAATGGGTTTTTAGGTGGTTCGGTCTAGCAGAACTACATCCACCCCACACTCAACCCAAGTGTGGCTTCCGCTGACTCACAGCTTGAACAGCTGGGCATCACAGCTTGCCATACAACCGCTAGGCAACACAGCTTGCCATCCGCTGGGGACTACAGCTTAACCCGTCCGAGGTATCCACGTCGCCGCTGTGCATCACAGCTTGCACTGCTGACGAACAGCTTGATAAAAGGTTTAAAATGAAAACATAAGATAGACAAGACAGCAACGGAAAGCTGTAAATGAAAAACATAATATAGCTCTCAACAGAGCAGACTGGCCTGGATTTGATCCACGGTCTAGTAAACAGATCTTCAGACTTCACTCTTCTTCTCTTGATCTCACTGTCTCTCTTTCTTTCTCTCTTTCTCTTCTTTCTCTTCTTCTTCTGCTAATCTCTCACTCTCTGCTCTTCTTTTCTTCTTCCTGATTCTTCTTCTTCTTTTTCTTCTTCTCTCTGTGGATCGAAGGCTTTCTGCTGCTCTCAGACTGGATGTATATACTTTACCTCTCTTCAGTCGATCTACCTCCATCTGAAGACGAAGACTTCATTATATACTATCAGCAGGTGGATAAGGGGCGTGTGGCTTCCACATTTCCCGACCTAAGAATTCGGACCACGTGGCAGCATCCAGTAGGCTGTCAGTACATGTGTCTTCATCTGGGCACTCCCCTTATTCTCAGATCACGTGCCTTCATTAGGCTTCACGAAGGGTGCCTGTCAGACAGAGAACAAATTATCAGTCTAAGTCTAAACCCTGTACACACTTTGAATATGAAATGCATTGTATATACTTGTGAAGGCGAATGCAGTGTACAGACTTTGCCCCAATGTGTAGACTTCACATAAGAGGGCAACGGCTGTACATACTTTGAAGAGCATTCAGCATCCAACGTGTAGACTTAGGCAATGTAAGAGGTTGCCAGTGTATGGACTTGATGAGCGTTCAACAATGTGCAGACTTCGACTCGATGTGTAGATTTCACAACTGATGAATGCAATGCAATGCAGACACTGACTGTATGGACTTGGATATGAATGCAGTGTACAGACTCTGCCCAATGTATAGACTTCATCTATGTGAAGCTATGCAATGTACAAACTTCATATGTGAAGCAGCCGCTGTACAGACTTAAGCTGTATGAAGACTTGACAGACAACTGACGATGTATGGACTTCAGGTGTGAAGACGTTGTGAATGCAAATGTAATGTACAGACTTCATATGTGAAGCAGCCGCTGTACAGACTTCACCAGACTTCACTCGATGTACAGACTTCACGAACGATGCATGCAGTGCATTGAAGGATGTACAGACTTCCTGAAGTGTGAAGGAGTTGAGTGTATAGACTTCATCATGTGAAGACTTGAACAAGGCATGTATAGACTTCACGTCGTGAAGTAATGTATATACTTAGCTGAAGAAACTTTGTACAGGCTTGACCAAAGTAAAGTCTGTACAGACATGAAACAATGGAAGACAACGAGTGTATAAACTTTGAGATGTGTAGACTTGCCAAAGAGCTGGACGATGTACAGACTTGAACAAGTAAAGTCTGTACAGACTTGAAGGTTCACAGTGTGTAGACTTTGGCAAGGCAACGTCAGTAAAGTTCCCAGTGTACAGACTTACTGAACTGAGCGTAGGTAAAAGATATGAGGAATGTATAGACTTACTCAGTTCAGTTCAGAACGTAGGTAAAAGTCCCAATGTATAGACTTTATCTGAGAATGCAACTGCTGTACAGACTTGCTCAACCGGTCCGATGTATAGACTTCATGAACTAGACGCTGAAGTCTGTATAGACTTTAACACTGAATGAGACGTTGGCTGAAACAATAGGCTGTACAGACTTTAGATGCGTGAGACGCAAGTTGAGACAATGCAGTGTACAGACTTCATGCATGCAGACGTTGAACTACAGAATGTGCAGACTTTGCCAACAATCAACAATGCAGTGTATAGACTTGGCCAATGCAACGTTGTATAGACTTCAAGTCAGAATGCACAATGTGTGGACTTGACCAATGTTCAGACTTTGAATATGAAGATCAATGTATGGACTTGGAAAACAAAGGGGGCGTCGACCCATCAGAAGGGAGCGTCGACCCACAACTGTCCAGACTATGCATGAGACGGTGAACCATGTGTAGACTTTGAAGCTTAACAGAGACACAGGATGTACAGACTTCATGAAATGCATGCTACGATGTACAGACTTTGTCCACGAACTGTACACATGCATGAACGATGTATAGACTCTGAAATGTAAGCAATGCAGCAATGTCTAGACTTTGGGCTTTACCCTACAGTGTATAGACTTGCTGGTATACTAGGAATGCAATGTATGGACTTGCAGCCGTGCGAGCCATGCAGTGTATAGACTTGCTAGTCATCAAGCTACATGCAGACAGAAAAGCAATGCATGAACACACTGTATAGACTTAGAAGTCTAAAGGGGCGTCGACACATCTAATCAGAGGGTCGACCCATTGATGCATGTATGAAATATACTTCCAATGCGTAGACTTCAGACTTGCCATGATGTGTAGACTTCATGAGAATGCAGCAGCCAGTGTATAGACTTCATGCAATGATGTATGCAGCCTGGGCAATGTATGGACTTGGCCCAACCAATATATCAGTCATACACATGCATTCTCCACAGAACAAATCAGACATAGCACACTTAAGCATTCTCCAGACAATATATCATGTTGCTGTCATCAAAACACAATCTCATAAAGCACTCACTGTATTACTATCATCAAAATAAAACTAGCATTGCTATCATCAAATCATCAACACTAAACAACACATGCTTGTGCCTAAGGGGCACAACATTCTCCCCCTTTTTGATGATGGCAACAAAGTGACAGTGAGTCACCAATCAAAAATTTCTCCCCCTTTGACATAATCAAAAAGAGAAAAATAGTATGAACATGAGTGCAACATGGCGATATGCATGCAAATTCCCTTAGAGCAACTCATTCTCCCCCTGAAAGTATGACTCCCCCTGAACTGTTTCTCCCCCTAAATAATTGCTCCCCCTTTGAGAAGGAATATGGACAGATATACAAAGGTAGAGAATGTAGGAAGGTCACTAGACAACACCTGAATCATTGGTTCAGAGAATAAGCCTGATTATAAACAACAGTTAAAGTATAAGAATCAGCAACATACAATTTTGACAAAAAATTCAGGTTTAACAGTGATAAATCTAGTGTAAAATAGCTGACTCCTGAAAAAGAGTTTTAGATTCCATTTATAGCAATGAATCTAAGGCACATGGTATTAATAGATAAGTTAGAAATAATACCCTTTTGTGATTAAACATGGAAGATCAAGAAAGGCAACTTGAATATGTATTAAGAAAAATAATTTTCACTCAATGACTTTTGATTTCAAAGGGTTATAGTAGTTTGTATTTCACTTTTGAATTTTCAGAACCTGAACTAAGTGAATAGACCTGTGGCATTTATGCTGTTGACATTAGGTGTACACCTTGATCAGAGGCAGGTACCCCCAGTTACTAGGCATAAACTACAAGATCTACTTCAGGTCAAGGCCTACAATGAACAATCTTCACCTTTGACATTAAGGGCACACCTTGATCAGAGGCCAGTACCCCCAGTTATTTGGTGAGGACTCCCCCTATAGATTTGACCTTATGAATAGAGGTAGTCTGAAGCACTTCATGACATATGAATTCTCCTGCTTCTTTGGAGGAGATCACAGTTTCTCAGTGCAGTTCAGCCATTGCTCTGTCACTATGTTCAGCTCATTACTTTTATGATCTTATTTACTGCTGCCCTTATTTCTTTTAGAGTGATTGTTTAAAAAAATATTACATACTCTTATTCACCTGTTCTAGACATTTCCAGTTTACCATTTTCAGGTATTAAAAAAACTTTTTCTATTTTAATCATGAGACAAAGATTAAGAGCTATAAAAGTTTTCTTTTATCTCAAATTCTGAAGGCAGACACTTAACTCTTCAATTTATAAAGGTTAAACCTTTGGTTCCTTTCAATTTGTAAGAGTGATTCTTATAAATGAACAATTGTAATAACCATAACTCAATTCACTAAACCAGAGGCAATACTGTTGTTCAGTGAGGGTTAGGGAAATGATAGCAATAGGCATTATGGTCCAAAAGCAACTGATGCCAAAGAATATGAATGAATTAAATGGGGACAGTGAGAAGTAGCAAGGATTCAATGAATTTAACAGAACTCTCAGCTCCCCCTGACAACAAGATGCAATAGTATGCTATGCAATGGACTGTTCTACATGCAGATTATGCACCAATGGTACATGAGGCAGGTAAGCAATCAATTCAAGTTTATGCATCCAAGTCATGAACATTTATATGCTTTTTCAGATTTAATGATATGCAATGAGTCATTTCTTTTCAATTTTTAATTTTTCATGATATACAGTACACTGCTCTACATGAAGACAGGACCCATGGTATTAGGCGGAGAACCTAGTCTCAAAGACCATCTCTCACATAGTAAGAACCTCCGGGCAGATTTCCCTGCCTTTTAGTAACTTACCATTTGATATACCAGGGTTTTTCATGACAATGCACTGCAAAGCAGTCTTGATGCATTGAACAATTTTCTTGATTCAAATGATGAATGCAGACATTGGACACATGCATCAAATATTTACACTAAGTGACCCATTTAAAATTAGTGCAAGTTATGCATTTAACAACAAGCATGCAATGCAATAACACAAGACACATGCATAGACTCTATGCACTAGATGAATCATTCAAGCTCAGTACAAGGTATGCATCAACTACAAACATGATTGTGCAGTGCATCTAGCATCTTATTTACACAATGCATTAACTGTAAGAGAGAAGTGCATCATATATGCAGAGTTAAAACTCAGTAGCTGAGTCTGGAATGCAGACTGATCAGCTAGACATGAAGAGATCATCAAAAATCAAACAAGCAGAATAACAATTTCAGATGATGAAATTAAAACAAAGTTCAGAACTGACCTTAAGAGTTGAATCATTGGGTTTCCATTTGAGTGCCTTAGTTTGTTAACCCCTATTTATTCTTTGACCCAAGGCACACCTGCAACATTATGATCATTTTGATCCTGCAGGGACCCAAGCAGCTTTGGGTCCTGCATTTACCGTGACAGGTGTTCTAAACATTCTTTTTGTAGCATTATCATCAAATTCCATTAGATAACAGTCAAACATGGAATGTCCAAAATTTCCACAATAGTAACAAAAAGCCACAGAATTTTTGTTTTTATTATTCATGTTAGTAGAAACATGATGCCCATGTGCATGCACATGAGTATGAAAAGTATGTGTATGAGCATGAGTATTTCTTTTATTAACATAAAATTTTTTCTTTCCATACTCAGCCAGCCGACAGTTGGCAGCTTTGTGGCCTAGTTTACCACATTCAAAGCATGCAGAGTTTTTCCTTTTATCACTCAAGTTATTTCTAGCAGAATCATAGAAAGCAGGGAATTTTACAGATTTAGAGTTCAATCTATTTCCATGAGCATGCTAGCAGTCTTTGACTGTGTGGCCATGCCTTCCACATTCGAAGCACCTTGGGTGCTTACCTCTTGAGCCATTATATCCCCATGAAGGCCTAAACCAACACTCAACAGCTTTATGACCACGTTTGTTACAATTATAACACATGATGTGTTGATTTGAAGCAGACATGTTTCTTTTGGGGTGATGATGATTATTTGAAAAAGATTTATCCTGCATCATATCATCACTTTTCATCACACTGCAGTCATCCATATAATGACCATGCCTACCACAGTAGTAGCAAGAGGCATCAGATTTCCTAGGAGCATGGTTTCTATCAGATGAATTCACATATGCATGTGAATGAGTACAAGAAGCATGAGCATTTTGCATTGACCCATCAGATTCAGCAGAGCTAACAAATTTCAGAGTATAACCAGAATTATTCTTTGCCTTCTTTGTTTGACTCTTTCTTTTCAATTTCTGATTATTCTCAACAGGTTTTGTTTGCTTTTCAATTTTCTGGGCTTTGAACTGAAAGACATATTTTGAAGGTGACTTCTGATTTTATTTTGGGGATTGCCTTGAGGTACCAGCTACATCAGAACTATGCACAAAGGTAGTATATAGCTGGTTGTTGGTAGTTTCCTTAACATCAGGACTACAGCTTGTCCCCTTTCTTGAATTGTCATCCTTCCTTTTCACAACAGTTTTTACTTTTCTTTCATTCTTGGCAGAATTGGATGCTGATTTTTCTAGTTCCTGAATCTTATTTTCCAAAGATGTTATATGAAGCTCATAACTAGCTATCTCCTGTTCACTGCAATTGACACATTCGCTTAAGACTTTATTTGTAGTTTTATACTTCTCAATTTATTGTTCCAGAATGTTCAAAGTTTGTGATTCTTCATCATGGACAGCTTTTTCTTTTTCTATTGTAAGAAGTCTTTCAGATAAGCCAGTGTTTAACAGCTTTAGTTTTTCAACTTTATCCTTCAGTTCATTGTTTTCTTCCTCAAAATTTTTTGCATGAATTTCATTACCAGCACATCTCTCTCTTCCAGATATCAGCTTCAGTTTTTCAATTAGTTCCTCTTCTCTTTCTTCCACATTAATTTTGTCAGCAACCAAGTTTTTGTGATCCTCTTTAAGTGAGACTATTTGTTTGTTCAGCCATTCATTCTCACTATAAAGATCTTCATTACGTTCTCTTAGAGCTAAGCACATATGGCAGATTGATTCAGCAGAAGAGGAATGTGAACCTTCCAAATTGATTTCATTTATTCTAGCCATAAGGTTTTCATTTTTCTTTTGAAATTCTTTATTCTCAAGTTTCAGTTTGTCCAATTCAGAATTGACTTCAGTAAGTTCTTGCATGCTTTTTAGATGCTCATTTTTCTTATCATTCAGCTGATCCTCAATTTCTGACATTTTGTCCAAGCATGTTTGTTTTTCAATTTTTAGAGAATCATTTTATTTCTTAAGGTTCTAAACATCTAGTGTACATGCATCATAAGATTGTTTCAGATTTGGACAGTTTTCACAGGAATCTTTCAATTTTATTTTTAGATTTTAATTTCTTGGATACTTCTAACAAATTTTCATACATCACTATCAATTCATCAAAAGAGTATCCATCTGATTCGGAGCTTACCTGAGATGATGAATCTTCATTATCCCAGTTAGCCATTAAGCAGCCGTCCTGATGATCGTTATGAGTAGAAGTGATTCTGTCATAAATCTCCTTTCCAGATGTGCACCTGAAAATAAAAATATATATATCAGTATTGACAGCAGCTCTCAGGATATTAAGAATCATGGTATTTTCACGGTCCTTCACTCTGTCCTCTTTAGACCATTTGGTCTCATCATGAGGTAATCGGTGTGGGCCTTTAGATATAAGACTCCATAAATTTGGACCAATGGAGTCTATGTACACACTTAGGCCTCCTAGCCAGCTATCGAGGTTAGAACCATCATAAACCGGAGGTCGAGCCATTAGAACAGATGGCAAACAGATTCAGCACAGTAAAACAAATGACATGAAATGCACTAAAACCAGATGATCAAAATAAAGCACAAGTCAATGAAGCAAAACACAAATTCAAGAGACCCACTTTGAAATGCACCAAAACAATGCAGGATCTGCTGCGGATTGTTAGATCCTATGCACAACAACCTGCTCTGATACCAAGTGTTGGGTTCGGTGCTATGTATTCAGAGGGGGGGTGAATGAATACCCTTTAAAAAACTTTTGCCCAATTAAAATTCTAGTGCTCAGAACTGCGAAATAAAAGCACTAAGACTAACTGAGGAAAAACTACTCCAGTCATCTACTAAACCTGTAGACAAATATGAAGAGTGCTCCTAGCAAACATCTAATGTGGGCAGCAATTAGACAGATCAAGCAAACACACAATACCACTGTCAAGCATATAGTGTGCGCATCAATGAAATGAACACATATAGAAGATCAACCTATCTCGACCATATGCATTCATCTAGCGCCAAACACACAAAGAATTCAAACCACTGCTCAATGGGTTTTTAGGTGGTTCGGTCCAGCAGACCTACATCCACCCCACACTCAACCCGAGTGTGGCTTCCGCTGACTCACAGCTTGAACAGCTGGGCATCACAGCTTGCCATACAACCGCTGGGCAACACAGCTTGCCATCCGCTGGGGACTACAGCTTAACCCGTCTGAGGTATCCACCTCGCCGCTGTGCATCACAGCTTGCACTGTTGACGAATAGCTTGATAGAATGTTTAAAATGAAAACATAAGATAGACAAGACAACAACGGAAAGCTGTAAATGAAAAACACAATATAGCTCTCAACAGAGCAGACTGGCCTGGATTTGATCCACGGTCCAGTAAACAGATCTTCAGACTTCACTCTTCTTCTCTTGATCTCACTGTCTCTCTTTCTTTCTCTCTTTCTCTTCTTTCTCTTCTTCTTCTGCTAATCTCTCACTCTCTGCTCTTCTTTTCTTCTTCCTGATTCTTCTTCTTTCTTTTTCTTCTTCTCTCTGTGGATCGAAGGCTCTCTGCTGCTCTTAGACTGGATGAATATACTTTGCCTCTCTTCAGTCGATCTGCCTCCATCTGAAGATGAAGGCTTCATTATATACTATCAGCAGATGGATAAGGGGCGTGTGGCTTCCACATTTCCAGCCCTAAGAATTCGGACCACGTGGCAGCATCCAGTAGGCTGTCAGTACATGTGTCTTCATCTGGGCACTCCCCTTATTCTCGGATCACGTGCCTTCATTAGGCTTCACGAAGGGTGCCTGTCAGACAGAGAACAAATTATCAGTCTAAGTCTAAACCCTGTACACACTTTGAATATGAAATGCATTGTATATACTTGTGAAGGCGAATGCAGTGTACAGACTTTGCCCCAATGTGTAGACTTCACATAAGAGGGCAACGGCTGTACATACTTTGAAGAGCATTCAGCATCCAACGTATAGACTTAGGCAATGTAAGAGGTTGCCAGTGTATGGACTTGATGAGCGTTCAACAATGTGCAGACTTCGACTCGATGTGTAGACTTCACAACTGATGAATGCAATGCAATGCAGACACTGACTGTATGGACTTGAATATGAATGCAGTGTACAGACTCTGCCCAATGTATAGACTTCATCTATGTGAAGCTATGCAATGTACAGACTTCATATGTGAAGCAGCCGCTGTACAGACTTAAGCAGTATGAAGACTTGACAGACAACTGACGATGTATGGACTTCAGGTGTGAAGACGTTGTGAATGCAAATGCAATGTACAGACTTCATATGTGAAGCAGCCGCTGTACAGACTTCACCAGACTTCACTCGATGTACAGACTTCACGAACGATGCATGCAGTGCATTGAAGGATGTACAGACTTCCTGAAGTATGAAGGAGTTGAGTGTATAGACTTCATCATGTGAAGACTTGAACAAGGCATGTATAGACTTCACGTCGTGAAGCAATGTATATACTTAGCTGAAGAAACTCTGTACAGGCTTGACCGAAGTAAAGTCTGTACAGACATGAAACAATGGAAGACAGCGAGTGTATAAACTTTGAGATGTGTAGACTTGCCAAAGAGCTAGACAATGTACAGACTTGAACAAGTAAAGTCTGTACATACTTGAAGGTTCACAGTGTGTAGACTTTGGCAAGGCAACGTCAGTAAAGTTCCCAGTGTACAGACTTACTGAACTGAGCGTAGGTAAAAGATATGAGGAATGTATAGACTTACTTAGTTCAGTTCAGAACGTAGGTAAAAGTCCCAATGTATAGACTTTGCCTGACAATGCAACCGCTGTACAGACTTGCTCAACCGGTCCGATGTATAGACTTCATGAACTAGATGCTGAAGTCTGTATAGACTTTAACACTGAATGAGACGTTGGCTGAAACAATAGGCTATACAGACTTTAGATGCGTGAGACGCAAGTTGAGACAATATAGTGTATAGACTTCATGCATGCAGACGTTGAACTACAGAATGTGCAGACTTTGCCAACAATCAACAATGCAGTGTATAGACTTGGCCAATGCAGCGTTGTATAGACTTCAAGTCAGAATGCACAATGTGTGGACTTGACCAATGTTCATACTTTGAATATGAAGATCAATGTATGGACTTGGAAAACAAAGGGGGCGTCGACCCATCAGAAGGGAGCGTCGACCCACAACTGTCCAGACTATGCATGAGACGGTGAACCATGTGCAGACTTTGAAGCTTAACAGAGACACAGGATGTACAGACTTCATGAAATGCATGCTACGATGTACAGACTTTGTCCACGAACTGTACACATGCATGAACGATGTATAGACTCTGAAATGCAAGCAATGCAGCAATGTCTAGACTTTGGGCTTTACCCTGCAGTGTATAGACTTGCTGGTCTACTAGGAATGCAATGTATGGACTTGCAGCTGTGCGAGCCATGCAGTGTATAGACTTGCTGGTCATCAAGCTACATGCAGACAGAAATGCAATGCATGAACACAGTGTATAGACTTAGAAGTCTAAAGGGGCATCGACACATCTAATCAGAGGGTCGACCCATTGATGCATGTATGAAATATACTTCCAATGTGTAGACTTCGGACTTGCCATGACGTGTAGACTTCATGAGAATGCATCAGCCAATGTATAGACTTCATGCAATGATGTATGCAGCCTGGGCAATGTATGGACTTGGCCCAACCAATATATCAGTCATACACATGCATTCTCCACAGAACAAATCAGACATAGCACACTTAAGCATTCTCCGGACAATATATCATGTTGCTGTCATCAAAACACAATCTCATAAAGCACTCACTGTGTTGCTATCATCAAAATAAAACTAGCATTGCTATCATCAAATCATCAACACTAAATATCACATGCTTATGCCTAAGGGGCACAACAGTCATTTTGCTGAACTAGGGCAGAAGCTCTTTGACATTAGATGTCATGTCTACAAACCAGTTCTGCATCATATTGCACATGTTTTGTAGTTGGGAAGTCTGCTGGTTGTGAATATCAGCCATAATTGTGGAAGAGCTAGTGGCCTGTTCAGTGACAACATTTTTGAGACTGTTCGCTAACTTCTGAACTTGTGTATGAACTATATTCAGTTTGTCATAGGTGTTTCCAAGTTGTATAATACTTACATGTACTTCACCAAATATAGTATTAATTCTCTGATTTGGAGCCTGATGTTCTTGTCTGAGCAAGTTCACCTGAAGTTTTACATGATCTAGCTCTATCTTGATATATATCATAAGAGTGGACAAGAGTCTAAGTAAGTTTTATAAAAGATGTAGTCTGAGTGCATTGCAGTTTACCCAAAATTTCTCCTACCTTCTGACATACAACTAGTAAGGAGTCCAAAACACCATGAAATTTCATATCAGACTTGTGCTTATCATATACAAACTTTATGCACTAACTGTCCACAGTCTATTCCAAATGAAGTATCCTAGCATCCAATCTTTGAATAGCAAAATTTAGATGCGTGAACTGTGCACTCATAGTTCTATTTTGATTCATAATGAGGTTTACCAGTGAGGTAAACATTTCTTCAATTCGTGATCCAGAATTTGCTCCAGCTGAACTAGAAGTTTGAAATTTCGGTGGGATGAATGTTTCTTCAGGCGATAAAGGAGGCTGTATCCCAAAAGTAGTTATTGGCCCATGATGAGATCCATAGAGGGGAGCAAGACCTAGAAATTCTTGTGGAGCTACAACCTCAACTACTTGGACTACCTGGGGTTGCTCTTCCTGAACCTCTTCCACCCTTTGCTCTTCCTATAGCTCTACTTGCCTTTGTTGATCATAGTTCTGCTCAGATTGGTCAATAGATTCTTGATGTTGCTGCTGCTGCTGTCCAAATTGCTCAATTAGCTCATCAATATGTTGGTCTAATTGCATTAAGAACTGATCATCATCCAACTGTAGTTCATGAAATTCCCTTGTGTCCACTTCCATTTCTTCAATACTCTCTTCTTGAGTTTCTTAGAGAGGTTGTTCCAAAATAGGTTGAACATCTTGTTCTACCTGTACTACATCTACTACATGTACTGCATCTACCATCTCAACTGCTGGAGGCAGTTCCTCCCCCTGACCATATTTATCCATCTAAGGATGTTCAGGCTGTCCTTCGACATGTGGTTGTTGAGGCTGTTCAGCAATAACACCTTATACATCTGTTTGTTGCTGCAGTTTTGGCTCAGATTGTTCTTTTTCCATTTGTAGTTGATCCTTTTCCACTAGTTGAATTTCTTTTTCAGCTTGCTGTATTGCCATTTGTGTTTTAGATTTATCAGATTGTTCCTTCACTTGACTAGCCAAAGATGGCTTCAACTTCATGAATTTATTGATGAAATCCATATTGTAGACATTAACTTTGGGGATCTCCTTTGAAATCTCATTCTGTAAAGAAATGTGGACTTTCTTGAAAATAGCAGTCAAGTGGGCTGCATAGGGTAAGTTTCTCCTGGACTCTTTGTAGGTACCCATAATCTGAATAATTATCTCTGGTAAACATACCTGATCCTTTTGAGCAAACAAAAGAGAATAAATATCTGAGACTCAGTTAGTCTCCCTCTTCCTCCAATTTGTGGGGTTATCATAGTGGTATGAATGTGGTGTAATAACCTCTTTAGAGGGGAAAACTTATTTGCATTGAACTGAGCCAATTTTGTTTGCTTCTTGTCTTTGGGATTGCTAGGCAAATCCGTGATAATAGAGTAGGCATTATGAAGATTATACATAAATTCTCCTTCGACTTCCCCATCTTTTGGAATTCTAAAGATTTTATGAAGAAAGTGCCTAGATATGTCAATCTTGGTCCCCTTAACAAGAGTCCAAATTTTTTACTGTTCAGGATCAAATTTCATATTATTGTAAAATTCTGCAACCAGTCTAGGGTAATATACTCTATGTTTACTCAAAAATTTCTTCCATTTTTGAAAACTAAACAACTCTAATAGTTCAGGATATTTTGAAATCATTGCTTGGTCATGAAAGTCCACATACCGTGGAAACATAATCTTGCTAGCTTCAAGTACCAAGCTTGCTTGCTTTGAAGACCTAACAGAATAACTTTCTTCCTCAGACTCTCTGTGAGTGATTTCTGCAGCTTGTGTCCAACGCCTCTTGGAAGGAGTTCCCACTTCCTTTTCTTTTCCTTTGGCTGATTTCTCTTTAAGCATTTCAGAAACAATACCTTGACTTTCCTCCTTTTGTGGAACTTCTTCAGCTCTTGCTGTCATGGAATCCTCCGGCTGCTGCTCTTCCACAACCTTCCTCTTCCCCTTGCTCTTGACACCCGGAGACGACATGGTAGAAGTGGTGAAGAGTGGAGACGAAGAATAGTAGAGCGAGTAGAAGAAATGTAGAAAAGAATACTGGAGGGGCCAAGCTTACGGTCTGGAACAGCATGAGCGAAGGAATCGTGAATGCGAGAAGGCACTCCGACTTGAATAGCGAGGGTATGATAGACTTTGTGAATAGGGTTAAGTTTTTATACATAATTCTGCTGACTTTACCAATCTCAATAGTTAATACCCAGAATAGCCTTCACTTTTAATAAAATGCCTTTCTACATACTTACGTGACTTTCTGCATATGAGATTATATCTTATAGCATAACTCTTCAGCCATTATTCCTTCGAAGCAAAAACAATGAAAATAAAACAATTTAATCGAGGACAATGCTCAATCAGAAACATCATCAATCTTACTAGCCATTTTTCATTTGCCAAAACTGATTGAAAAATCTATTTTATATTGAACTTAAGACAGTTTTAGTTTACTGAAAAGTAGCCCAGAGTCAACCATATTTTTCATAATTCTTTTATATTTTTGAATGCGCATTCCAGTCTTACTACACCTTATTACACAAGGAGACATGTTGATTAAACACCAGAATCCCTGGTTACTCAGTGCAGTTTACCTTTAAGCATCACATTTGGAGCAGAGATAGCATTTATTTTCATGACATGACTTCTGAGTTTCTTTGAAACAGATAGTTAGTTTCTCAAATGATATGCCATTGCTCTGCCGTTTTCAATTTTTGTTTAATGGCATATTCTCTGGTCTTTTAATAGATTTTTCTTAAAACATGGCTGTTTGCGACCGTGAGGAGTCACTTGTCATTTTGTCCTCGCGGCGGGGGTGTAGACTGACCTTTTGCGGAAGGTCGAGATAGGTTGACTGGGCACGCGGGGATTCCGGGGGTATTGAGAAGAAGGCAGAGAGAACGATAGGAATGCACTGGCAGGGATGGCGTATGGTTCAATTTTCTGGGAGATTGGGACAGGGATGGCTGGGTGGAATGCAGGCGTGCCAGTCGATTTCTCGATAATCACCTATGGAACTGAGGATTGACCGGGGAAACGTCGCCAGGACGCGGCACGTGGCTCGAGGGATCGGGCGACACGTGGATAGAAGGGGTTCCACGGGTGCGAGTGCATAGGTGATTATGGGGATTCGTGTACTGGACGCCTTTCCCCATCGGCCGCAAGCAACCGAGGTTTATTTTCTTCTGCCAAAGAGAGAGTCAGGGACCCTGGGAGCCACGACGTCGGGAGGGTTTAGTCTGTGCAACAGTGACAGGGTAACAGCAACACAACATCGATAACTGGGGTCAGAGAGGCGGGTTCCGGCTAGGAGGGGGATCCGCTCCCTGACTGGATTACATGACTTATATGCCATGAAAGGCATTTATATGGGGGCATGAGAGCCCGATTACAATTGCTTGCAAGCCACGGGACAATTCCTTCATTCATGATGGTCCTCAGGTCATTGCATTATTGTGCGGATATTTCTGCATTTGTACGTGTTGTCCGTCAAAGGACCTGTGACTCAGCAGGATGGCGCCCGAGGGGCATCACAATGTATTCCCGACGCGAGACAGTGTCGAGGTCGGGGCAATAGGGGTGCCGTGAGCACCATTGTGTGAGGGAAGTTGAGTGGTCGGGCGTCGCGGGCACCGATGTGACTGAAGTTGTTGAATGGTCGGGCGCCGCGGGCCCCGATGTGACAGGAGTAGCTGGCAGTCGGGTGCCGGGGGCACCGTTATGACTCAAGAGGTGTTGAGTGATCGGGTGCCGCGGGCCCTGTGGTGACTGGGGTAGCTGACAGTCGGGTGTCGGGGGCACCGTTGTGACTGGAGTTGTTGAGTGATCGGGTGCCGCGGGCCCCGATGTGACTGGAGTAGCTGGCAGTCGGGTGCTGGGGGCACCGTTGTGACTGGAGTTATTGAGTGATCGGGTGCCGCGGAACCTGATGTGACTGGAGTAGCTGGGTAGTCGGGTGCCGACGGCACCGTTGTGACTGAAGGAGGCGGGCGCCGGGAGACCTCGATGGTTGTGCTCGGGGCCCGATGTGACTGGAGTCGGGTGCCGGAGGCACCGTTGTGACTGAAGGAGGCGGGCGCCGGGAGACCTCGATGGTCATGCTCGGGGCTCGATGTGACTGGAGTCGGGTGCTGGAGGCACCGTTGTGACTGGAGTTGTTGACAGTAGGGTGCCGGGGGCACCGTTGTGACTGAAGGAGGCAGGCGCCGGGAGACCTCGATGGTCGTGCTCGGGGCCCGATGTGACTGGAGTCGGGTGCCAGGGGAACCGTTGTGATTGAAGGAGGTGGGCGTCGGGAGACCTCGATGGTCGTGCTCGGGGCTCGACATGACTGGAGTCAGGTGCCGGAGGCATCGTTGTGACTGGAGTTGTTGACAGTCGGGTGCCAGGGTCACCGTTGTGACTGTAGGAGGCGGGTGCCGGGAGACCTTGATGGTCGTGCTCGGGGCCCGATGTGACTGGAGTCGGGTGCCGGAGGCACCGTTGTGACTAGAGTTGTTGACAGTCAGGTGCCAGGGGCACCGTTGTGACTGAAGGAGGCTGGCGTCGGGAGACCTCGATGGTCGTGCTTAGGGCCCGATGTGACTGGAGTCAGGTGCCGGAGGCACCGTTGTGACTGAAGGAGGCGGGCGCCATGAAGAGGCTAAGACCCGAGTACAGGTGCATGTGTTCAACTGGTTTCATGCTATATGAGAGCCACGTGGGCTTTACAAATGGGCCAAGGAGGCCAAAGTACAACTGGCGCAAGCCGCGGGACAATTCCGATGCGTGGGTCGATCCCCGGGTCAATGCGGGATATGGCAGATATCCGAGTGTTTTATAGAGGCTCTCCATGAGGAGATCGAGACAAGCCCGACTACCTAGGTGGCAGGGGCAGTCGTGGGTTGGCACCTGACGGAGGTTGGACGCGGCTCAAGGTGAGCGGTCGGGTACGGGCCTCGGAAGGCTAATGTCGTCATGCCGGGGAGTTGAGGCCGGCCTCAAGAATATTGCTCCCGGGCCAGGGTCCGGATAACTCGAGTCATCCGTCAGAGCGTTCGGCGGCCAGCTCAGGGCGAGCAGTGGGCACGCAGTTCTGTGTCAAAAGTAGGTGCGGCATCATGGCGTATACGTAGCCACCGTGGGTTGTCATACGCGGGCGGACCCGGGATACGGGTGTGTTCGCCGTTGTCATAACGCCTTATACACGACGGCTATGGGCTTGTGTGCGATGGCTAGACGCCGCGTGAGGGCATGAGAGGAGTACGTGTGACATACCCTCGATGTATGCGAGCCGATCAACAAGCCAACCACGCACGCACTTAGTTCCTCGCGTCCCCGACCCTTGCCGAAGGCCTCGAGAGTCCAAGGGCGCGGTAGTTAGGCCGGAGGGTGTTGCATTCCATCCTTCATTCCATTTTGCATTCCATGTTCCATGCCCCTTGAGCTTCCCTAGGGGGGGCTTTTATAGTGGAAGGTGTGTTGTGACTCCTCTGTGTTGATGATGTTGACAATAGCTTTATTTCATTGGCAACAGCTTGTTTTGAATGATTGGCAATTGTTTATGTTTTGATGAAACTATCTCTGTCAGATTATCTATGTGTTCTATGCAATAAGAGTCTATACATCGTCATGCACACACACACAGGTCTACACATTGCACACACACAAGTCTACACACTCAAGTCCATACATTGCATTGTTGTGTTTGTGCATCATTTAGAACATAAGTATATACATTCACATGGCCTGTCTACACGCTAAAGTCTGTACATAGCTTGTGCCTGTCTGACTAGCAAGTCTGTACATCATATGCGAAGTCTATTCAATGCATGCACATTCATTCAAAGTCTAGACATCGGTGAAGTCTGTACATTCACCAGCTTAACTTTCCAAGTCCAGACATCGGTGAAGTCTGTACATTCACTAGCTTAACTTTCCAAGTCCAGGCATCGGTGAAGTCTGTACATTCACCAGCTTAACTTTCCAAGTCTAGACATCGATGATGTCTGTACAGCCTGTGTGTTCCACGATATCAAGTCTATACACTCCTTGATCTTTACCTACGTTGCACCTGCAAGTCTATACATTGCAGCTGAGTTGAAGTCTGTACAGCCCTTGCTTTGCCAAAGTCTATACATCGTGTCTTGGCTAAGTCTATACATCGTGAACTCTCTCTCAAATATACAGACCTTGCTTTGCTCAAGTCTGTACATCGTCCAGTTCCTCTGGCAAGTTTATACATCATGAACTCTCAAGTCTATATAGACCTTGCTTTGCTCAAGTCTATACATCCCTTCCTTTGGCAAGTCTTTACATCATGCATTCTTAAGTCTGTACAGCCTGTGAGGTCCGTCTCACTCAGCGTCTCAAGTGGACTTGAAGTCTATACATTGGAATGTCTTACTTAGCGTCTTTGTGTAAGTCACTCGCCACCAAGTCTATACATTATGGCACACAAAGTCTGCACAACGCATTGTCTGCAAGTCTGCACATTGCTATAAGCACGCATGCAAAGTCTAGACAGCCATGGGCAAGTCTATACATCGCATTGCATGCACGTAGGTCTAAGTATGTACACTGGCTGCAGCATGCTCGCATAAAGTCTATACATTGCATCTTAGCATGCTTGCACAGCACAAACAAAGTCTGTACATTCATATGTGCATTGTGCATTGCTCTTGGCAGAGTCTGTACATCGTTATGTTGCCTTGTGCCGTAGCAAGTCTATACATTCTCTATGCTCGAGATTTGACGCTCACCAGAAGTGGCGTCACTTCTGAAACAAACGCCTAAGTGTAAGGCGTCTTTTTGTTGAGCATCGCTTCATCAACTCTATACATTGTCTGCTTGCATAACGTTGATGTAAGACCCCGAATTATTTAATTGAGCCCAATATATTTATTAAGCTTTTATTAATTAAGAATTGAATTTTTATTGAATTAATAAGTGAATTTCGGATTTATTAATATTTAATTCGTTAGAAGTAGTATAAGTGAAAATCCGACTACCTTATAAAAATCCATAAAAATAGTAAACAGGTTAAGGTCGATGTAGATAATAACTTTGCCTTCTGGCATTAAGCCATTGTAAATCCGTGGTAAGATCTATTTAGAGATTAGGCCCAAAAGTACACACTTTTTGACCCTTACCTAACCTTGGATTAAAACGTGAAATTCGACCTTAATACGCAACAGAATCATCTCAAATCAGTGGCAAATGGAAGGCCACAATGTAAGGAACATTTACCCTCAATCAATTTGAGGTAAACCTAGCCCTAAAACGTGCTGCCGACATAGCTTTGGTTGAGTCAAGGATTCCGGCGCCATTTCTAAACACATAACTTGCAGCACCGAATACTCCCAACTCCGAAGGCTCCAGAAGCTCAATGAGCTATCAAATTGAAGCCCTACGAGTCTATTTTCGTTTGGTGGCCGTGGGGCTCGCTGAAGTTTCAGATCCAAGGAGTTCTTGCTCAATTTGTGAAGGTGGGTCGGCAGGCCGTCGGCTTTCTTCTTCCTTCCTTGTTCCTTCAATTGAGGTAGGAATTCTCAACCAAAATTCGAACATGAATATAGAAAATTTTTCCTCTCGACGAGATCTATCCAATGGGACTGAAAGCCCTAAATTTCATTAGGTATCCGTGGAGATATCGAGATTTTTGTGAGGTGCTGTCAAGCTGTTCTTCATTCTAGGGTTTCGAATTCTCTCTCCGATTGATGTAGGATCTAATAACCAAACCCTAATTAACTTACATGATGTAATCAGCATGTTGTTAGCTTTCATTTAACGTAGAAACCCCTAATTTTTATTGAGCATGCTTGGAGAATTTTGATTTTTTTGTAAGAGTATGTCTAGAACTTGATTCATATTGTGACCCTTTGAGTTAGAGCTTGATTTCGGGCAAATTTTGAGTTAGATTTCTTGATCTACATATAGCTTATAATATATGGTTGGATTCAGCATTGAGTTAGCTTTCTTTTGACGTAAGAAGCCCCAAATTTGGTTTTGTATATTGAGAGAATTTGGCAATTTAGTGGAAGTATATCCTGAATTAGGTCTTCTTGTGTTCTTCATAAAATAGGTTTTGATTCTTGTGAATTCTGATGAAATTCGTGTTTCCAAATTGTAGTTTTATGACCCTAATATGTCTAGTAAGATTCCTATAGCATGTGGTTATGTTTCCAACTCAATTGGACCACAATTGGGTGAGTTTTTGTGCTTTTCGAAAGTTACTGCCGTTGCTGTTCTTGCAGGGGTCGACCCCTGGGGTCGACCCACTTTCTGGGCAACCCTGCAGGCCCGAGGGTCGACCCCAGGGGTCGACCCATCCAGTCCCTACAATGGGGTCGACCCCAGGGGTCGACCCATGCGCTGGAATGAAGGGGTCGACCCATTCAGCTGCCAGACCCCATTTTTGCAGGGGTCGACCCATACACCAGAAAACCAGTTTTTGTCATTTTTTTGACCCGAGGATCGATCCGGACCATTAGGGGATCGACCCATTGAACTTAGACCAATTAAAAACTATACTTTTACAGAACCAGTGACCTATTCTGGAAACTTTATGATTTCTATTTAGATTGGTTCCTACTTGCAAACATAGTGTAAAAACATGTCGTTTACCATCTTCATTTCGACGCACACATTGGTTAAATAGAAACTCACATAATTAGTGGTTAATGGTGTAACTAAATTTCTGATTAATGCATGCTATTTCATTCCTGTGAGCTTGTTCTTTACCTTATCTTCTTGAATCTTCTTTTGGCTTATGCTTAATGCAAATGATAATGGATAATCTTTGACATACTAACTTGGTAATTAGGATTAATATGTTGATTAGCTTGCTGGATAGCTGCTGCACTACAGTAGCGCATCACGATTTGTTGTGTAGTGGACAGCGGATCTAGAGGGGAGGGGTGAATAGATCAGCCCCACTTTTCACAATGTGGCCCTCTATATAGCTAGTTGAAATGAATTGCAGCGGAATAGAAACTAGCTTCCAAGTGCGTTATGATTTGCTTAGCAAGATAAGCAAGATATATAACAATTCGATCCTAAGCATGCACCTAGAACGAATCAATCACACAAGTAAACCACACTAGACAGGATTTTAAGGTGGTTCGGACTGAATCCTCAGCCCTACGTCCACCCCTCACCCAAACCCGGTGAGGCTTCACTTGTGCAGCGCACAGAACCGCAAATCGGAAACCACCGATTGCCTTCCTACTCACCACCAGGTAGGGATGTCAACCGCAAATTGGAACAACCTCCAATTGCCTTCCTACTAACCACCGGTAGGGATGAATCACACTTTCAATGTTTAAACAATAATGAAAATGAAACAAATGTGAATGAACTAAGACAAGAGATTGAGTTATGAGTGAAAATGAATTGGCCCTTGTATGGAATGTTGATCAGCAGCAAGGCTCCTCTTGGCTTCAAGTCAATCTTCTTGATTCACCCTTGATTGGATGAATGTTCTTCACGGAGTACTGTTCACGTGAACAATACCTCTTCCTTCAATTCTTCTCTCTTGATCTTCTATTTGAATTTCTTTGAATGAATGAAGGAGATGATGAAGCTACCTTGAACCTTGATTGCTTCTTTAGCTTCTAGGAGTTTGAATGCTCTCTTGATTCACCCTTGATTGGATGAATGTTCTTCACGGAGTACTGTTCACGTGAACAGTACCTCTTCCTTCAATTCTTCTCTCTTGATCTTCTCTTTGAATTTCTTTGAATGAATGAAGGAGATGATGAAGCTACCTTGAACCTTGATTGCTTCTTTAGCTTCTAGGAGTTTGAATGCTCTCTTGATTCACCCTTGATTGGATGAATGTTCTTCACGGAGTACTTGAACCTTGATTGCTTCTTTAGCTTCTAGGAGTTTGAATGCTTGAAATATCACCTTGAATGAGGTGGAAAGAGCTTGAATGGATGAAGATGATTTCCTTTGAAGAACTTGAATCAAACCAGCTTCCTTGGATCACTTTGATAGCCTTGCTTTGATGTAATCTTCCTTGAGGTTTGCTGGCTTTGATTTGAGCTTGATTCCCCTTTGATTGGATGAAGAACACCTTCACGAACTACTGTTCACGTGAACAGTAGCTCGTCTCCAAGCTCTCTTGCAGTCACCCTAGATCTCACAAGAAGCCCCTTGAAGCATTAGGGTTTCTAACCCCTCATGTGTTAGTTTTATAACCCTTGAATGGTCCATAGATGCCCCCTAGACCAGATCCACAAATCATGGAAGATTAGGTAAGGTTTGATTAAACAAATCCATGGAAAGGGGCTAGCCACGAGGTTGATTTCGAAGTCAAACAAGGCTGCATCGGGGCTGGCGGTCGACCTAAGGCTCCTGGCGGTCGACCGCCACTGAAACACCTGCAAACGGGCGATCCCTGGGAAATCCGGTCTACCGCCACTGGCTGGCGGTCGACCGCTACTGAAAAAGCCTGTAGACGGTGAGGCTCTGGCTGGGGCGGTCGACCGCCCCTGTGCTGGCGGTCAACCGCCAGCTGGGCAGACCCGGTCCCGCCCGGGTCGGTCCGTTAGCCGCTTTAGCTCCGCCTCTTGACTTCTTTAGCAGCCCATTCATGTCCGTGGCATCTCCCTTGACAGTCTTGAAGATTTTATTATTGAGTGCGGGTCGATCCCCGCGACCTGACCGCACAGGTCGATCCGCGTGCGAGGGCACAACATTGAGCTTTGACTTGTCCATTCATTTGCATATCTGTCATGAACACAATCAGCACATATGTCAATCACATGAGAGTGGAGGATATCAATGACTAATAGTGTTTAGCCATTATCAAAACTAAGAATACCACAGAATGCATATGACCATAGAATGATGTCGAATGACTCAAATGACTTCAGGGACACAACACGATTAACTCTTATTGTGACTTGGTTTTCAATCTTCTTGATGATTGTGCTTACCTTGAAATTCTGAAATGAATCTCCTTCCTACTTGAAATTGTTATTGCTACATAGTTCAAACCTTGGAATTCTGGCCATAAATTGTGGAAGTCTAGATTCGTGGGATCTTTGATCCAAAGAAATCAATGCCTGGCAAACAATTAAGGGCTCGGTCTAGTCTTGGGAGGAGCACCCGAACACTACGTGTACCCCCGGGGAGGTGATTGACTAGGTGTGGCATTTGGCACCAGTACCATGACATGAGTTAAATCAAGGACTCTCCACTACTCTCCACTACTCTCTACTACGTTGCACTGTCCACTCTTCACTGTTCTATACTTTACTTGATGTTACTTGGACGTGGAAATGAAATTACATACGTGCTTGACATGACTTGAATTGTCTCGATATGGCCAACTCTTTATCGTTACCTCCTGCAGTAAATTCTTGTCTTTGTTATTCCTCTTAAGTATTGCTATTCTGTTCCTTTATATTTCTTGACCTTGCAAGATCTTTAATTTTTGTTTCATTATATCATCATTATCCTTTTATTGCATTATCCTTTGTAGCATGATATTTTGAAAATGTAATTAAACTACTAATCACTTATACCTATCTGTTATTTCCTACTGAGCGTCAGCTCATAGTTGTTGTTTCCCCCTTTCCAGGCTTTTCAGGTGACGGGCTTACCGATGGGGAAGGGTAGGAGTGATGTTTTGAGTGTGTTAGTTAGTTGTGTTTAGAGTGTGTTGTGCTTCAGCTATGTTATTGTGGTTTAGAGTTTGTTATCCCAGTTGTACCGAGTTGATTTGAGGATTGTTGTACCAGTTATGTTTTGTTTAATGGTCAATAAGTTATTTCCATTTCTTAGCACTTGTATATATTTAGATTAGTTCTCTCTCTTGCCAGCTTGTTTCTGACTGTACGTCCCGACATTCCGCGTCGGGGCGTGACAGTTTAGTTGGTATCACAGCCCTAGGTTTCACATTCCTAGGCTTTCCTAAGTCCTAGATTTTTTATCCGCATCCCAATAACCCGGTATATCAAAAGGTGTTGTCCGAACGTTAGGCTACGCCTATCGGGAAGGTCGCACACTTGCGCGAGTGGTCTTCGGATCGGTTATCTCTGCCAGGTACCGAGTTTTGGTCATGTCTAGGTGCATTAGACCCCTAACCGTGTTAAAAGTCTAGAACCTGACCTGGTGAGATTGGGTAGAAACTTGGGTTGAGCAATACCTCGATTGTTGTATTATCTATCTTAATAACCCTAAATGATTTACTCTACTTGTAGGTAATTGCTATGGCAGCCGAACGTGCCGAATGGAGGAACCTGCAGCGCACGGTTCAAGGCCTGACTCAGGCATTACATCAGGTAGCTCAAGTTGGAGCAGCGGGTCATGGCACCGGTGACTTATACCGGAACTTTCGAGGAATGAACCCGCCAAGATTTGCTGGTTCGACTAACCCCGACGAGGCCGAGCATTGGCTCAACGAAATGGGGAGAATCTTTGAAGTCATGCAATGCACCGACCAAGAGCGTGTCCTCCTTTCTACCTTCCATTTGGAGCGAGATGCGCGTACTTGGTGGGATTCCGTCAAGGCAACTCTAGGCGATCAACAAGTCACATGGGAAGAGTTCGAGGAATTCTTCAACGACAAATATTTTTCTGATCGTGTACAAGAGAAGAAGGCGGCGGAGTTCGCGGCTCTAAAGCAGCGAAGCTTATCGGTGGCTGAATATGAAGCACAGTTCTCTCGGCTTTCGCGCTATGCTACTCACCTTATCTCCACCGAAAAGATGAAAGCTAAGCGATTTCTCAACAGGTTGAAGCTTCACTACATCAATCAACTAGCACCGATGGAGATCTCTACTTATTCTGAGGTGGTAAGAAAGGCACAAGTTCTAGAAGACACCTTAGAGATGACGGGGAGGATCCGTGGGAATGGCATGAAGAAGGAACACTCAACTCCTAAACCCGGACTTGGCACTAGCAAAAAGAGGCCCATGAGTGGGTCTAGCTCGTGGATCGGATCGGGAACGTGGAAAGGCAAGATGCCAAGAAATGAAGAGAAGAAACCCGGCCCTATTGTTCCATTCAAGGGCAAGTGCAAGTATTGTGATCGTCCAAGTCACAAGATGGAGGAATGCTGGCGCAAGCTAGGTGCGTGTTTACGATGTGGGAGTAGGGAACACCGTATCCCTGACTGCCCTCTTCTATCAGAACAAGCTACACCAGCAAAACCTCAAGTTACCAAGAAGCCGCAAGGAAGGCTCCAAGCTTTACATGCGGATGGAACTGGGATTTCTGATGAGGGCGGACTCGTCGAAGGTACCCTTACTATAATCGATAAGCCCGCATTTGTTCTCTTTGATACTGGTGCAACGCATTCTTTTATTTCTCAGAAATTTGCGAAGTCGTTATCTATGGAACCTATTATGATGAATTCTCCATTAGTTATATCAACCCCTATTGGTTCTGGAGCGGCTATTCAATATTACTATCCTTCTAGTAAGGTTATTATTGGTGAACGGAACTTTCCAGCCGACTTAGTTTGCATGGATATGAAGGATTATGATGTAATCATTGGAGCAGATTGGTTGGCCAGGTATGAGGCTAGTGTTCACTGCAGTTCTAACTCAGTGTCTTTTACTAGGCACCCGAGACTTTCTTTTGTGGGAGTTAAGCACCATAACTCCGTATCCCTTATCTCGGCTCTTCGAGCTGATAAGCTGATGAGACATGGATGTGAGGCTTTTCTGGCCTTTGTCTGTGCAACTCCTGAGCAGTAGATTGAGATCAAGGACAATCCTGTTGTCCGAGATTTTCCTGATGTCTTTCCAGAGGAATTACCAGGACTTCCGCCCGAGCGGGAAGTTATCTTTTCTATTGATCTTATTCCTGGCACATTCCCTATTTCCAAGGCTCCTTATCGTATGTCTCCTGCAGAACTGAGAAAATTGAAGCAGCAGCTGATGGAATTACTTGAGAAGGGCTTTATTCGTCCTAGTACTTCTCCGTGGGGAGCCCCTGTGTTATTCGTCAGGAAGAAAGATGGTTCGATGAGGCTGTGCATTGATTATCGGCAAATAAACCAGCAGACTGTCAAGAACAAATATCCATTGTCGAGGATTGACGAGTTATTTGACCAGATAGCGGGAGCTCAATATTTCTCTAAGATCGATCTTCGATCTGGATATCACCAGTTGCGGATTAAGGAAGAGGATATCTATAAATCGGCTTTCCGCAGTAGGTATGGTCATTTTGAATTTGTCGTTATGTTTTTTGGTCTAACGAATGCACCGATAGCTTTCATGCAGTTGATGAACAATGTATTTCGGCCCTATCTTGATCAATGGGTCGTGGTATTTATTGATGACATCTTGATCTATTCCAAGAATGAAGTGGAGCATGCTGAACATCTGAGGATGGCATTGCAGTTATTGAGAGATCATCAACTTTATGCCAAATTCAGTAAGTGTGAATTCTGGCTGTAAGAGGTGTCCTTTCTCGGACATATCATTACAAAGGATGGTATTTCTGTTGATCCTTCGAAGGCTGAGGCAGTGAAGAATTGGGAACAACCTACCAGTGTGACCGAAGTTAGAAGTTTTCTAGGCCTGGCAGGGTATTATCAAAGATTTATCCAGGATTTCTTTAAGATTGCGGTACCTATGACAAGATTAACCCGCAAGGAGAACAAGTTTGATTGGTCAGATGATTGTCAGTGATGCTTTCAGACTTTGAAGGAGTGTTTGACTACTGCACCTGTATTGGCTTTACCTTCTGGTGAAGGAGGTTTTGTTGTTTATACTGATGCTTCAGGTATTGGCTTAGGCTGTGTGCTCATGCAGCATGGGAAGGTGATTGCCTATTCTTCTAGGCAGTTGAGGAAGCACGAAGAGAATTATCCTGTTCATGATTTAGAACTGGCAGCAGTTGTGTTTGCTTTGAAGATTTGGAGGCATTACTTGTATGGAGAAACCTTCACAGTATTTTCAGATCATAAGAGTTTGAAGTATTTATTCTCTCAGAAGGAACTCAACATGAGGCAGCGCAGATGGTTGGAGTATTTGAAAGACTTCGACTTCTCAATTGAGTATCATCCTGGCAAGGGTAATGTTATGGCAGATGCATTAAGCCGGAAGCCGGTAGCTAGATTGTCAAGTCTTAGGTTACAAGAATGGAGATTACTGGAACAATTGTCTAGTCTGGATCTTAATATTGACAATGATCGGGTCTTGATTGCTCAGATCCAACTTAAGCCCGAGTTGTTGATGGAAATCAAGTCCTTGCAAGATAATGATCCCGAGTTGGTAGAGATCAAGGGAAGCTTGAGTAGCAGACCTGACTTCATGTTGGCCGATGATGGAAGATTATTATTCAAGGGCAGAACTTGTGTACCTGACGAAGCCGCAATAAAGAATAAGATTCTCGAGGAAGCTCATAGATCCAGATACACCATTCATCCTGGAGGCACTAAGATGTACCGAGATTTGAAAAGGTCCTTTTGGTGGCCGAATATGAAAAGAGAAGTTGCAGATTTTGTGAGTAGATGCTTAGTATGTCAACAAGTTAAGGCCGAACATTTCAGACCGGCAGGAAAATTGAAACCACTCGACATACCCCAATGGAAGTGGGAAAGCATCGGCATGGATTTCATTATGGGTCTACCTAGGACTCGTGGTGGATTTGATGCGATATGGGTGATTGTCGATCGATTGACAAAGTCAGCTCATTTCTTACCAATTAAGTCCAAGTGGACAGTTGATGTATTGGCTGCTTTGTATTTGAAGGAAGTGGTAAGGCTCCATGGCATTCCAGTCAGCATTGTGTCTGATAGAGACCCCAGATTTACTTCACATTTCTGGAAGGGACTGCAAGAGTCTCTTGGTACTCGTCTGAATTTCAATACTGCTTTTCATCCGCAGACAGATGGACAGACTGAAAGAACCAACCAGATAGTGGAAGATATGCTGCGAGCTTACATGATTGATTTCGATGGTAATTGGAGTGAGCATTTGGCATTAATCGAATTCACCTACAACAATAGTTACCAATCTAGTATACAGATGGCTCCTTTCGAAGCATTGTATGGTAGGAGTTGTCGTTCTCCGTTATGTTGGGACGAGGTAGGTGAGAAGCAATGGCTTGGACCGGATCTTGTCTCAGAATCTTCACAGAACATACGTATTATCCGAGACCGGTTACAAGTAGCCCAGTCAAGACAGAAGAGTTATGCCAACAACAGGAGGAGAGCATTGGAATTTCAGGTTGGTGAGCATGTGTTCTTAAAGGTCTCTCCGACAAGAGGGATCCGAAGATTTGGCATTCATGGCAAGCTGAGTCTGAGATACATTGGTCCATTCGAGATTTTAGATAGAGTGGGAGAAGTTGCATACAGACTGGCTTTACCGCCGCAATTGTCGGGTGTACACAATGTTTTCCATGTGTCTATGTTACGAAAATATGTGTACGACCCCACTCATATCATTCAGCAGGTGAATTTTGAGTTGAAAGAAGATTTGACCTATGAGGAAAGACCTGTCAAGATTCTGGACCGGAAGCAACAGCAACTCCGGAATCGTTCTATACCGATGGTCAAGATTCAGTGGAGTCGGCATGGGACCGAAGAAGCTACATGGGAGTCTGAAGAGATTATGCGGAAGCGGTATCCCGACCTATTCTAGGTGAGCGATCTTTTTCCCTACTCTCAGTTTTAGTGCAGTGAATTTGGAGGACCAAATTCCTTTAAGTAGGGGAGGGTGTAAGACCCCGAATTATTTAATTGAGCCCAATATATTTATTATGCTTTTATTAATTAAGAATTGAATTTTTATTGAATTAATAATTGAATTTCAAATTTATTAATATTCAATTCGTTAGAAGTAGTATAAGAAAAATTTGAATTGAGTGTTCACATATCTCTTGTGAGAACCTCTCTCTCTCTCTCTCTCTCTCTCTCTCTCTCTCTAAAGGGGGCGACCCCCTCTCTCTCTCCTCCCCTCTCTCTCCCAAATTTGCCCCCCCTCTCTCTCCTCTCCCCCTTGCCACCTCACCCTCCACATCAGCCCCAACCTTTCACCTTCCCAAGATCCATCAACTCTTCCATTAATCTCACCAAACCCCAAGCAACCATTCACCTTCCAAGGCAACCATGCCCATTCCCAAGCCACTCCTTCCATCTCCCAAGGGAGAATCCCATCTCCCAAGCACCCCTTCACATTCCCAAGACAACCCTTCCCATCCCCAAGACCAACATTAATCCTTCCATTAACCACCCATTCAAACCAAGGGAGAGAATCCCCCCCTCTCTCCCTCTCCACCTAGGCAACCTGCGCACCCCACCCCTCCCCCCTGCTAGCACCGCCCCTCAGCCCTTCCTCCCACCCCCACAGCCTAGAGAATAACCCCATCCCTCACCCCACACACCTAGGAGTACCTCCCACCCCTCTCCCCCAGTCATCCTCTCCATTCCCTTCCATTTGATCACCATCTCTCTCTACTACCAGTCTGGAACTTGTAGCAGCAGAGTACCACAAGGTTGCAACGTCTTCATCACACATTTTATGATGGTGTGTCCTATATTTCCGGAAAGATCTTCGAAGCGGCTTCGCAGGCGAGGCAGTCCCGCCTCAATCTGAGTTCGGAACCATCCGGGAGAGCCATTCTCCCCCGACTGCGCAGATCAGGCCCGACCAGCGACCTGAGGCAACTTCCTGGAGCCTCCACGGCCACATCCCTCAGCTTCTGGAGGCGCCACTTGGCCAAGAGCTTCTACCACAAGGCATCCACCATCACCAAAAAGCGGCGTCCCATTCGGCACCCGGAGGAGTATTTTCTGAATTTTCTCCCCCAGGTGCTCTGTTCTGTCCGTTCCTGGACTGAACAGACATCTGTTCACTTCTTGGACTGCTCTGGTCTGCTCCAACCTCCGCCAGTGTTCCCGCAGGTGCCGTTTCGAAGAGGACCCGACGACGGTTCCAACGACTCTGGCCGCGTTCAAATCAGAGTTCGGGAGCGTTCGTGATGACCTCTCCTTCCTGCTGACGAGATACCCCTGCTGTCAGAATCAGGAATCAGGGGCCCTGTTGGCGACCCATCCACGGTCAGCACCGGCACTCTGGGAATTCGGAAAAATTCAGGCGTCATCCTGAACCAACCACGAAGAGATTCCAACCAGTCTCGTCATCGGCAAAATTTGGGAGTGGCCGCAGCTGCGACATCTCCAACTGCCTGTCCCCCATCCCTGAAGGCGGGCAGGATCGACATCACCCACCGGTTCAGTTTCGGTTAAGTTTTTCCCCTTCCCCACCTGGCCGGCTTAGTGCCCCTCCCTGCGTGGAGGTAGTGTTTGAATGTAGCCACTATTCCCCCACCCCACGATCACCCTCCTGCGAGAGGAGTAGTTTTGTACTAGCAGGTATTCGGCTGAAGCTTCATCGGCGCGGCGTGCGGGTAGTCCACTCTTCCCCGCTCGCCCTCGTCTCCGGCCGGGATCGGTGTATTCATACCGATCAGGTGAGCTTCTGGTTGCACTACTCTACTAGAATTGCTTTGCTTTTTTAGTATTGCCTCTTAGTGCCGTCGGTCGGTGAGTGAGTGCCCGATCTCAAAATATCATCGATTTGAGTGACCACCGTGGAGGGAGTTGAGAGAGCAACCCTACAACCCATGCCCTTGGCGTACTGGCCGCCCATGGAATTGGGCATCCCAGGCCCTTAAGGGTTCAGCCCAATCTAGTCAAATCCTCGAATAGGCCAGGTCCATCCACGGACCCTCACCACTATCGTCGGTCCACCTACGGACCCGGGTGTGCACGACACGGGTGAACCCACTTGAGTGGGTCCGCCGTTTGGTTCTGTTGCAAGCGAATCTAGGTCCGAGGAGTTGTGTCACATCAATTTCGTATCAGAGCAAGTTCATAACTTGTCTCTCTACAAGTTGGTCCTAGGGCGCATTCACATTTTGAGTCATCATCGGGCCACCCAGTACATTATCATGTATACTCCCCATTGGTTAAGTCCCCCCAACATAACCTTTCCTCTCCCCTAGGCCTGCATTAACTCCTCTCCAATAAAGGGATTTAAAACACTCCATTCTCCCACCTCCCCCTAGCCCAACCTGCGCCCTCCACCCTCTCTTCCCCCTCCACCTGCTAGCTGTGACCCAGCCCTCTTCCCCAGCCTCTCCACCATCTCTATCCACCCCCATCCAAGCACCACAGCCATTATCCCTCTCCCCATTGCAGTCCCTTCACCCCTTCCCACCACCATCAACATCATTCACCTTCCTGCTCTATCTAGTTCGCAGGCAGCAGGCTAGCTGCTTGTTGCAGTGGCTGGCATGTTTACACCGAGCATCTTATGGAGGCTGGAGGCGTATCATATATTTCTGGAAAGCTCTTCCAGTCATCTTTGCAGGAGAGGTGGTCTCGCATCCGTCTGAGCTCCGAACTGTCCGGGAGAGCGATTCTCCCACGACTGCGCAAAACTGCTCCGCCTGGGAACCAGAAGTCGAGAAAAGAGGTGACCACGGCTGCACCAGGATGAGTTTGGATGTGATTTATTCGCATAAGTCTTCTCCTACAAGACTCCTAACATCACCAAGAAACGGAGCACCGTTTGAAGCCCGAAGCATAAAGTTACGAATTTTCTACCATTGGTGCGCAGGTCAGGTTAGTCAGGATCCGACCAGACCCCCTCCCACTCTTCTGGCCGTTTCTCTCGACCCTGACCTTTTCTGGAGCCATTCTTTCTTGCTGGACGAAAAAGACTTGACGATGCTCGCGACCATCTTGGTCCCGCATCATTTGGATCACGGGAGCGATCGTGGGGACATCGTCTTCTTGCTGCTTCATTAGGGAATCAGTCCGAGGCAGAACCAACTACACTGGTCCAGCACCTGCCCTGACCGTCAGTAGTGACTAGAAGCCTCGAGAAAATTCAGGAGTCATTCCCGAACAATCTGCAACGTTTTGGCCCTGGTTTCGTCAGATTCCGAGTTTGGAAGCATCCGTGGCAGCGCCGTCATCGGCCCCCTATCAGGCTGTCCCAGAAGCGGACAGAACCAACGACGATCGCCGATCTTGCTCTCCCACCCCCGCCTGGCCGGCTTACAGCCCCTCCCTGTGCGGAGGTAGTATTTTTATGTATCCCACAGTCCCCCTCCCTTATGCCAACCCCTCTGTGAGGGCGTAGTGTTTGTACTAGCAGGTCGTCGCCGAAAGCCTCATCGGCGCGGCGTGCGGGTAGCCCACGCTTCCCCGCTCGCCCTCGTCTCCGACCAGGATCGGTGTCTTCACACCAATAAGGTGAGCATCGGGCCACTCTTCTCTGCTGGTTTTTACCCTTGCTTAGCTTAGTATTGTTTCTAGTTGCTCCGTCGGCAGTGAGAGAGTGCTCGTTCCAACTTTCCATCTAATCGAGAGCCACCGCGGGGTGAGTTGTGAGGGAGACATTATATCCCACGCCCTCAGCATGCCGTCTGCCCTTGAAATTGGGCATCCCTAGCCCATTGGGGTCCATCCCCATCCAGCCATACCCTTGGAACCCCAAGGTCCAACCTCAGACCCTCACCATCATCGTCGATCCGCCTACGGACCCGGGTGCGCGCGACGCAGGTGAACCCGCTTGTGAGAGATCGCCGTTCGGTCTGATTGCTTGCAAATTCAGGTCCAAGGAGTTGTGTCACATCAGTTCATTTGTGACTGCTACTGCTGATGTTCAAGTTGTGATTGAGCTTCTAGCACTAAATGTTGTTGCTGCTCTGCCTCTTGATGTTCTGTCTCTTGTAACACTGCCAGCTGTTGCAACTCTTTTACAACATTGGGCTTTAACTTCATGAATTTTGTGATGAAGTCCATGTTGTATACATTTACTTTGGGAATCTCCTAAAACTTTTCATCCTCTAAAGGAATTTTCATCTTTTTGAAAATTGTAGTCAAATGGGCTGCATAAGGCAAATATCTTCTTGATTCTTTACATGTCCCTATGATTTGAATCATCATTTCAGGCAGACATATGTTGACTTTCTTAAACATGCAGTAAAAAATGAATCTTTGAGATTCAGTCAGCCTCCCTCTGCCTCCACCTTGAGGGGTAATTATTATGGTAAGCATATGGTGTAGCAACCTCTTCAGCGGTGAAAATTTATTAGTATTGAAGCTAGTCAACCATGTTTTCTTACGATCATCAGGGTTACTTGGCTGGTCGGTCAGAATAGAGTATGCCTCAAACTCATCATACTCAAAATCAATTTCACATACACCCTCCTCAGGTATCCTGAAGATTTTGTGAAGGGAATGTCTTGTTAGCTCAATTCTAATTCCCTTCACATATGACCAAATTTTGGAAGAGTCTGGGTCATACTTCAAATTTCCATAAAATTCAGTAACAAGCTTCGGGTAGTACCATCTGTGGTTACCCATGAATTTCTTCTAACCTTGAAATTTGATAAGCTCTAATAATTTATGAAATGAATCGAGCATTTGATGATCATGAAAATCTACATACCGAGGAAAAATGATTTTTGCAGCTTCAATCTTTTCTTTTGCCTGACCAGACACAGACTCAGATTCGGATTCATCCTCAGATACCTAAAGCTTTTCCTTCTTTTCAGAAGTCCTACGCCGCTTTGCATGTCCCTCGGACACTTTCTCTTTACCCTTAACTGATTCCTCTGCAATCCTACCTGAACCAGACTCCTTGTCATTCAGAAGCTTAGACTTTCCCTCCTTCCGAGGAGTATCAACAGCTTTCTCTGTTTGAATGGCCACTGGGTGCTGCTCCTCAGATATCTTTCGTTTCCCTTTGCTCTTTGTGACCGGTGACAACATGATCGATACGAAAGAAGAGAACAAATGGCACAGTTATAGGTAGTGAGAGGAAAGTTGAGAGCAGGGAATGGAAAAAGATATGATCATGCAAGTAGGAGGATGCACGAGCGACTCCATTGCGTCTATGTGAGAGGGTTTTGGTAGAGAAGAAGCCTCGACCTGGATAGGTTAGACTTCGACGGTAAGGTAGACGCTTGTTAATAGGGTGGAGTAAGATACAAAATGCTGCCGACTTTACCAATTTTAAGACCAATTACCATACCGCCCTTCACTTTAAGTTAGAATGCCCTTCTTTACATTTACTGGTTTTCTGCCTATGAGGATTATATCTTGATGCATTAATCTTCTGAAATTAATCTCTTGATGCAAGATCAATGGAAATAGAAAAATCTAATCAAAGTATTATGCCCAGTCAGAAAAACCAACAATCTTACTTATTATTTTGATTAGACAAAATTGATTTAAATCTGCCTTATATTGAAATTAAACAGTTTTAAGTTTTTGAAAAAGAACACAGACTCAACCATATTTTTATTTTTCTATTTGTTTATTTGATTGAACATTCTAGTATGCCTACATTTATTTACTCAAGGAGACATGTTGACTAAACACCAGAATCCCTGGTTACTAAGTGCAGTCATTTGATTGAACATTTTAGTATGCCTACATTTATTTACTCAAGGAGACATGTTGACTAAACACCAGAATCCCTGGTTACTAAGTGCAGTCTACCTTTATGTTTCAAATTGTGAACAGAGATAACACCTTTTGTCATGACATGACCTCTGAATTTCATTGATACAGAAGATTAGTTTCTCCAAAAGATATACCATTACTCTGCATTTTTCTTATTTTTATCTAATGGCGTATTCCCTGTGTTAGGATTGGTGATCCGCTTAGAATGAGATCCAGAGGGGGGTGAATGGATCCCACAGAGACTTTTAGGAATTTTAAAAATAATCCACCTTCTAAACCAATTTGAATTCACAATTAAACTCAACCGGAAGCATTCCTAGGCATTCATCTATCGAAACAGAAAGACAATGAAGCAATCACACAAGAAGGAGATTTTTAGGTGGTTCAGTCTCTACCAGAGACCTACGTCCACCCCACACTCAGACCTCAGTGTGGCTTACTACTGCCTAACAGCTTGAACTGCTGCGCACCACAGCTTATGTCTACTGCGCATCAAAGCTTGCGTACATACCGCTGAGAACCACAGCTTGCTGTCTGAGGTATTCACCTCGCCCACTGAGCATTATAGCTTAGCTCTGCTGACACACAGCTTGACGAAATCAAAAAATGAAAAATAAAAGATAAATTTTAGCAATAGAAAGTGGAAATATAAACTGCAACGTATAGCTCACGCAGGAGCAGATCTGGCTTGGATCTGATCCAAGAACCAGTAGAACAAGTCTTTAGATCTTCTTCTTTTTCTCTCTAACTCTCACTGAAGCTACGATACTCTGCTTTCTTCTCCGAGCACCCTTCTTCTCATAGCAGCGCTCTCTCTCTTTTCTAAATTACTCTCTCAGATTCCACTTTTCCTCTCAAAATTCTTCTCTTAGAATTCCAGCAGATCTAGCTTTTTCTCTGCTTCTAATCTTCCTTCTTTTCTTCTTCTTTTTCTCCTTTTCGTCAATCCTCGTCTCTTCATCGACTCATCATTCATCTTTAGAGATCCCTCTTTTATACTAAGAGAATCGGATAGGGTGGACCCTACTGAATTGTCTTCTGGCGCGTGGAGGGAAGATTCCCGCCGAGGCTTCTCATCTAACAGATGGAATAAGTTGTCCACGTGTCAGATCTGGTGGTTGAAAGAAGAACATGTGGCTGAGTCTTCTTGGAGAACAAGTATCTTCGAATCATGTGCTTCAATCATTGAGTCTTGGGTCACGTGCGTTAATGCTCCATTTATCTCATAAACCTGATACTTGCATTAATCCTTCCAATCAAAGTAAAGGCATTTAGTCAAACACCTGGCATACGGAGTTCATACTTAGATAATTAAGAAATCTTACGCTCGGCCCCGTCATATAGATGTTCTGAAGAATGCCATAGTGTATAAAACAAGATGCACTGACTTAAAGCATGCACAGATCTACATGTGCACAGACTACACACTATGCGTAGACCATAAGCCCGAATGTTCATAGACCTTAGGATATGCTTAGACAAGGATGCAAGATGTGCATTAACTTGATAAGTAGAATTGGAAAATGATGCACCGACCTAGACAAGCACAAACAAAAGAGGGCACTGACCAAATCATGCACGATCATAAACATGCACCGGCTAGGAACATGCACATGACAAAACATGCACTGACTTCTTTTATGCATATGACAAATGTGCACTTCTTACACGCATATGGCAAAAGTGCACCGACCTTCATATGTATAGGTAAAAATATGCACCGACCCTTGCATGCGTATGGCAAAACATGCACCGACCTATATATGCACGATGCAAAAATTGCACTGACCTTTATACGCTTAAGGTAAAACATGCACCGACCTTTATATGCAAGATACAAAAGGTGCACTGACCTCTATACGCTTAAAGCAAAACATGCATCGACTTTTATGTGCATGTTACAAAATAAAACGTGCACCGACTATATGTGCATTCTACGAAAACTACACAGACCTTGTGTGCTTCTCTTTAGAAGCGTGCATCGACCTTGTATACATTCATACAAGATGTGCACAGACCTAATGTGCAGGCATACAATATATGTACCGACCTATATGCTGACCTTATATGTAGACTCGCAAAATATGCATTGACCTATATGCTGACCGATCATAATGTGCACGGACCTGATATGCATAAAAAGGTAAAAATGCACTGACTTTGTATATCTCAATAGAAAAGTGCACTGACCTATATGCTGTCCTTACATGCAGACTCACAAGGTATGCACCGACCTATATGCACATAGGAAATGCGCACCGACCTTAATATGCTCTTGAATGATTATGCAACAACTTGTGTTCTGATACTAAGAAACAAAATAGATTTGATTGAGGAATTTATGCATTTTAGTCTTAACATGATTCATAGAATGTCATTATCAAAACTAGGGTTCCAACAATCTCTCTCTTTTTAATGATGACAATTATGAGTCATGTATGATTAAAAAAGAAGAACAATAAATTTAACAACCATTTTTCACACAATCATTCAACTAAGCACTCAATCAAGTGTGATCACAATTTTTCAATGTCATTCATTGTTTTTCATTTTATTCAACCAAGATTCATTGACTGACATGTATGTCAATGACATTAAGGACAAATATGCAATACTAACATTTCTGTGTACAATAAGAAAAGGCAAACTGATGTTTGATTGAGTATCTCATTACATAAGAGTTTTAGAAACAGAGATTCAGAAACTTTGATATTGTCATTCAGAGCATTTACATATCAAAAACGTGTCTTCCTTTTTGCTTACAAGATTCTCTCTTAGACCAATATCTAAACACCAAAAACATGTCAGCATCTCCCCCTCCCCAATCCATGAACTGTCATACACGACTGTCAACAATTCTCCCCCTTTGTCATTATCAAAAAAATAGGAGGACTCTTAGATATCGACAGGACTTGTTCGGTTGGAGCTGGTACCTCTTGAACTTCCCCTTCCTCTGGGTGGTGTGCTGCTAGAGCTAACCCTCAGAGGTATTACCCGTGGAAATGGTATTATGTCTATTTTAGTACCGAGAGCTGCAAATTTTATCATCACTTTATGGTCATTGTTGGGTTCGGTGCTATGTATTCAGAGGGGGGTGAATGAATACCCTTTAAAAAACTTTCGCCCAATTAAAATTCTAGTGCTCAGAACTGCGGAATAAAAGCACTAAGACTAACTGAGGAAAAACTACTCCAGTCATCTACTGAACCTGTAGACATATATGAAGAGTGCTCCTAGCAAACATCTAATGTGGGCAGCAATTAGACAGATCTAGCAAACACACAATACCACTGTCAAGCATATAGTGTGCGCATCAATGAAATGAACACATATAGAAGATCAACCTATCTCGACCCTATGCATTCATCTAGCGCCAAACACACAAAGAATTCAAACCACTACTAAATGGGTTTTTAGGTGGTTCGGTCCAGCAGAACTACATCCACCCCACACTCAACCCGAGTGTGGCTTCCGCTGACTCACAGCTTGAACAGCTGGGCATCACAGCTTGCCATACAACCGCTGGGCAAAACAGCTTGCCATCCGCTGGGGACTACAGCTTAACCCGTCCGAGGTATCCACCTCGCCGCTGTGCATCACAGCTTGCACTGCTGACGAATAGCTTGATAAAAGGTTTAAAATGAAAACATAAGATAGACAAGACAGCAACGGAAAGCTGTAAATGAAAAACACAATATAGCTCTCAACAGAGCAGACTGGCCTGGATTTGATCCACGGTCTAGTAAACAGATCTTCAAACTTCACTCTTCTTCTCTTGATCTCACTGTCTCACTTTCTTTCTCTCTCTCTTCTTTATCTTATTCTTCTGCTAATCTCTCACTCTCTGCTCTTCTTTTCTTCTTCCTGATTCTTCTTCTTTCTTTTTCTTCTTCTCTCTGTGGATCGAAGGCTTTCTGCTGCTCTCAGACTGGATGTATATACTTTGCCTCTCTTCAGTCGATCTGCCTCCATCTGAAGACGAAGGCTTCATTATATACTATCAGCAGGTGGATAAGGGGCGTGTGGCTTCCACATTTCCCGCCCTAAGAATTCGGACCACGTGGCAGCATCCAGCAGGCTGTCAGTACATGCGTCTTCATCTGGGCACTCCCCTTATTCTCGGATTACGTGCCTTCATTAGGCTTCACGAAGGGTGCCTGTCAGACAGAGAACAAATTATCAGTCTAAGTCTAAACCCTGTACACACTTTGAATATGAAATGCATTGTATATACTTGTGAAGGCGAATGCAGTGTACAGACTTTGCCCCAATGTGTAGACTTCACATAAGAGGGCAACGGCTGTACATACTTTGAAGAGCATTCAGCATCCAACGTGTAGACTTAGGCAATGTAAGAGGTTGCCAGTGTATGGACTTGATGAGCGTTCAACAATGTGCAGACTTCGACTCGATGTGTAGATTTCACAACTGATGAATGCAATGCAATGCAGATACTGACTGTATGGACTTGAATATGAATGCAGTGTACAGACTCTGCCCAATGTATAGACTTCATCTATGTGAAGCTATGCAATGTACAGACTTCATATGTGAAGCAGCCACTGTACAGACTTAAGCAGTATGAAGACTTGACAGACAACTGACGATGTATGGACTTTAGGTGTGAAGACGTTGTGAATGCAAATGCAATGTACAGACTTCATATGTGAAGCAGCCGCTGTACAGACTTCACCAGACTTCACTCGATGTACAGACTTCACGAACAATGCATGCAGTGCATTGAAGGATGTACAGACTTCCTGAAGTATGAAGGAGTTGAGTGTATAGACTTCATCATGTGAAGACTTGAACAAGGCATGTATAGACTTCACGTTGTGAAGCAATGTATATACTTAGCTGAAGAAACTCTGTACAGGCTTGACCGAAGTAAAGTCTGTACAGACATGAAACAATGGAAGACAGTGAGTGTATAAACTTTGAGATGTGTAGACTTGCCAAAGAGCTGGACGATGTACAGACTTGAATAAGTAAAGTCTGTACATACTTGAAGGTTCACAGTGTGTAGACATTGGCAAGGCAACGTCAGTAAAGTTCCCAGTGTACAGACTTACTGAACTGAGCGTAGGTAAAAGATATGAGGAATGTATAGACTTACTCAGTTCAGTTCAGAACGTAGGTAAAAGTCCCAATGTATAGACTTTGCCTGAGAATGCAACCGTTGTACAGACTTGCTCAACCGGTCCGATGTATAGACTTCATGAACTAGACGCTGAAGTCTGTATAGACTTTAACACTGAATGAGACGTTGGCTGAAACAATAGGATGTACAGACTTTAGATGCGTGAGACGCAAGTTGAGACAATATAGTGTACAGACTTCATGCATGCAGACGTTGAACTACAGACTATGCAGACTTTGCCAACAATCAACAATGCAGTGTATAGACTTGGCCAATGCAGCGTTGTATAGACTTCAAGTCAGAATGCACAATATGTGGACTTGACCAATGTTCAGACTTTGAATATGAAGATCAATGTATGGACTTGGAAAACAAAGGGGGCGTCGACCCATCAGAAGGGAGCGTCGACCCACAACTGTCCAGACTATGCATGAGACGGTGAACCATGTGCAGACTTTGAAGCTTAACAGAGACATGCATGAACGATGCATGAACTAGGAATGCAATGTATGGACTGTTGGAGCCATTTCAGAGTCTATACATCGTTCAATGCATGTGTACAGTTCGAACCAAGTCCATACATTGCATTCCTAGACTATAATGGCTCGAACTGTTGGAGCCATTTCAGAGTCTATACATCGTTCAATGCATGTGTACAGTTCGAACCAAGTCCATACATTGCATTCCTATACACTGCATGGCTCGAACTGTACACATGCATGAACGATGTATAGACTCTGAAATGCAAGCAATGCAGCAATGTCTAGACTTTGGGCTTTACCCTGCAGTGTATAGACTTGCTGGTCTGCTAGGAATGCAATGTATGGACTTGCAGCCGTGCGAGCCATGTAGTGTATAGACTTGCTAGTCATCAAGCTACATGCAGACAGAAAAGCAATACATGAACACAGTGTATAGACTTAGAAATCTAAAGGGGCGTCGACACATCTAATCAGAGGGTCGACCCATTGATGCATGTATGAAATATACTTCCAATGTGTAGACTTCGGACTTGCCATGATGTGTAGACTTCATGAGAATGCAGCAGCCAGTGTACAGACTTCATGCAATGATGTATGCAGCCTGGGCAATGTATGGACTTGGCCCAACCAATATATCAGTCATACACATGCATTCTCCACAGAACAAATCAGACATAGCACGCTTAAGCATTCTCCAGACAATATATCATGTTGCTGTCATCAAAACACAATCTCATAAAGCACTCACTGTGTTGCTATCATCAAAATAAAACTAGCATTGCTATCATCAAATCATCAACACTAAATAGCACATGCTTCTGCCTAAGGGGCACAACAGTCATTTTGCTGAACTAGGGCAGAAGCTCTTTGACATTAGATGTCATGTCTACAAACCAGTTCTGCATCATACTGCACATGTTTTGTAGTTGGGAAGTCTGCTGGTTGTGAATATCAGCCATAAATGTGGAAGAGCACGTGGCCTATTCAGTGACAACATTTTTGAGACTGTTCGCTAACTTCTGAACTTGTGTATGAACTATATTCAGTTTGTCATAGGTGTTTCCAAGTTGTATAATACTTACATGTACTTCACCAAATATAGTATTAATTCTCTGATTTGGAGCCTAATGTTCTTGTCTGAGCAAGTTCACCTGAAGTTTTACATGATCTAGCTCTATCTTGATATATATCATAAGAGTGGACAAGAGTCTAAGTAAGTTTTATAAAAGATGTAGTCTGAGTGCATTGCAGTTTACCCAAAATTTCTCCTACCTTCTGACATACAACTAGTAAGGAGTCCAAAACACCATGAAATTTCATATCGGACTTGTGCTTATCATATACAAACTTTATGCACTAACTGTCCACAGTCTATTCCAAATGAAGCATCCTAGCATCCAATCTTTGAATAAAAAAATTTAGATGCGTGAACTGTGCACTCATAGTTCTATTTTGATTCATAATGAGGTTTACCAGTGAGGTAAACATTTCTTCAATTCGTGATCCAGAATTTGCTCTAGCTGAACTAGAAGTTTGAAATTTCGGTGGGATGAATGGTTCTTCAGGCGATAAAGGAGGCTGTATCCCAAAAGTAGTTATTGGCCCATGATGAGGTCCATAGAAGGGAGCAAGACCTAGAAATTATTGTGGAGCTACAACCTCAGCTACTTGGACTACCTGGGGTTGCTCTTCCTGAACCTCTTCCACCCTTTGCTCTTCCTATAGCTCTACTTGCCTTTGTTGATCATAGTTCTGCTCAGATTGGTCAATAGATTCTTGATGCTGCTGCTGCTGCTGTCCAAATTGCTCAATTAGCTCATCAATATGTTGGTCTAACTGCATTAATAACTGATCATCATCCAACTGTAGTTCATGAAATTCCCTTGTGTCCACTTCCATTTCTTCAATACTCTCTTCTTGAGTTTCTTAGAGAGGTTGTTCCAAAATAGGTTGAACATCTTGTTCTACATGTACTACATCTACCACATGTACTACATCTACCATCTCAACTGCTGGAGGCAGTTCCTCCCCTTGGCCATATTTATCCATCTAAGGATGTTCAGGCTGTCCTTCGACATGTGGTTGTTGAGGCTGTTCAGCAATAACACCTTATACATCTATTTGTTGCTGCAGTTCTGGCTCAGATTGTTCTTTTTCCATTTGTAGTTGATCCTTTTCCACTAGTTGAATTTCTTTTTCAGCTTGTTGTATTGCCATTTGTGTTTTAGATTTATCAGATTGTTCCTTCACTTGACTAGCCAAAGATGGCTTCAACTTCATGAATTTATTGATGAAATCCATATTGTAGACATTAACTTTGGGGATCTCCTTTGAAATCTCATTCTCCAAAGAAATGTGGACTTTCTTGAAAATAGCAGTCAAGTGGGCTGCATAGGGTAAGTTTCTCCTGGACTCTTTGTAGGTACCCATAATCTGAATAATTATCTCTGGTAAACATACATGATCCTTTTGAGCAAACAAAAGAGAATAAATATCTGAGACTCAGTTAGTCTCCCTCTTCCTCCAATTTGTGGGGTTATCATAGTGGTATGAATGTGGTGTAATAACCTCTTTAGAGGGGAAAACTTATTTGCATTGAACTGAGCCAATTTTGTTTGCTTCTTGTCTTTGGGATTGCTAGGCAAATCCGTGATAATAGAGTAGGCATTATGAAGATTATACATAAATTCTCCTTCGACTTCCCCATCTTTTGGAATTCTAAAGATTTTATGAAGAAAGTGCCTAGATATGTCAATCTTGGTCCCCTTAACAAGAGTCCAAATTTTTTACTGTTCAGGATCAAATTTCATATTATTGTAAAATTCTGCAACCAGTCTAGGGTAATATACTCTATGTTTACCCAAAAATTTCTTCCATTTTTGAAAACTAAACAACTCTAATAGTTCAGGATATTTTGAAATCATTGCCTGGTCATGGAAGTCCACATACCGTGGAAACATAATCTTGCCAGCTTCAAGTACCAAGCTTGCTTACTTTGAAGACCTAACAGAATAACTTTCTTCCTCAGACTCTCTGTGAGTGATTTCCGCAGCTTGTGTCCAACGCCTCTTGGAAGGAGTTCCCACTTCCTTTTTTTTTTTTCCTTTGGCTGATTTCTCTTTAAGCATTTCAGAAACAATACCTTGACTTTCCTCCTTTTGTGGAACTTCTTCAGCTCTTGCTGTCATGGAATCCTCCGGCTGCTGCTCTTCCACAACCTTCCTCTTCCCCTTGCTCTTGACACCCGGAGACGACATGGTAGAAGTGGTGAAGAGTGGAGACGAAGAATAGTAGAGCGAGTAGAAGAAATGTAGAAAAGAATACTGGAGGGGCCAAGCTTACGGTCTGGAACAGCATGAGCGAAGGAATCGTGAATGCGAGAAGGCACTCCGACTTGAATAGCGAGGGTATGATAGACTTTATGAATAGGGTTAAGTTTTTATACATAATTCTGCTGACTTTACCAATCTCAATAGTTAATACCCAGAATAGCCTTCACTTTTAATAAAATGCCTTTCTACATACTTACGTGACTTTCTGCATATGAGATTATATCTTATAGCATAACTCTTCAGCCATTATTCCTTCGAAGCAAAAACAATGAAAATAAAACAATTTAATCGAGGACAATGCTCAATCAGAAACATCATCAATCTTACTAGCCATTTTTCATTTGCCAAAATTGATTGAAAAATCTATTTTATATTGAACTTAAGACAGTTTTAGTTTACTGAAAAATAGCCCAGAGTCAACCATATTTTTCATAATTCTTTTATATTTTTGAATGCGCATTCCAGTCTTAGACATGTTGATTAAACACCAGAATCCCTGGTTACTCAGTGCAGTTTACCTTTAAGCATCACATTTGGAGCAGAGATAGCATTTATTTTCATGACATGACTTCTGAGTTTCTTTGAAACAGATAGTTAGTTTCTCAAATGATATGCCATTGCTCTGCCTTTTTCAATTTTTGTTTAATGGCATATTCTCTGGTCTTTTAATAAATTTTTCTTAAAACATGGCTGTTTGCAACCGTGAGGAGTCACTTGTCATTTTGTCCTCGTGGCGGGGGTGTAGACTCACCTTTTACGGAAGGTCGAGATAGGTTGACTGGGCACGCGGGGATTCCGGGGGTATTGAGAAGAAGGCAGAGAGAACGATAGGAACGCACTGGCAGGGATGGCGTATGGTTCATCATTCTGGGAGACTGGGACAGGGATGGCTGGGTGGAATGCAGGCGTGCCAGTCGATTTCTTGACAATCACCTATGGAACTGAGGATTGACTGGGGAAACGTCACCAGGACGTGGCACGTGGCTCGAGGGATCGGGCGACACGTGGATAGAAGGGGTTCCACGGATGCGAGTGTGTAGGTGATTATGGGGATTCGTGTACTGGACGTCTTTCCCCATCGGCCGTAAACAACCGGGGTTTATTTTCTTCTGCCAAAGAGAGAGTCAGGGACCTTGGGAGCCACGACGTCGGGAGGGTTTAGTCTGTGCAACAGTGATAGGGTAACAGCAACACAACATCGATAACTGGGGGCAGAGAGGCTGGTTCCGGCTAGGAGGGGGATCCGCTCCCTGACTGGATTACATGACTTATATGCCATGAAAGGCATTTATATGGGGGCATGAGAGCCCGATTACAATTGCTTGCAAGCCACGGGACAATTCCTTCATTCATGATGGTCCTCAGGTCATTGCATTATTGTGCGGGTATTTCTGCATTTGTACGTGTTGTCCGTCAAAGGACCTGTGACTCAGCAGGATGGCGCCCGAGGGGTATCACAATGTATTCCCGACGCGAGACAGTGTCGAGGTCGGGGCAATAGGGGTGCCGTCGGCACCATTGTGTGAGGGAAGTTGAGTGGTCGGGCGCCGCGGGCACCGATGTGACTGAAGTTGTTGAATGGTAGGGCGCCGCGGGCCCCGATGTGACAAGAGTAGCTGGCAGTCGGGTGCCGGGGGCACCGTTATGACTCAAGAGGAGTTGAGTGATCGGGTGCCGCGGGCCCTGTGGTGACAGGGGTAGCTGACAGTCGAGTGTCGGGGGCACCGTTATGACTGGAGTTGTTGAGTGATCAGGTGCCGCGGGCCCCGATGTGACTGGAGTAGCTGGCAGTCGGGTGCCGGGGGCACCGTTGTGACTGGAGTTATTGAGTGATCGGGTGCCGCGGAACCTGATGTGACTGGAGTAGCTGGGTAGTCGGGTGCCGACGGCACCGTTGTGACTCAAGGAGGCGGGCGCCGGGAGACCTCGATGGTTGTGCTCGGGGCCCGATGTGACTGGAGTCGGGTGCCGGAGGCACCGTTGTGACTGAAGGAGGCGGGCATCGGGAGACCTCGATGGTCATGCTCGGGGCTCGATGTGACTGGAGTCGGGTGCTGGAGGCACCGTTGTGACTGGAGTTGTTGACAGTAGGGTGCCGGGGGCACCGTTGTGATTGAAGGAGGCAGGCGCCGGGAGACCTCGATGGTCGTGCTCGGGGCCCGATGTGACTGGAGTCGGGTGCCGGGGGAATCGTTGTGACTGAAGGAGGTGGGCGTCGGGAGACCTTGATGGTCGTGCTCGGGGCTCGACATGACTGGAGTCAGGTGCATGAGGCACCGTTGTGACTGGAGTTGTTGACAGTCGGGTGCCGGGGTCACCGTTGTGACTGTAGGAGGCGGGTGCTGGGAGACCTTGATGGTCGTGCTCGGGGCCCGATGTGACTGGAGTCGGGTGCCGGAGGCACCGTTGTGACTAGAGTTGTTGACAGTCATGTGCCAGGGGCACCGTTGTGACTGAAGGAGGCTGGCGTCGGGAGACCTCGATGGTCGTGCTTGGGGCCCGATGTGACTGGAGTCGGGTGCCGGAGGCACCGTTGTGACTGAAGGAGGCAGGCGCCATGAAGAGGCTAAGACCCGAGTACAGGTGCATGTGTTCAACTGGTTTCATGCTATATGAGAGCCATGTGGGCTTTACAAATGGGCCAAGGAGGCCAAAGTACAACTGGCGCAAGCCGCGGGATAATTCCGACGCGTGGGTCGATCTCCGGGTGAATGCGGGATATGGCAGATATCCGAGTGTTTTATAGAGGCTCTCCATGAGGAGATCGAGACAAGCCCGACTACCTAGGTGGCAGGGGCAGTCGTGGGCTGGCACCTGACGGAGGTTGGATGCGGCTCAAGGTGAGCGGTCGGGTACGGGCCTCGGAAGGCTAATGTCATCATGCCGGGGAGTCGAGGCCGGCCCCAGGAATATTGCTCCTGGGCCAGGGTCCGGATAACTCGAGTCATCCGTCAGAGCGTTCGGCGGCCAGCTCGGGGCGAGCAGTGGGCATGTAGTTCTGTGTCAGAAGTAGGTGCGGCATCATGGCGTATGCATAGCCACCATGGGTTGTCATACGCGGGCGGACCCGGGATACGGGTGTGTTCGCCGTTGTCATAACGCCTTATACGCGACGGGTATGGACTTGTGTGCGATGGCTAGATGCCGCGTGAGGGCATGAGGGGAGTACGTGTGACATACCCCCGATGTATGCGAGCCGATCAACAAGCCAACCACGCACGCACTTAGTTCCTCGCGTCCCTGACCCTTGCCGAAGGCCTCGGGAGTCCAAGGGCGCGGTAGTTAGGTCGGAGGGTGTTGCATTCCATCCTTCATTCCATTTTGCATTCCATGTTCCATGCCCCTTGAGCTTCCCTAGGGGGGGCTTTTATAGTGGAAGGTGTGTTGTGACTCCTCTGTGTTGATGATGTTGAGAATAGCTTTATTTCATTGGCAACAGCTTATTTTGATTGATTTGCAACTGTTTATGTTTTGATGAAACTATCTCTGTCAGATTGTCTATGTGTTCTATGCAGTAAGAGTCTATACATCGTCATGCACACACACACAAGTCTACACATTGCACACACTCAAGTCCATACATTGCATTGTTATGTTTGTGCATCGTTTAGAACATAAGTATATACATTCACATGGCCTGTCTACACGCTAAAGTCTGTACATAGCTTGTGCCTGTCTGACTAGCAAGTCTGTACATCATATGCAAAGTCTATTCAATGCATGCACATTCATTCAAAGTCTAGACATCGGTGAAGTCTGTACATTCACCAGCTTAACTTTCCAAGTCCAGACATCGGTGAAGTCTGTACATTCACCAACTTAACTTTCCAAGCCCAGACATCGGTGAAGTCTGTACATTCACCAACTTAACTTTCCAAGTCTAGACATCGATGATGTCTGTACAGCCTGTGTGTTCCACGATATCAAGTCTATACACTCCTTGATCTTTACCTACGTTGCACCTGTAAGTCTGTACATTACAGCTGAGTTGAAGTCTGTACATCCCTTGCTTTGCCAAAGTCTATACATCGTGTCTTGGCTAAGTCTATACATCGTGAACTCTCTCTCAAATATACAGACCTTGCTTTGCTCAAGTCTGTATATCGTCCAGTTCCTCTGGCAAGTTTATACATCATGAACTCTCAAGTCTATATAGACCTTGCTTTGCTCAAGTCTATACATCCCTTCCTTTCGCAAGTCTTTACATCGTGCATTCTTAAGTCTGTACAGCCTATGAGGTCCGTCTCACTCAGCGTCTCAAGTGGACTTGAAGTCTATACATTGGAATGTCTTACTTAGCGTCTTTGTGTAAGTCACTCGCCACCAAGTCTATACATTATGGCATGCAAAGTCTGCACAACGCATTGTCTGCAAGTCTGCACATTGCTATAAGCACGCATGCAAAGTCTAGATAGCCATGGGCAAGTCTATACATCGCATTGCATGCACGTAGGTCTAAGTATGTACACTGGCTGCAACATGCTCGCATAAAGTCTATACATTGCATCTTAGCATGCTTGCACAGCACAAACAAAGTCTGTACATTCATATGTGCATTGTGCATTGCTCTTGGCAGAGTCTGTACATCGTTATGCTGCCTTGTGCCGTAGCAAGTCTATACATTCTCTATGCTCGAGATTTGACGCTCACCAGAAGTGGCGTCACTTCTGAAACAAACGCCAAAGTGTAAGGCGTCTTTTTGTTGAGCATCGCTTCATCAACTCTATACATTGTCTGCTTGCATAACGTTGATGTAAGATCCCGAATTATCTAATTGAGCCCAATATATTTATTAAGCTTTTATTAATTAAGAATTAAATTTTTATTGAATTAATAATTGAATTTTGGATTTATTAATATTTAATTCGTTAGAAGTAGTATAAGTGAAAATCCGACTACCTTATAAAAATCTATAAAAATAGTAAACAGGTTAAGGTCAATGTAGATAACAACTTTGCCTTCTGGCAGTAAGCCATTGTAAATCCGTGGTAAGATCTATTTAGAGATTAAGCCCAAAAGTACACACTTTTTGACCCTTACCTAACCTTGGATTAAAACGTGAAATTCGACCTTAATACGCAACAGAATCATCTCAAATCAGTGGTAAATGGAAGGCCACAATGTAAGGAACATTTATCCTCAATCAATTTGATGTAAACCTAGCCCTAAAACGTGCTGCCGACAAAGCTTTGGTCGAGTCAAGGATTCCGGCGCCGTTTCTAAACACATAACTTGCAGCACCGAATACTCCCAACTCCGAAGGCTCCAGAAGCTCCATGAGCTATCAAATTGAAGCCCTACAAGTCTATTTTCGTTTGGTGGCCGTGGGGCTCGCTGAAGTTTCAGATCCAAGGAGTTCTTGCTCGATTTGTGAAGGTGGGTCGGCAGGCCGTCGGCTTCCTTCTTCCTTCCTTCTTCCTTCAATTGAGGTAGGAATTCTCAACCAAAATTCGAACATGTATATAGCAAATTGTTCCTCTCGACGAGATCTATCCAATGGGACTGAAAGCCCTAAATTTCATTAGGTATACGTGGAGATATCGAGGTTTTTGTGAGGTGCTGTCAAGCTGTTCTTCATTCTAGGGTTTCGAATTCTCTCTCCGATTAACAACCAAACCCTAATTAACTTACATGATGTAATCAGCATGTTGTTAGCTTTCATTTAACGTAGAAACCCCTAATTTTTATTGAGCATGCTTGGAGAATTTTGATTTTTTTGTAAGAGTATGTCTAGAACTTGATTCATATTGTGACCCTTTGAGTTAGAGCTTGATTTCGGGCAAATTTTGAGTTAGATTTCTTGATCTACATATAGCTTATAATATATGGTTGGATTCAGCATTGAGTTAGCTTTCTTTTGACGTAAGAAGCCCCAAATTTGGTTTTGTATATTGAGAGAATTTGACAATTTAGTGGAAGTATGTCCTGAATTAGGTCTTCTTGTGTTCTTCATAGAATAGGTTGTGATTCTTGTGAATTCTGATGAAATTCGTGTTTCCAAATTGTAGTTTTATGACCCTAATATGTCTAGTAAGATTCCTATAGCATGTGGTTATGTTTCCAACTCAATTGGACCACAATTGGGTGAGTTTTTGTGCTTTCCGAAAGTTATTGCCGTTGCTGTTCTTGCAGGGGTCGACCCCTGGGGTCGACCCATTTTCTGGGCAACCCTGCAGGCCCGAGGGTCGACCCCAGGGGTTGACCCATCCAGTCCCTGCAATGGGGTCGACCCCAGGGGTCGACCCATGCACTGGAATGAAGGGGTCGACCCCAGGCGTCGACCCATCCTGCAGAATTTGAGGGGGTCGACCCATTCAGCTGCCAGACCCCATTTTTACAGGGGTCGACCCCAGAGGTCGACCCATACACCAGAAAACCAGTGTTTGTCATTTTTTTGACCCGAGGATCGATCCGGACCATTAGGGGATCGACCCATTGAACTTAGACCAATTGAAAATTATACTTTTGCAAAACCAGTGACCTATTCTGGAAACTTTATGATTTCTATTTACATTGGTTCCTACTTGAAAACATAGTGTAAAAACATGCCGTTTACCATCTTCATTTCGACGCACACATTGGTTAAATAGAAACTCACATAATTAGTGGTTAATGGTGTAACTAAATTTCTGATTAATGCATGCTATTTCATTCCTGTGAGCTTGTTATTTACCTTATCTTCTTGAATCTTCTTTTGGCTTATGCTTAATGCAAATGATAATGGATAATCTTTGACATACTAACTTGGTAATTATGATTAATATGTTGATTAGCTTGCTGGATAGCTGCTGCACTACAGTAGCGCATCACGATTAACTCTTATTGTGACTTGGTTTTCAATCTTCTTGATGATTGTGCTTACCTTGAAATTCTGAAATGAATCTCCTTCCTACTTGAAATTGTTATTGCTACATAGTTCAAACCTTGGAATTCTGGCCATAAATTGTGGAAGTCCAGATTCGTGGGATCTTTGATCCAAAGAAATCAATGCCTGACAAATAATTAAGGGCTCGGTCTAGTCCTGGGAGGAGCGCCCGAACACTACGCGTACCCCCGGGGAGGTGATTGACTAGGTGTGGCATTTGGCACCAGTACCATGACATGAGTTAAATCTAGGACTCTCCACTACTCTCCACTACTCTCCACTACGTTGCACTGTCCACTCTTCACTGTTCTGTACTTTACTTGATGTTACTTGGACGTGGAAATGAAATTACATACGTGCTTGACATGACTTGAATTGTCTCGATATGGCCAACTCTTTATCGTTACCTCCTGCAGTAAATTCTTGTCTTTGTTATTCCTCTTAAGTATTGCTATTCTGTTCCTTTATATTTCTTGACCTTGCAAGATCTTTAATTTTTGTTTCATTATATCATCATTATCCTTTTATTGCATTATCCTTTGTAGCATGATATTTTGAAAATGTAATTAAACTGCTAATCACTTATACCTATCTGTTATTTCCTACTGAGCGTCAGCTCATAGTTGTTGTTTCCCCCTTTCCTGGCTTTTCAGGTGACGCGCTTACCGATGGGGAAGGGCAGGAGTGATGTTTTGAGTGTGTTGTGCTTCAGCTATGTTATTGTGGTTTAGAGTTTGTTATCCCAGTTGTACCGAGTTGATTTGAGGATTGTTGTACCAGTTATGTTTTGTTTAATGGTCAATAAGTTATTTCCATTTCTTAGCACTTGTATATATTTAGATTAGTTCTCTCTCTTGCCAGCTTGTTTCTGACTGTACGTCCCGACATTCCGCGTCGGGGCGTGACAGTTTAGTTGGTATCACAGCCCTAGGTTTCACATTCCTAGGCTTTCCTAAGTCCTAGATTTTTTATCCGCATCCCAATAACCCGATATATCAAAAGGTGTTATCCGAATGTTAGGCTACGCCTATCGGGAAGGTCGCACACTTGCGGGAGTAGTCTTCGGATCGGTTATCTCCGCCAGGTACCGAGTTTTGGTCATGTCTAGGTGCATTAGACCCCTAATCGTGTTAAAAGTCTAGAACCTGACCTGGTGAGATTGGGTAGAAACTTGGGCTGAGCAATACCTCGATTGTTGTATTATCTATCTTAATAACCCTAAATGATTTACTCTACTTGTAGGTAATTGCTATGGCAGCCGAACGTGCTGAATGGAGGAACCTGCAGCGCACGGTTCAAGGCCTGACTCAGGCATTACATCAGGTAGCTCAAGTTGGAGCAGCGGGTCATGGCACCGGTGACTTATACCGGAACTTTCGAGGAATGAACCCGCCAAGATTTGCTGGTTTGACTAACCCCGACGAGGCCGAGCATTGGCTCAACGAAATGGGGAGAATCTTTGAAGTCATGCAATGCACCAACCAAGAGCGTGTCCTCCTTTCTACCTTCCAATTGGAGCGAGATGCACGTACTTGGTGGGATTCCGTCAAGGCAACTCTAGGCGATCAACAAGTCACATGGGAAGAGTTCGAGGAATTCTTCAATGACAAATATTTTTCTGATCGTGTACAAGAGAAGAAGGCGGCGGAGTTCGCGGCTCTAAAGCAGTGAAGCTTATCGGTGGTTGAATATGAAGCACAGTTCTCTCGGCTTTCGCGCTATGCTACTCACCTTATCTCCACTGAAAAGATGAAAGCTAAGCGATTTCTCAACGGGTTGAAGCTTCACTACATCAATCAACTAGCACCGATGTAGATCTCTACTTATTCTGAGATGGTAAGAAAGGCACAAGTTCTAGAAGATACCTTAGAGATGACGGAGAGGATCCGTGGGAATGGCATGAAGAAGGAACACTCAACTCCTAAACCCGGACTTGGCACTAGCAAAAAGAGGCCCATGAGTGGGTCTAGCTCGTGGATCGGATCGGGAACGTGGAAAGGCAAGATGCCAAGAAATGAAGAGAAGAAACTCGGCCCTATTGTTCCATTCAAGGGCAAGTGCAAGAATTGTGATCGTCCAGGTCACAGGATGGAGGAATGCTGGCGCAAGCTAGGTGCGTGTTTACGATGTGGGAGTAGGGAACACCGTATCCCTGACTGCCCTCTTCTATCAGAACAAGCTACACCGGCAAAACCTCAAGTTACCAAGAAGCCGCAAGGAAGGCTCCAAGCTTTACATGCGGATGGAACTGGGATTTCTGATGAGGGCGGACTCGTCGAAGGTACCCTTACTATAATTGATAAGCCCGCATTTGTTCTCTTTGATACTGGTGCAACGCATTCTTTTATTTCTCAAAAATTTGCGAAGTCGTTATCTGTGGAACCTATTATGATGAATTCTCCATTAGTTATATCAACTCCTATTGGTTCTGGAGCGGCTATTCAATATTACTATCCTTCTAGTAAGGTTATTATTGGTGAACGGAACTTTCCAGCCGACTTAGTTTGCATGGATATGAAGGATTATGATGTAATCCTTGGAGCAGATTGGTTGGCCAGGTATGAGGCTAGTGTTCACTGCAGTTCTAGCTCAGTGTCTTTTACTAGGCACCCGAGACTTTCTTTTGTGGGAGTTAAGCACCATAACTCCGTATCCCTTATCTCGGCTCTTCGAGCTGATAAGCTGATGAGACGTGGATGTGAGGCTTTTCTGGCCTTTGTCTGTGCAACTCCTGAGCAGCAGATTGAGATCAAGGACATTCCTGTTGTCCGAGATTTTCCTGATGTCTTTCCAGAGGAATTACCAGGACTTCCGCCCGAGCGGGAAGTTATCTTTTCTATTGATCTTATTCCTGGCACATTCCCTATTTCCAAGGCTCCTTATCGTATGTCTCCTGCGGAACTGAGGAAATTGAAGCAGCAGCTGATGGAATTACTTGAGAAGGGCTTTATTCATCCTAGTACTTCTCCGTGGGGAGCCCCTGTGTTATTCGTTAGGAAGAAAGATGGTTCGATGAGGTTGTGCATTGATTATCGGCAAATAAACCAGCAGACTGTCAAGAACAAATATCCATTGTCGAGGATTGACGAGTTATTTGACCAGATAGTGGGAGCTCAATATTTCTCTAAGATTGATCTTCGATCTGGATATCACCAGTTGCGGATTAAGGAAGAGGATATCTATAAATCAGCTTTTCGCAGCAGGTATGGTCATTTTGAATTTGTCGTTATGCCTTTTGGTCTAACGAATGCACCGACAGCTTTCATGCAGTTGATGAACAATGTATTTCGGCCCTATCTTGATCAATGGGTCGTGGTATTTATTGATGACATCTTGATCTATTCCAAGAATGAAGTGGAGCATGCTGAACATCTGAGGATGGCATTGCAGTTATTGAGAGATCATCAACTTTATGCCAAATTCAGTAAGTGTGAATTCTAGTTGCAAGAGGTGTCCTTTCTCGGACATATCATTACGAAGGATGGTATTTCTGTTGATCCTTCGAAGGTTGAGGCAGTGAAGAATTGGGAACAGCCTACCAGTGTGACCGAAGTTAGAAGTTTTCTAGGCCTGACAGGCTATTATCGAAGATTTATCCAGGAATTCTCTAAGATTGCGGTACCTATGACAAGATTAACCCGCAAGGAGAACAAGTTTGATTGGTCAGATGATTGTCAGTAAGGCTTTCAGACTTTGAAGGAGTGTTTGACTACTGCACCTGTATTGGCTTTACCTTCTGGTGAATGAGGTTTTGTTGTTTATACTGATGCTTCAGGTATTGGCTTAGGCTGTGTGCTCATGCAGCATGGGAAGGTGATTGCCTATTCTTCTAGGCAGTTGAGGAAGCACGAAGAGAATTATCCTGTTCATGATTTAGAACTGACAGCAGTTGTGTTTGCTTTGAAGATTTGGAGGCATTACTTGTATGGAGAAACCTTCATAGTATTTTCAGATCATAAGAGTTTGAAGTATTTATTCTCTCAGAAGGAACTCAACATGAGGCAGCGCAGATGGTTGGAGTATTTGAAAGACTTCGACTTCTCGATTGAGTATCATCCTGGCAAGGGTAATGTTGTGGCAGATGCATTAAGCCGGAAGCCGGTAGCTAGATTGTCAAGTCTTAGGTTACAAGAATGGAGATTACTGGAATAATTGTCTAGTCTGGATCTTAATATTGACAATGATCGGGTCTTGATTGCTCAGATCCAACTTAAGCCCGAGTTGTTGATGGAAATCAAGTCCTTGTAAGATAATGATCCCGAGTTGGTAGAGATCAAGGGAAGCTTGAGCAGCAGACCTGACTTCATGTTGGCCGATGATGGAAGATTATTATTCAAGGGCAGAACTTGTGTACCTGACGAAGCCGCAATAAAGAATAAGATTCTCGAGGAAGCTCATAGATCCAGATACACCATTCATCCTGGAGGCACTAAGATGTACCGAGATTTGAAAAGGTCCTTTTGGTGGCCGAATATGAAAAGAGAAGTTGCAGATTTTGTGAGTAGATGCTTAGTATGTCAACAAGTTAAGGCTGAACATTTCAGACCGGCAGGGAAATTGAAACCACTCGACATACCCCAATGGAAGTGGGAAAGCATCGACATGGATTTCATTATGGGTCTACCTAGGACTCGTGGTGGATTTGATGCGATATGGGTGATTGTCGATCGATTGACAAAGTCAGCTCATTTCTTACCAATTAAGTCCAAGTGGACAGTTGATGTATTGGCTGCTTTGTATTTGAAGGAAGTGGTAAGGCTCCATGGCATTCCAGTCAGCATTGTGTCTGATAGAGACCCCAGATTTACTTCACATTTCTGGAAGGGACTGCAAGAGTCTCTTGGTACTCGTCTGAATTTCAGTACTGTTTTTCATTCGCAGACAGATGGACAGACTGAAAGAACCAACCAGATAGTGGAAGATATGCTGCGAGCTTGCATGATTGATTTCGGTGGTAATTGGAGTGAGCATTTGGCATTAATCGAATTCGCCTACAACAATAGCTACCAATCCAGTATACAGATGGCTCCTTTCGAAGCATTGTATGGTAGGAGTTGTCGTTTTCCGTTATGTTAGGACGAGGTAGGTGAGAAGTAATGGCTTGGACCGGATCTTATCTCTGAATCTTCACAGAACATACGTATTATCTGAGACCGGTTACAAGTAGCCCAGTCAAGACAAAAGAGTTATGCCGACAATAGGAGGAGAGCATTGGAATTTCAGGTTGGCGAGCATGTGTTCTTAAAGGTCTCTCCGACAAGAGGGATCCGAAAATTTGGCATTCATGGCAAGTTGAGTCCGAGATACATTGGTCCATTCGAGATTTTAGATAGAGTGGGAGAAGTTGCATACAGACTGGCTTTACCGCCGCAATTGTCGGGTGTACATAATATTTTTCATGTGTCTATGTTACGGAAATATGTGTACGACCCCACTCATATCATTCAGCAGGTGAATTTTGAGTTGAAGGAAGATTTGACCTATGAGGAAAGACCTGTCAAGATTCTGGACCGGAAGCAACAGCAACTCCGGAATCGTTCTATACCGATGGTCAAGATTCAGTGGAGTCGGCGTGGGACCGAAGAAGCTACATGGGAGTCTGAAGAGACTATGCGGAAGCGGTATCCCGACCTATTCTAGGTGAGCGATCTTTTTCCCTACTCTCAGTTTTAGTGCAGTGAATTTGGAGGACCAAATTCCTTTAAGTAGGGGAGGGTGTAAGACCCCGAATTATTTAATTGAGCCCAATATATTTATTAAGCTTTTATTAATTAAGAATTGAATTTTTATTGAATTAATAATTGAATTTCAGATTTATTAATATTTAATTCGTTAGAAGTAGTATAAGTGAAAATCTGACTACCTTATAAAAATCCATAAAAATAGTAAACAGGTTAAGGTGGATGTAGATAACAACTTTGCCTTCTGGCATTAAGCCATTGTAAATCCGTGGTAAGATCTATTTAGAGATTAAGCCCAAAAGTAGACACTTTTTGACCCTTACCTAACCTTGGATTAAAACGTGAAATTCGACCTTAATACGCAACAGAATCATCTCAAATCAGTGGCAAATGGAAGGCCACAATGTAAGGAACACTTACCCTCAATCAATTTGAGGTAAACCTAGCCCTAAAACGTGCTGCCGACATAGCTTTGGTCGAGTCAAGGATTCTGGCGCCGTTTCTAAACACGTAACTTGCAGCACCGAATACTCCCAACTCCGAAGGCTCCAGAAGCTCCATGAGCTATCAAATTGAAGCACTACGAGTCTATTTTCGTTTGGTGGCTGTGGAGCTCGCTGAAGTTTCAGATCCAAGGAGTTCTTGCTCGATTTGTGAAGGTGGGTCGGCAGGCCGTCGGCTTCCTTCTTCCTTCCTTGTTCCTTCAATTGAGGTAGGAATTCTCAACCAAAATTCGAACATGAATATAGAAAATTGTTTCTCTCGACGAGATCTATCCAATGGACTGAAAGCCCTAAATTTCATTAGGTATCCGTGGAGATATCGAGGTTTTTGTGAGGTGCTGTCAAGCTGTTCTTCATTCTAGGGTTTCGAATTCTCTCTCCGATTGAGGTAGGATCTAACAACCAAACCCTAATTAACTTACATGATGTAATCAGCATGTTGTTAGCTTTCATTTAACGTAGAAACCCCTAATTTTTATTGAGCATGCTTGGAGAATTTTGATTTTTTTGTAAGAGTATGTCTAGAACTTGATTCATATTGTGACCCTTTGAGTTAGAGCTTGATTTCAAGTAAATTTTGAGTTAGATTTCTTGATCTACATATAGCTTACAATATATGGTTGGATTCAGCATTGAGTTAGCTTTCTTTTGACGTAAGAAGCCCCAAATTTGGTTTTGTATATTGAGAGAATTTGACAATTTAGTGGAAGTATGTCCTGAATTAGGTCTTCTTGTGTTCTTCATAGAATAGGTTGTGATTCTTGTGAGTTCTAATGAAATTCGTGTTTCCAAATTGTAGTTTGATGACCCTAATATGTTTAGTAAGATTCCTATAGCATGTGGTTATGTTTCCAACTCAATTGGACCACAATTGGGTGAGTTTTTGTGCTTTCCGAAAGTTACTGCCGTTGCTGTTCTTGCAGGGGTCGACCCCTGGGGTCGACCCATTTTCTGGGCAACCCTGCAGGCCCGAGGGTCGACCCCAGGGGTCGACCCATCCAGTCACTGCAAGGGGGTCGACCCCAGGGGTCGACCCATGCGCTGGAATGAAGGGGTCGACCCATCCTACAGAATTTGAGGGGGTCGACCCCAGGGGTCGACCCATTCAGCTGCCAGACCCCATTTTTACACCAGAAAACCAGTTTTTGTCATTTTTTTGACCCGAGGATCGATCCGGACCATTAGGGGATCGACCCATTGAACTTAGACCAATTGAAAACTATACTTTTGCAGAACCAGTGACCTATTCTGGAAACTTTATGATTTCTATTTACATTGGTTCCTACTTGCAAACATAGTGTAAAAACATGCCATTTACCATCTTCATTTCGACGCACACATTGGTTAAATAGAAACTCACATAATTAGTGGTTAATGGTGTAACTAAATTTCTGATTAATGCATGCTATTTCATTCCTGTGAGCTTGTTCTTTACCTTATCTTCTTGAATCTTCTTTTGGCTTATGCTTAATGCAAATGATAATGGATAATCTTTGACATACTAACTTGATAATTAGGATTAATATGTTGATTAGCTTGCTGGATAGCTGCTGCACTACAGTAGCGCATCACGATTAACTCTTATTGTGACTTGGTTTTCAATCTTCTTGATGATTGTGCTTACCTTGAAATTCTGAAATGAATCTCCTTCCTACTAGAAATTGTTATTGCTACATAGTTCAAACCTTGGAATTCTGGCCATAAATTGTGGAAGTCTAGATTCGTGGGATCTTTGATCCAAAGAAATCAATGCCTGGCAAACAATTAAGGGCTCGGTCTAGTCCTGGGAGGAGCGCCCGAACACTACGTGTACCCCCGGGGAGGTGATTGACTAGGTGTGGCATTTGGCACCAGTACCATGACATGAGTTAAATCTAGGACTCTCCACTACTCACCACTACTCTCCACTACTCTCTACTACGTTGCACTGTCCACTCTTCACTGTTTTATACTTTACTTGATGTTACTTGGATGTGGAAATGAAAATACATACGTGCTTGACATGACTTGAATTGTCTCGATATGGCCAACTCTTTATCGTTACCTCCTGCAGTAAATTCTTGTCTTTGTTATTCCTCTTAAGTGTTGCTATTCTGTTCCTTTATATTTCTTGACCTTGCAAGATCTTTAATTTTTGTTTCATTATATCATCATTATCCTTTTATTGCATTATCCTTTGTAGCATGATATTTTAAAAATGTAATTAAACTGCTAATCACTTATACCTATCTGTTATTTCCTACTGAGCGTCAGCTCATAGTTGTTGTTTCCCCCTTTCAAGCTTTTCAGGTGATGCGCTTACCGATGGGGAAGGGCAGGAGTGATGTTTTGAGTGTGTCAGTTAGTTGTGTTTAGAGTGTGTTGTGCTTCAGTTATGTTATTGTGGTTTAGAGTTTGTTATCCCAGTTGTACCGAGTTGATTTGAGGATTGTTGTACCAGTTATGTTTTGTTTAATGGTCAATAAGTTATTTCCATTTCTTAGCACTTGTATATATTTAGATTAGTTCTCTCTCTTGCCAGCTTGTTTCTGACTGTACGTCCCGACATTCCGCGTCGGGGCGTGACAGTTGAGTCTGTACATCACTTGAACACTCATTGCACTCTAACTCTATACATTGCTTCATGTATTCCACTCATAACTCTATACATTGCTTCACTCATTGCACGAAGTCTGCACATTGTGTTGCTTTGTTCATACTTTGTTTTGCTAAGTCTACACATTGATGCTCGTTTACTTCTGCATATTTGAAGTATATACATGGCATAAGCTCTGCATATATAGAGTCTATACATGGCATAAGTCCTGCATATAGGAAGTCTGTACATGGCATAGTCTTGCATATGTGAAGTCTGTACATGCTTCAGTGTTGCATTCACTAAGCCTGTACACTCCTCAGTCTTGAATATATGAAATCTGCACATGCCATAGCACTGCATATATGAAGTCTATACATGCTCCAGTGGTTGCCTTCATATAGGAAGTCTGTACATCGTATAGCATGCATGTGTTCAAGTCTATACATTGCTGCTGAATGCAAGTCCATACATTGCACAAAGTCTGCACATTGCTGTCTTTAACTACGATTAAAGTCTGCACATTGCATTACACTTCAGCAAGTCTATACAATGTCTGCATTGTATACTATGAAGTCTATACAAAGTGTCGACATTAAACTGATAAGTTCCTTTCGACTGTCTGACAGGGATTCTTTGCAGAGACTGATGACTGGGCACGTGATCCGAGGATAAGGGGAGTGACCAGATTATGACACGTGTACTGAAAGCCTGCTGGATGCTGCCACATGGTCCAAGCCATTGGGCGGGAGATGTGGAGAGCACACGCCCTTCCTGCTGCTGTATATATATGGAGTTTCTTCCTTCAGAAGAAGCAGATCGAATAGAAGCAGCCAGAGCTAAGAGAAAAGAATAGAGAGTGAGCGCCTGCACGATCCACAGAGAAGAAGAAAAAGAGAGAAGAAGATTCAGAGAGAAGAAGAGAAAGAGAGAAGAGAAGATTGAGAGAGTTTAGTTGAGAGAGTCTTTTCGAAGTCTTGTAAATCAGTCTCTTGGTTCAGATACCAGAGCTGATACTGCTCAATTGAGCTACATTCGTTTTGGTTTTCCATTTCGTTTGTTTCTGTCTTTACTATTTTCGAAACTCTTTTGTTATCAAGCTGTGAGCCAGCAATTACAGTGGAGGTTTCCACTGGACAGGTAAAGCTGTAATCCTCAGCAGGTGAGACTAGGTCTCGGACGGCTAAGCTGTATCGCCCAGCTGTTGCAGAGGATTTGTTCCTCTGGTCAGCAAGCTGTAAAGCCCAGCGAAGCTGTGTATTAGCGGTCTGTTGGCAAGCTGTGAAGCCTAGCTATTCAAGCTGTGAGTCAACAGGATCCACATTCCAGTTGGAGTGTGGGGTGGACGTAGATCTCTGGATTGAGATCGAACCACCTTAAAGATCGGTGTCTACTGTGTGATTGCATGTTATTTGTGTGATTTCATAGTGTTCCTTCTGTCGTTCAACAGTTGCTTGTTTCAATTCCGCATTAGAGTTCAACTGTGTTTTTAAAATTAGACATTAGATCTATTCACCCCCCTCTAGATCCACTCTCAGTGGTAATAGACTTCGTCCATCTAACATAACAGTTGGTATCAGAGCCTAACTCTTCTACAGGGACTTACAGCCCGAAGAGGAAGGTACAGATGGATGCTCGAGGGATGATCGCTGAAGGACACTCAACCACCAAGCCCCCTTTCTTCGATGGATCTAACTATGCATACTGGAAGAACCGTATGCAAGTATTTTTGAGGGCGAAGGATTATGAGATCTGGAAGGTAGTCATCAAGGGACCTTATGAGCTGTTCCCTAATGAGGAAGTCTGGACCAAGGAGGAGATCAGAAGGTCTACTCTAAACTGGAGCGCCATAAACGCTATTTAATGCTCTCTGCACCCCACGGAATTTTCTCGAGTATCAGCTTGCAGCTCAGCTAAGGAGATGTGGGATGCACTAGAAGTTATTCATGAAGGGACTTCTCAGGTTAGAGAGACGAAGGCTAATTTCCTTGTGTCAGAATATGAAGCCTTCAAGATGAAGCCAAATGAGACCATCAAGGAGATGTACTCTCGATTAACTATCATCACAAATGGTCTTAGAGGTCTCGGGAAGGCTCAGACAGAATACGATGTAGTGAGGAAGATATTGCGTTCCCTGACTCATGCTTGGCATACTAAAGCTACAGTAATGGAGGAGTCAAGGGATTTGCGAAATACAAGGGTAGATGAGCTAATTGGCTCGCTGATGGCATATGAGATTAATCTGCCAAAGATAGAGGAAGCTGAAAAGAAGAAGAAGCCAATCACTCTAAAAGCTGGTGCCAGCAAATCCAGCAAGTCCAGCAGATCCAGCTCTAGTGGATCATCATCCGAGGAAAGCCTGAATGAACAAGATATAACTCGTACTGAGATGGCAATGATGACCAGAGAGTTCAGGCGGTTCCTCAGGAAAGAAGGAGGATGATTCAGCCAAAAAAAGTATAGTGGCGGCCAAAGGGATAAAAGGTATAAACATAACCCTGCAAAGAAAATTGAAACTAATACTTGTTATCAATGCAGGAAGACATGCCATCTGAAAGCTGACTGTCCAGAGAATCAGAAATACAAGGACAAGTCAAAGAAGAGGAACACGAAAGGGAAAGCTATGGTGAGTACCTGGAGTGATGAAGATGAAGGCTCCTTGAGCAATACCTCTGACAGTGAAGCCGAATCTGAAAAGCCCATTTGCCTTATGGCAACAAGCTCTGAAGACAGAGAGGAGGATTCAGATGAGGTAACTTCTCGATTTGATAATTTTACTATTGCTGATTGGGTAGATGCCTATCATGAAATAGCTGATAAAGCAGATGACATTAGAAGGGAAAACAGGCATCTAAGAAGAAATATTAACTCCATGCAAAATGATACAACTCTAACTGATAAAATTGCATGTCTTGAATCTGAGAATAATAAACTCAAACTCACATGTTCTGAATTAGATGAAATCAAGAATGAGTCAAAAGCCTCTAAAGAAGATAATGAGAGGTTAGAAAAGGAAGCTGATGAATGGAAGTTGAAAATTCAGAAATATGAAAGTGAGATAAAAATTGTGAATGAAAAATATCAAGATGTCCTAAGTGTGAATACAGAACTGAAAAAATCCATTGAAGACATTCAAAAGGATAATGAGGACAAGCTTAAAACTATTGAGAAAATGACCCAAGGTTCAGATAACCTAAATGCTTTGTTAGGGTCAAAAGTCAAGTTCAGAAAAGAGGGCCTTGGATTTAATTCTAGTGCAACAAAAAGCTTTGGAATGAAAACTATTTCATTTGTCGCACAAAAAGAGAAAGGACATCTAATCAACATGAAGTCAAACATTTCAGTAAACAAAGTTGTAAATTTGAAAAAGCCCAGTGCTGAGGAGAAGGGCAAATAAAAGTTGAGTGAGCCTAGTAGAGCTAGCACATCCAAGCAAAATCCCAAAGCTCAGTCTCAGGTTAGGGGTCAACCTACATAGTCTTATAAACCACATGTTAAGGTCACCAAGTCTCCACCATCACCACCACCTCTGAAGAAGATCCAATACACACCTATGAATAGGTCAGCAGGGTCCAAGGTGCAGGGGAGGCAGAATGCTTTTAGAGCTTAACCCAAACATTTCTACCAACCTAGAGCCCAGTCCCACTTCTTTGCACAGTCAACCTATCCAAATAGGTCAGGATGGACTAGGACTCAAGGAAGGTTTACAGGTTATGGACATCAGGCTACACAGTCCTATAAACCTTACACTAGAAATTGGGTTAATGGGTATGGCTCTTGGACACCTAGGAACCAACCTTTCCACAGCCAGCCCAATGATTACTATGGCCAAAATTTCGTGAATACACCCTGGCCAAGGCACTGGCACAGAAATAATCAATCTGTAAATAATCATGCTAGTGTCAACAAGAAAAAACATAACAAAAAGAAATCTGGAAAATCCACTGAACAGAACTGTTTCAAACAAATGTGGATTCCTAAAAGTCTGCTTTCTTATTTTAATTACTTTTCATCTTCTCTGGAGCCCAATCAGTCTTGGGTTCCAAACTTCTTTACCTGATTGTGTGTGCAGGTATGCCTGGCAGCCAAGAACAATTTGTGGTACTTGGATAGTGACTGCTCTAGGCATATGATAGGAGATAAGGCCAAGTTCTGCATGCTGACAGAGAAACAAGGAGGCCTTGTCACCTTTGGTAGCAACACAAAGGGTAAGATTATTGGGACATGTAAGGTAGGTAAGTGTACTACCTGTTGTATTGAAGATGTCATGTTGGTTGAAGGTTTATCATATAATTTACTTAGCATCAGCCAACTATGTGATAAAGGATGCAAAGTTCTGTTTGACTCTCAATGCTGTAAAGTTTTTGAACCTGATTCCGAAACTGTTAAATTTTCTGGTAAAAGGATAAATAACACTTACATGATAGACTTAGATGATATACAACATTCTAACCTATGCCTTACTGCTAGCAGAGAGGACTTAGCATTTTTATGGCATCGTAGGTTAGGCCATACTAGTTACACTGTATTGCATAAACTGAATAAGCATAGCATGGTTAGAGGACTTCCTGAAGTTTCCTTTAAGAAAGAAAATAAAATCTGTGATGCATGCACTCAGTCAAAGTTAACTAGAAAGTCATTTAAATCTAGAACAGAAAATCTGTCTTCTAAATCCTATGAGCTGATACACATGGACCTTTTTGGGCCAACTAGGTCTGTCAGCTTATCAGGGAGGAAGTATGGGTTTGTCATGGTAGATGACTTCTCTAGGTATACTTGGGTATATTTCTTATCACATAAAAGTGATGCATTCTCAGAATTTCAGGAGTTCTGTCTTAAGAAAAACTAGAAAATTGAAAATATTTTAACTGATCATGGAGGTGAGTTTGAAAACTCACAGTTTGATGAATTCTGCAGGTCAAATGGAATTCATCACAAGTACTCCTCACCAAGGACACCCGAGCAGAATGGAGTTGTGGAGAGGAGGAACAAAACCTTGGTGGAGATGGGTCGTACACTCTTGGTTGAAGGTGGTCTGCCAAGGAAGTTCTGGGCTGAAGCTGTAAATACTGCCTGTTATGTAATTAACAGAGTCATGGTAAGACCTTCTACCCAGAAAATACCCTATGAGATCATAAAGGGTAAGAAACCTTCTATTGCTCATTTCAAGGTTTTTGGTTGTAAATATTTTATTCATATAAATGATAAAAGAGACCTTGATAAATTTGAACCTAAAGGTGAACTAGGAATTTTTCTTGGTTACTCTGAAAACACCCGAGCATATAGAGTGTATAATCTGAATTCTAAAACTGTTGAAGAACCTCCACATATTGTTTTTTATGAATCTTTGGTAAAGTCTAATATTGGTCAATGCAGGAATGAAGACAATGGTGATATTCTGAAAGAAGAGAATCCTGCAGACAAATCCGAAGATGAGGAAGGAAATGAAGAACTTAATGAAGAAGAGCCTACAGTTCAGGGGGAGGTAAATGAAAATCATGATAATGAAATTGTCAACATTAGATATCTAAAAGATCATCCTGTAGATAATGTGATTGGCAATTTGCATGACCCTCCTAGGACTAGAGGCCACTTAAGAATTCAAAATGAATTGAATGCATATGCCTTTGTATCAAATGTAGAACCCAAGTCTATTGAGTGTGCTCTTAAGTATGTGCATTGGATTAATGCCATGCATGAAGACTCAATCAATTTGACAAGAATAAGGTGTGGCACTTGGTTCCACCTCCTGATCATGAAACAGTCATAGGGACTAAATGGATATTCAGAAATAAAACTGATGAATCAGGGAATGTCATTAAAAATAAGGCGAGACTTGTAGCTCAGGGGTATAACCAGGAATTTGGAATTGACTTTGAAGAGTCTTTTGCCCCTGTAGCCAGGTTAGAAGCTATCAGAATCTTATTGGCTTATGCATGTTCCCTAGGAATAAATCTTCAGCAGATGGATGTAAAATCTGCTTTTCTGAATGGGAAAATCAGTGAGGATGTCTATGTGAGGCAGCCTCCTGGCTTTGAATGTTTAGACTTCCCCAATCATGTGTATAAACTTCGAAAAGCTCTTTATGGTCTTAAGCAAGCACCTAGAGCTTGGTATGACAGGTTGAGTAAATTCCTCACTGATAAGAACTTCACAAGAGGTGTAGTTGATCAAACCCTGTTTACTAAGGTAAGTCATTCAGATATTCTTATCATTCAAATTTATGTGGATGACATTGTCTTTGGGTCAACTAACCCCAAATTGTGTGAGGAATTCTCTCAGATAATGACTAATGAGTTTGAAATGAGCTCAATGGGTGAGCTCAAATTATTTCTTGGACTGCAGGTGACACAGTCAAAAGATGGAACCTTCATCTCTCAGTCCAAGTACATAAGGGATTTACTGAAGAAATACAAGATGGATAACCTCAAAGAAATAGCTGCTCCAATGGGTACCTCAACAAGTTTAGATGAAGATCCTCAAGGTAAACCAGTGGACCAAAGGCTATATAGAGGTATGATCGGATCCCTTCTATATCTTACATCATCTAGGCCTGATATTCAATTTGCAGTGTGTTTATGCTCTAGATTTCAGGCTAGTCCTAAAGAATCACATCTTAAATCTGTGAAAAGGATTTTTAGGTATTTACTAGGCACCCAAGAGCTAGGTCTTTGGTATCCTGCCAAGTGTGAGTTAGAACTTCTAGCCTACACTGATGCAGATTATGCTGGGTGTCGAGTAGATAGAAAAAGCACTAGTGGCTACTGTCAATTCCTTGGTGGCTGTCTAGTATCTTGGGCATATAAGAAGCAACACACAGTTACTTTGTCCACAGCTGAAGCTGAATATGTTACAGCTGGTAACTGTGCAGCCCAAGTACTTTGGATCAAGCACCAACTGGTTGATTATCAAATAAAACTGGAATGTATTCCAATTTTGTGTGATAATACTAGTGCTATATGCCTTGCTAAAAATCATGTTCATCATTCTAGGACTAAGCATATAGAGATAAAACACCATTTTCTTAGAGATGTTGTAAATAAAAAGGAAATTGAAATGAACTTCATTGAAACTGAAAAATAAATTGCTGATATTTTTACTAAGCCTCTTGGGAATGAAAGGTTTAAATTTCTTAGAAGAGAACTTGGCTTGTGTAAATTTCAGCATAATGAATAAACTCTCTGATGGCTTGAATAAACCTTGTGAATGTTGAATGTTGCAACAGACTCATGATCATGCATGACATTCATATTTTTTTTTGGCATCACACTCATGATCATCATTGCATATCATTTAGTCATGACTGTGTCTAAGCTCTCTTTCATCTAAAACCACATGCATATAGACAGGGGGAGTATTGTTAGAAATTCAGAGTGGTCATCAACTTTATTAAAATCCAAATTCTTTGACCCTGAATGAGTTGAGTCTGACAATATGGCAATCTGTTAGTCAGTTCTGATTCCTAAGCAATAGAAAATAGACCTCTTCATTTATAAGAACTTTAATTGCTTGAAGACTAACTTAATGGTTTAAATTTTATAAACTTTAAAGTTTAAATATTGTAACCAGTAAATAAGAAAGCTGAAAATTGATAAAGCTCTCAACCCTTATCTTATTTCATGTCAGACAAAGCCAATTATATCTGAAATCTAAAAACTCATTTAAAATCCTGTTAGAGAAGGCTAAGTATGTGTATTGTCCTTAAACAAGTCATTCTGAAACAAATAAAGGACAGCTAAGAAAGATATTGAAAAACATTAAAAATTAATTGAAAAATAACATTGGCAGAGCAATGACTGGTAAAATACTGAGAAACAAAGTGATCCATCAAAGAAATGGACAATACTTAAGTCATGAGGTGTATCAGTTATCTCTGTATAAAATGATCAAAACAGTAGGGTGATTTCACTGAGTACCTGAGGGTAACTGGCGTCTGATAAACGTATACCCTCACACAAAAAGGTGTAAATCATTTTTATTGAGTTTGATCATAGGCAGAATGGTCCATCATGTTGAGTATCTAGGGGTATTGGCGTCTGATAAACGTATACCCTTACGTAAAAAGATAAATGGTACCTGAATGCCCTTAATGAAATAATATTGAAAATGCTGTTCCTTCAAAAGAAATTTTAGGGATGTCAATTTGTTTAATTTCAATACATGACCTAGTATCTCTTAACCATTTTTTTACTGAGTTTATGAAAGTAATATATTTTGAAACTGAATCTCTCATGCAAATGTGATTCTGATTTATTGTTTTATCATGCACAGAAAACTTATCCATTGATTGTAGTGCATGAACTCTAAATTTTATAGTCTTTAAACCAGACCTCTATCTGAAAGCAGTTTCTAAATTCATATGATTGAAGACTCTGTGCTATAGAATGCTTATTCCTGAACTACTTGTTCAGAATGCCAGTCAGATGATTTCTCTTGTTCCTTCCCTTGTACTTTCTTTCCCTCCTCTTTGTTGATGGCAAAGGGGGAGAATTTATTGTGTGTTTGGCGAATTCCAGGGGGAGTGTATGCATCATATTATGGCATAGGGGGAGATCTTGTTGGCAGGGAGCTATTTTCATTTCTCAGCATGCATCCACAGCATCTGCATGACAAATCTGACTAATAATTCATTTCTTTCATCAAAATTACATCTGTATGACAGGATGTTGCTATTCCATATGATAGGGTGTTGCCATCATCAAAAAGGGGGAGATTGTTGTGACTCCTCTGTGTTGATGATGTTGATAATAGCTTTGTGTGTTTGGCGAATTCCAGGGGGAGTGTATGCATCATATTATGGCATAGGGGGAGATCTTGTTGGCAGGGAGCTATTTTCATTTCTCAGCATGCATCCATAGCATCTGCATGACAAATCTGACTAATAATTCATGTCTTTCATCAAAATTACATATGTATGACAGGATGTTGCTATTCCATATGATAGGGTGTTGCCATCATCAAAAAGGGGGAGATTATTGTGACTCCTCTGTGTTGATGATGTTGACAATAGCTTTATTTCATTGGCAACAGCTTGCTTTGATTGATTGGCAACCATTTATGTTTTGATGAAACTATCTCTGTCAGATTATCTATGTGTTCTATGCAGTAAGAGTCTATACATCGTCATGCACACATACATAGGTCTACACATTGCACACACACAAGTCTACACACTCAAGTCCATACATTGCATTGTTGTGTTTGTGCATCGTTTAGAACATAAGTCTATACATTCACATGGCCTGTCTGCATGCTAAAGTCTGTACAAAGTTTGTGCCTGTCTGACTAGCAAGTCTATACATCATATGCGAAGTCTATTCAATGCATGCACATTCATTCAAAGTCTAGACATCGGTGAAGTCTGTACATTCACCAGCTTAACTTTCCAAGTCCAGACATCGGTGAAGTCTGTACATTCACCAGCTTAACTTTCCAAGTCTAGACATCGATGAAGTCTGTACAGCCTGTGTGTTTCACGATATCAAGTCTATACACTCCTTGATCTTTACCTACATTGCACCTGCAAGTCTATACATTGCAGCTGAGTTGAAGTCTGTACAGCCCTTGCTTTGCCAAAGTCTATACATCGTGTCTTGGCTAAGTCTATACATCGTGAACTCTCTCTCAAGTCTATACAGACCTTGCTTTGCTCAAGTCTGTACATCGTCCAGTTCCTCTGGCAAGTTTATACATCATGAACTCTCAAGTCTATACATACCTTGCTTTGCTCAAGTCTGTACAGCCCTTCCTTTGGCAAGTCTATACATTGTGCATTCTTAAGTCTGTACAGTCTGTGAGGTCCGTCTCACTCAGCGTCTCAAGTGGACTTGAAGTCTATACATTGGAATGTCTTACTTAGCGTCTTTGTGTAAGTCACTCGCCACCAAGTCTATACATTATGGCACGCAAAGTCTGCACAACGCATTGTCTGCAAGTCTGCACATTGCTATAAGCACGCATGCAAAGTCTAGACAGCCATGGGCAAGTCTATACATCGCATTGCATGCACGCAGGTCTAAGTATGTACACTGGCTGCAGCATGCTCGCATAAAGTCTATACATTGCATCTTAGCATGCTTGCACAGCACAAACAAAGTCTGTACATTCATATGTGCATTGTGCATTGCTCTTGGCAGAGTCTATACATCGTTATGCTACCTTGTGCCGTAGCAAGTCTATACATTCTCTATGCTCGAGATTTGACACTCACCAGAAGTGGCGTCACTTCTAAAACAAACGCCTAAGTGTAAGGTGTCTTTTTGTTGAGCATCGCTTCATCAACTCTATACATTGTCTGCTTGCATAACGTTGAGTCTGTACATCACTTGAACACTCATTGCACTCTAACTCTATACATTGCTTCATGTATTCCACTCATAACTCTATACACTGCTTCACTCATTGCACGAAGTCTGCACATTGTGTTGCTTTGTTCATACTTTGTTTTGCTAAGTCTACACATTGATGCACGTTTACTTCTGCATATTTGAAGTATATACATGGCATAAGCTCTGCATATATGGAGTCTATATATGGCATAAGTCCTGCATATAGGAAGTCTGTACATGGCATAGTCTTGCATATATGAAGTCTGTACATGCTTCAGTGTTGCATTCACTAAGCCTGTACACACCTCAGTCTTGAATATATGAAATCTGCACATGCCATAGCACTGCATATATGAAGTCTATACATGCTCCAGCGGTTGCCTTCATATAGGAAGTCTGTACATCGTATAGCATGCATGTGTTCAAGTCTATACATTGCTGCTGAACGCAAGTCCATACATTGCACAAAGTCTGCACATTGCTGTCTTTAACTACGATTAAAGTCTGCACATTGCATTACACTTCAGAAAGTCTATACAATGTCTACATTGTATACTATGAAGTCTGTACAAAGTGTCGACATTAAACTGATAAGTTCCTTTTGACTGTCTGACAGGGATTCTTTGCAGAGACTAATGACTGGGCACGTGATCTGAGGATAAGGGGAGTGATCAGATTATGACACGTGTACTGAAAGCCTGCTGGATGCTGCCACGTGGTCCAAGCCATTGGGCGGGAGATGTGGAGAGCACACGCCCTTCCTGCTGCTGGTATATATATGGAGTTTCTTCCTTCAGAAGAAGCAGATCGAATAGAAGCAGCCAGAGCTAAGAGAAAAGAACAGAGAGTGAGCGCCTGCACGATCCACAGAGAAGAAGAAAAAGAGAGAAGAAGATTCAGAGAGAAGAAGAGAAAGAGAGAAGAGAAGATTGAGAGAGTTTAGTTGAGAGAGTCTTTTTGAAGTCTTGTAAATCAGTCTCTTGGTTCAGATACCAGAGCTGATACTGCTCAATTGAGCTACATTCGTTTTGGTTTTCCATTTCGTTTGTTTCTGTCTTTACTGTTTTCGAAACTCTTTTGTTATCAAGCTGTGAGCCAGCAATTGCAGTGGAGGTTTCCACTGGACAAATGAAGCTATAATCCTCAGCAGGCGAGACCAGGTCTCAGACGGCTAAGCTGTATCGCCCAGCGGTTGCAGAGGATTTGTTCCTCTGGTCGGCAAGCTATAAAGCCCAGCGAAGCTGTGTATCAGCGGTCTGTTGGCAAGCTGTGAAGCCCAGCTGTTCAAGCTGTGAGTCAGCAGGATCCACATTCCAGTTGGAGTGTGGGGTGGACGTAGATCTCTGGATTGAGATCGAACCACCTTAAAGATCGGTGTCTACTATGTGATTGCATGTTGTTTGTGTGATTTCATAGTGTTCCTTCTGTCGTTCAACAGTTGCTTGTTTCAATTCCGCATTAGAGTTCAACTGTGTTTTTAAAATTAGACATTAGATCTATTCACCCCCCCTCTAGATCCACTCTCAGTGGTAATAGACTGCGTCCATCTAACATAACAAGGTGAAGGGTCATGGGGGGGTTTAGGCGGACTAGGTTTGGGGGCAAAGCTGGTCCGGGTAAACCCTGGGAGAGTGTTACGGAGTGGGGGAGGGAGGGTTTAGGCGGACCAGCCCAAGGGGCTGGTCTGGTCCGCCTAAACCCCTCCCCCAAGTGGGGTTTAGGCGGACCAGCCCAAGGGGCTCGTCTGGTCCACCTAAACCCCTCACGGAGGGGGTTTTCTTTTGTTAAAAAACCATTTTTTTAGTTTTAATGGGGTTTAGGCAGACCAGCCTGAGGGGGCAGTCTGGTCTGCCTAAACCCTCCCCCAGGGGGGGTTTGGGCGGACTGGCTGGGCACCTTTTTTTAATTAAAAAAGCTTTCTTTTTTTTTTTAGTTTAATGGGGGTTTAGGCGGACCAACCTTGGGGGTGAGGCTGGTCCGCCTAAACCCCTCCCCGGAGGGGTTTACGTGGGTTTGACCGGGGTTTGACTGGGTTCGACCGGGTTCGACTGGGTCAGAGTATCGAAAGACACCAATGCCCTAGAGGTCGATCCGCGTGCGAGGGCGCACGAGGGTGGTGCATGATGCGATGGACTGCTGGGAGTCCTGAGTCGAGCTCCGACTTGCTATAGAGTGGCTGGAACATACGCGCCCACCAGGTGCTCGGGAAATTCCCGACACGCGTGCGTGGGCCGTATATGGATGCTGTGAGCTCATGAAGCTTGTGGTCTGCCCGAATGGGTCTTCCTCTGACTTCAGAGGGCTGGAGGGAGGCGACTCGAGGGTAGACTCCGGCCTCATTGTTGGGTGCCACATGGCGTGGCTTGTAGTCAGGGCACCCTCGGGTCGGCTCAGGTAGCTGTGTTGAACGCGGGTAAACCCGGAAACTGAGTGATCCGGGGTGGGCCCGATCGATTGCTGATGTTGCCACGGGTCACGGCTAGCTGGTTAGGACCCTTGGTTGGACCCGATGATTGGGGCATCGACATGATGATCTCGTTTGTCTGGTGGTCAGGGTGACCCTCCCTCCATGGCGAAGAGTCGTATGATGCGGCTGGCTGTTCTGAGTCTCGAGTTAACTCGGTTGTTGAAGCATTGGCGGTGTGATACCGTATGCAGGGTGTCCGAGGATGATCCCGAGATCTTCACAGAGTGCCGTAAGGTAGGGCAGGTTGTCCCGAATACCAAAACTGACCCGGTTGTCGGGAAACTGGCTGGCACAGTGCCGTTTGGTCAGGGCCGATCCCCGGTTGTTATGTTGCGCCACTTTACCAGACAAAGTGTCTCGATTTTTGAGCTCAACTTGACTGGTAGAGCAAATTTGGCGATATGCCGTTTTGCTCTATTTATGGAGTATTTCCCTATGCTTAATCCTCGATTAATTCGAGAAAATAAGCCGGTGCCAACAATGGCTTAAGAACCATATAAACACCAGATTTTTTTCCTGATTGACTCATTACTAATGACTTTCAGATGTTTGAAAAATCTTCTGAACAGTTCCAATTTAAAACTATTTTAAGACCATTGAAAATACATTCAAGGATAATTGTGAACAATTTAAGATAAGATTTAATTCTCATAAACAGAAAATCACATTTTTGTAAAGTCCAACAAATTTATTTTTAGTTCAGAGTAATCTTAGTAATCAACAGTTGAAATTTAGTAAAGGTGACAGATGTCATATCTTTACTCCCCCTAAATAACATAGTCTAAGAGCTTATTATGAAGAACATATAAGAAAATGGATGTAGATAGATCAAGGTGAAGATAAGTAAGAAGGTAGGAAGGAAGGCCACACAAGAGCAAGGACAAGACTTAGGACAAGTTTCCGAACATCCAAAGATTTAGCCTTACAAGCTTAGCAACTAACCAACAGCCTTCTATATGGAATCTAGTAGCTCTCATCCTTCAGCTTGTTGTAAATGAAGAACTAAACGATTAACTCACTAGCAACACTTCAGCAGCTAGAATAGCTCATAATCAGACAATTCAACACCAAATCATTACACTGACAATCTCAACTTAACTCAACTCCCCCTCACCATGTGCAGAGGTTTCAACCAAACATCAATTCTTTTTCTTAAGGTACACAATGATGTAGCGTTTAAATGCACATTACGGATTTATACTACATGCAAACCTATGCATTTGATATGAATATGAATGTCTGATACAAATTGATTCTAGCATGAAAAAAATCTTATGTGAGATATGCATGTGGCAGATGATCAGGAATTCACCATTCATTTCAATACAACATCAATCAAAACCTTAATTGATGAGATAGCATTCAACAACAATAGAAGAATCATTCTGACCAATCGTGCAAACATTCAAAGACAAATTACTCATGCCTTGAAATAAGCAAAACAAGAAAAGGTAAGAATGGGGTTTAACTGACCTTCATGTGCCTTGAGTTTTTATTCAACCCCTTTTATTTCATCCTTCAAGGCACACCTGCAAGACAATATTACCTTGCATATCTTGGAACCCAAGAACTCTTGGGTCCTGTCAGATGAGTAACACTTCTTGTAGGTGTACTCCAATTATTCATGGCAATAAATGGATCAAACTTCATCCAAAAACATTCAATCCTAGTATGACTAGGTTTTCCACAATTACTGCAAGTAGTATGTCTATGCATGAGTTTGTTCTTCCATGAGTGTTTCTAAGTATAGACATGTTGGCACTCAAAATATACTCAACGCTGATCAAGCCGCAAACACGAATGATACGGCCCACTGAAGCATAGAAGCCGATGAAGATCAACATATTGAAAACTTCTCAAGCAGCCAGAGCCTCGAGTCACCTGGAATGAACACTGGGGACTTCGCCTCAGGAGAGTCGAGATGAATCCACAACCAATTGATGACGCGGGATGAATCCCAATCGGGCGTTAGGACCTATAACCAGCAAAGTCATGAGCAACTACGCCTAGACGATGAGACAACCACGGATGCGACTAGCGAACTCAACACAGGCAACGAAGGGATGGCTAGGCGAGCGACGGCTAGAGGGGCATCGGACACAGTCCGAGCAGCGGGAGGGATGGTAGAGACCTCTCGGGAGAACTAGGAAGGAGCACCGGATGCAACCGGGTTGACCGGTACTGAGGGAACCGGTTCAAGTGTGCACTCAACTCACCCGACAGCAAGTCACTCTATTATAGTGGAATTTGAAGGATCGGGCACTCGTCTCACCGGTGCGACAAAGGAATCAATACTAAACCAGCAGGAAAGGAGTGGCAACCGCACGTACTTAGCCGTCCGAAGGATCGGCTCCGGTCGGAGACGAGGGCGAGCCGGGAGCGTGCGCACCCGGCGGACACGCTGCGTCGATGTAGCTTCGGTCGTGACCTGCTAGTACAACCAAACACTCACCTCCACGCAGGGAGGGAGAACTAGGGGATGGGGTATTCAATACATGCACTACCCTCACGCAGGAGGTGGGGAAGCAAGGGGAGGGGAAAGACCGAAGTGCTGGTCAGCGAACGGGCTTGCAGGGATGACGCCGCTTGTCCTGAATGGTATGCTGAGCACGGGCATCCGAACGGGGTGCCGTCAGCGCTCAGACGAAGCCTAAGGGGTTCTGGAACGTCCCTGAAGATCTGTAGTGGATCCGAGGTCGCTGGAGGGCGGGGCTGGCCGGATAAGTGGACCTACGCGATCCTGTCCCGCAGGGCAGGGCTGTGTAGTCGGGGGACAACCGCCAGTACACTAGCTGTGGAACTCAGAATGAAGCGGGATCAACTCGGGAGGATAGAAGATAGGGAGGTCTATGTACCCTCAAAATATGGCGGCCATCAGATCACCGGGCCGGGCGTGGTCGCAGTTGTGGTGAGCCTCTGATTTCTGGGCGAGCAGCCGGACAGAGGTGCAAAGGCCATGGTGGAACTTTCTTCACAGATGTCATATCGAGATGAAACAAACTGGGTTGGTTTCGTATCGTCAAGGGGCTCGACTTTGATGAAGACACCTCGGGCTGATGATGAACAGGTCGAGCGTGGCACGTTCTGCAAGGCGGCCGCACAGTCTGGACAGACTGGGTTGCACCCTGGTTGTGCAGTCGTGGGAGAACGAGCGCCACGACCAGTGCCGATGTCAAAATGGGACGAAACCACCTCTGCTGCGAAGAGAGATCATAGTAGAACGAACCCCCTGAAGGGTGCTCAAGCAGATTCGCACGAGGGACGACGGTGTGGCTGCTGCAAAGTCGGTCCAGATTCTGCCTCAGGTCTGGGAGCAGCAGAACAGTGGAGAACTTCAACACCGATGTCGAGGAAGAAACCTTGGGATGCCGGGACCGCCGTGGATGAACCTGGAATGGAGAGCGATGGGGACATCACCTCCCATGCCCACGTTCACAGCTCGTCTCCTCGCCCAGGTTGCATCCGGAATGTTCTAGTCATTTAATTTTGAGTCCTATGTAATTTTTATTTGAGTCATTTGATGTATTTTCCCTTTTATTTGAGTCATGTTCCAAGGTCTTGTGTTCATTTCCCTAAGTTTGAGTGTCATCAGGTTGTCTAGTTAGCTATTAGGCCCAATTCATTGGGCTTGGCCCAAGGGCTCTCCCCTACCCCCTCGGTTATTTGTCATTGAGTCAATTGTCAGGGACTTTTGTAGAAATGTGGGTTTCCTATATATAGGATCCCATTCCCCCCATTCCAACTTAATGAATCCATGAATGAAAAAACTTTCCATTTTGAGAGTTTACACTTCTTATCTAGTGGAGAGATTCCATTTTTTGGGTGAGAAACCCTAGGGGAGAGATTCCCCACCCTTCCCTCTCTTAATCTCTCTTTTTTCACTCCACTTTCTCTCTCCTCAACACCCAAATTCGAATTTTCTTCTCTCTCCTCCCTTCCCAACCACCTCCACTCCCCACCTACCCCATTTAAGCCCCTTTCCATTCCCTACAACCCTCATCAATACTCCACCCCTTCCCAAGACCCCCTCCACCAATCCTCTCCTCACCATCCAACCCCCAACTACCCCTCCCACTTTCCCAAGCACCCTTCCCACTACCCCAAGCACCCCTTCCCTTCCCCAACACAACCCCCTCATTCCCACGACAAAAAATTAACCACACCCTTAAACCTATTTTTGAATATCCTTTCCCTCTCTCCATTCCAACCAAATTCGTAGCCCCGACTACCACCATCTATTGGACCCTCTTCCAGACCTTATTCTCCACCTCCCACACCTTAGAACACCCCCTCCAAGACCCCCTTACAACGAGGGGTCACTCCCACACTCATCTACCCCCTTCCCCTTCTTCTTTCTTGGTCATTGGAAGCTACTTCGAAGTTACAGTTTGCTGTCCAGAGGTTACAGATGAACCAGCAACTTGGAGCGGCCACCACAACTTCCTCCGGACGATTTTGAAGACCCAAGAGCCATCGTCGGAAGCGTCTACCAGTCTCCTTCGCAACAGAAGTGGTTTCATCTTCTTCCAATCTCCGAGCTTTCCAGAAGGTCCATTCTCCCAAAACTGTGCAGTTCTGCCTCGGCTGAGGACCTGAGCCAGATTAGAAGCTCTGCCACGACGAACCCCGAAGGAATCAGTCCACGAGTTCTTCTTCAAAGTTCTTCATCGCCCAGTCTACTTCCAGAATCAAGAAACAGAACTTCATTCGGCATTTGTGATCCAGAGTTCTCATTTTTCTCCCTCAGCTACGCAGATCTGCTACTCATAGTCTGCACCGACCAGTCGCCATTGTTCTGCATCCCCTAGTCTTCTCCGACATCGGTTGGCTTCCTTGTCAGTTTTTATGCGAAGAGGACTCGTCCACGATTCCAACGACTCTGACGGCGCTTGATTCCGAGGTCGGGAGCTGCCGGGGCATCCTCTACAACCTACTGTTAGAAACCAGGAGCTAGCTCTGCAGAGATCTGATCCGGAGAGAAAGCTTCACCATGACAAACCCCAGAGGAATCAGGCCACGAGCTCTTCTAC